>CM077804.1:5147005-5562005 GCA_039737535.1 Lagodon rhomboides | reverse complement strand
CAACACACATGTTTAAACTAACTGCAGAAGACAAAGCCTTTATCAAACTATCTGCAATATTTGAGCCTGTTCTGAGACTTTAACTATTATTTTCAGTGTCAATTAATGTGTGGAAAACCCTTTAGATTAATCAAAGAATTATTTGGTCTTTAAAATGTCAGAAAATGGTGAAAAAAATCTCAAAGCCCAATATGACTCTAAAGTCCTGCTTTGTCCACAACCAAAATATATTTATGTTACTGTCACTGAAAATTGTCCCAGAAAATATTCTGGAATTAGAGAATTGTGCCTTATTTTTCTTAAAAAAATGTAATAAAAAATAATTAAGCAACATTCTGTGAGATTTAGTGCCCCCCACAGTTACTGACTGTGACACCACTGTGGTTAATACAAATCCCAGGTCTATAGCAATTTGTCAGACTTAATGTAGGTGCTAACTACAAAGCTCATTACAACATACAATGTTATTTGTTGAAAACCTGTATGTTGAAGTAAACATGTATGTAACGCAAAGTTACATGCACGTGCAGAAACAAGTGACAGAGGCACCAATCACCCTGTTACAAGACACCTTACCAAAAATGTAATGTTGCTTTAATAGTTGACATCTAAAAGGTTGATAAAAGTTGCAGATCTAATAGACAACTTACTCAGTGCTTTTTTTCATTTTTAGATATATCCACAATTTGTAGAACTACACTTAGCAAACACAGCTAAACTCCAAAGACTAATTTAGCAAAAGTTAATACACAGTGTAAATACTTTGATGATAACCCTGTGTTTCTGTCACTCTAATCGGCTCTGCCAGTAAAACATCCCTGCTTTGATTTTTAATACAGGTGTACTCATGAAAGCAAACCTACCCTCCAGCATAGACAGCAGCATGACCACCATATCTTTCTGCAGATCCATCAATTCCTTCAGTAATTCAATCTGACTGGAGTCCTGAGGTGAAAAAAAAAAAGAAAGACAAAGTTGTATTAAGAATTTCCCGTCCTTCTACATGGTGTTCAACCATTTCAGAAAGAACTGATCCAGAGAGGTTTTTGCATTGATCATTTTCATTTTAAACTATCATATTTGAAGGTATTAGGGGCCATGATTTAAAAAATGAAGAAAGAAAACAGGAGGTCCAGGCAGAGGAGTCTGGTTCTTCCTCTGGCATTTTAAAAGCTACATTACAGTAAAGTGATGTCATTTTTTCTGAAGTTATCAAACTGTTCTACTTGTTCTAATATTTGTCTTTAACCAGTTAATTATCAGTAATGTGGAAATAATGATTATTGGGGCATGCTGCTGTCAGGCCGTGCTCCGTACCTGGCCACACTGGCCGATGATTGTGTAACTCTGTGTTTCGGACACTGCAGGAAAAGATTAAATGTCATTTACTGTGTCCAACATGTGGCGCATTGACTATGACTGTATTTTGGCCTATGTGTTCAGAGCAGGACTCTTATCAAACATGTGAAGTTTGTCCAGATCGGAATGAGGAAGTTGTTCCTCTATAATGTGGCTGGCCTGCTCCTGTAGGTATTAAGAAATATGCGCTGAAGTCAGAAGAACTCCCTGCAATCTACATACTAGCTACAGACTCTTAAACAGAGGTTTGTTTCCATTACAAAGGCAGCACTGCCTTCTGGTGGAGAGCCTGAATGTAGGCCATTGTAGAAATGAAACGCTTGACATAGGTTGTGAATCAAGTGAGTGGAACACCAATGTTTTTTAACTCCTCATAGACCGTTTGCCCGATGCGCACAAAAATTTGCACATAGCACCTGTGGATAATCCTGACAAAAATTTGTAGACAGAATTTTGATATTCCAAAGAATACTCAAGTTATCAAATAACAACTTCCTGTAGACTTTGGTCACAACAGGAAGTGATGCATATCTCCACATTGGTGTGTCCAAATGACATGAAACTCGGGTTCCTACTCCTGTGCGCTGAATTTCATAACTTTCGACCAAGCGGTTCAATTTTCGACCAAATTTTGACCTGTTGGTGGTGCTAGACGGCTGGGTTTAGAGGTCCCTAAATGAGTGTGAGTGCTCAGTACAGTGCTCCGAAACGTTCAGCCAAATTTCAGCACTTTTTACCAAGGCGTTCTATGGGCTGCCATAGACATCAATGGCAGAGGAATAATAATAAGAAAACTTAGAATCACTATAGGGTGTCTCGCAGTTTCACTGCTTGACCCCCAAATAATAATAATAATAATAATAATAATAATAAGAAAAAGAAAAAGAAAAAGAAAAAGAAAAAGAAAAAGAAGAAGAAGAAGACAAAACGGTACAATTTCAATAGGGACCTCGAAGGTCCGTGACCTGCTCGGGCCCTAATAAAATCCAGAAAATGTGTAAACATAAAATACTATATAAAAAACAAAATATATTGCACATGTGTATTGTTATATTATATCGCACGTCTGGAGACAATGTGGTCCTTTACCAGCCTCTTGAAGCACTTCATCGTGATGGGGGTAAGTGCCATGGGGCGGTAATCATTGAGGGAGGAGTTAAAGGTATAATCGTAGTAGTCTTGAGACATGATGGTCCCACAGCCTGGATCAGCGAGGTGTTAAAGATGTCTGTGAGAACCCCAGCCAGCTGGTCAGCATATTTCTTGAGCACCCATCCTGGTATGTCGTTGGGGGCCCGCTGATTTCCGAATGTTCACTCACCTCAGGTTTCTCCAGACATCAGCTGTGTCCAGACTGAGTGGGTGCTCAAGAATAGTTTTCCTCGCAGGAGTGGTGTTGAGAGCCTCAAACCTCCCAAAGTGGTTACTGAGTTTGTTGAGAAAGTTGTTGTCGCAGGGGGGGAGGAGTAGCTTAACTTGAATACCCTGCCACATTCGTCTGGTGTTCGTGGGGTCATGGAAGAAGTCTTGCACTTTGTGTCTGTAATCCACACCTGGGGCCGTATTCACAAAGCATTTTATCTTACCACTAGGAGTGCTTCTAACTCGCGCTAAAACATTTTACGTATGTTCTTAAAAGTTATTCACAAAGCCGCTGAGACCTACTCATACTAAGGATAAATCACTAAGAGTGAACTAAGAGTGACGTGCCCTTGCTATGGATTACGTCGATTCTCGTGCACGACTTTAGAAGCGGTCAGTACGGTGATTGGTTGTTCAGAGCTAGGCGGTCTCGGTGGAACTCACCCGCAACATCCCACAAACGAGCCCACTAAATCACCGAAAAAGGAAATAGCTTAGGCTAGAAATTAATTCCTATCAAGTAGTTATGGACAGTGCAGTTAGCAGAATACACGCATGAAGTTCGGTAAAGTTGGAAATATATTCACAGAGTTGAACTTCATGGATCAATAACTTATAAGCAGACCATTATTAAAACACAACGAGCTACAACCGAGTTATTTGTCCAGCCCGGAGGATCACTCATTTTGATGAAAATACGGTTGTAGCTCGTTGTCTACCTTACTACGGTAGTTAAGAGTCGTCGTTTGTGTTTTAATAATGTTTCGCTTATGAGTTATTGATCCGTGAAGTTCGAATCTGTGAATATATTTCCAACTTTACCGAACTCACGCAGCTTGACAAGTTTGTGCAGCCCACGTATATAGTGATCACTGTACTTGCCCTCTCTGGGCTGAGGCGTATTTCGCCGTGCAGGACATGAAATCGACTTTCATCTGCCCAATTCCTCTCTCCACAACATTTCGTGTATTTTTGTGTACTCTAACATATATGGAGGAAAACAGTAAACAATAATAAATATGGATTCACAAATAAAAGACGACAATACGATGTTTTTTACGCATAGCGTAATCTGCATAATCACTTACATGTTATACTTTAACTGTGCTACTGGTTGTGGATTCAGATAGGGTGTCAAGAGCCACGTCTTGCAGGGATAGCCACTGTCACCCAGCAAGTGACACCCAACTGGTACATGGTGCCTCTCAAAAAGCTGCCACAGACCGCTCTCCATTAAAATACATGAATCATGGGTAGACCCAGGCCACTTTGCAACAACATCAAGAATGTTAAAAGTTGCATCAAAAACAATCTGCGTGTTGATGGAATGTACTTTCTTTCTACTGACGAACACGTCCTCATCTTTTGATGGCGCAATTATTTATTTATTTATTTTTATTTGTATTGTTATTGCATTCCGCACTAATTCCACAACAAGTTTTATACCTTCACGATTTAGCCTATATCTCTTGATCAATTCACAGTCTTCCATTGTCTCCAAAACATTTCGTCTTGCAGCCATTTTCCGATTCTTTGTGAATAGGTCTTACTGAGTTAGGAGTCCTCTCGAGGACTTTTAAGCTCTCCTAGACTTAGGTGCTACTTTTAGGCCTAAAATATTTTGTGAATTGCTCTTAGTGAAAAAAATTAGGAGTCCTAAATTTAAGACTGACACGCCCATTATTTTTAAGAGTTTCTCCTAAATTCGCCAGTTAGGAGCTACTTTTAGCCCTAAGGTCCTTTGTGAATACGGCCCCAGATCTCCTGGTGCCAGGTTGGGAAGGTTCCCCGCTCTGTGTCAGCAGTCGTAGTTGCTCTTATCCGTCCATCGCTTCTCCCTTTCTTTGCGCTTGACCGACCGCAGGTCCCGAATGGCAGGTTCCAACATGGCTGGTCCGCAGACAACGCCCCATGAGCAGCTGGGTGGGGCTGAAGCCATTGCTCAGAGGAGTACTACTGTAGGCCAGCAGCGCACAGTAGGGGTCTGCTGCTTTCTTTAACAGGCTTTTTATGGTGTGGACGGCACGCTCGGCCTTGCCGTTGCTTTGTGGGTATCTTGGGCTGCTTGTCACATGCTCAAATTCATACTCTGCTGACATGCTAACACCCGATAACTGTGGCCCATTGTCTGTGACTAAAGTATCTGGTATAACATGCCTCGCAAACATTGACTTGAGGTGCACTATGACGTCTGTGCTACTCGTTAGGCTCAGCTGGGCAATTTCAACATATCTAGAAAAATAGTTCACCACTAGCAGGTAATTGCTGTTTTTCAGTACAAACAAATCAGCCCCTAACTTTTGCCATGGTCTGTCGGGGAGCTCAGAGGTCATGAGAGGCTCTCTAGCATTGGCACGTTCCTTGAAGCACGCTTTCAATCTCAACACCAACTCTCCTATCTGACTGCTAAGCCCCTGCCACCACACAAATTACTTGGATCTTTCACGGCATTTGACGGCATTTCTGATGTCCTTCATGGATTTTCTCCAGCACACTGTTTCTCATTATAGAGGGAATAATTAGCCTAGTGCCTCACAGTAACAGTCCATTGTGTGTGCTAAGAACAGCCCTCTCGGCCCAATAGGGTCTTACCAGTGTGTAATCTGCTGCGATCTGGCCAGCCTTCGGCGCAGTACTTCATGACTTGGGCGCACACGCTGTCTGCCCCATAGCTGTTCCCGCAGCTTGGACAGGTAAGTCTCGCTCGCAGGCAAGTTTGCTATCACAGAGTCCACATAGATGTTTGTTTCCTCCATCAAGCTATCGCCATCTATGATGCTGCCATCTTTCAATGGCTTTCAAGAACTTGCCTAGTTGATTCACCATACCCAGGAAGCTCCTGAGTTCACTGATGTTTGTGGGCGGGTCCATCTTTCTTACAGCACATGTCTTTTCTGGGTCTGGGCGTACTCCATCTGACGAGATGATGTACCCTAGGAACTTCACTCGTCTTGCTGAACTCACACTTAGCTGTGTTCAGGGTGATGCCTGCCGCCTGTGCCCTCTGTAGAACTGTGTGCATGCGGGCGTCATGCTCCGCCTGTGTGGAACCCCATATAAGGACTTCATCCATGTGGCAGACGACTCTTTCCAATCCTTCTGTCACCACCGCAGACGCTATCCCAAAGGGAAGGTGGTTGAAAAAGTAGCGCCCGAACGGGGTGATGAAGGTGGTGTAGTGGGCACAGTCTTTTGACAATGGGATCTGCCAAAACCCCATGTTGGTATCCAATCTCTTTGTGCCAGACAGCATTCCTAGCATCTGGTCCACAGATGGGAGTATAAACTTTTCCCTGCACACGACTTTGTTGAGGGGGGAGAGGTCGAATGTCGGATGTCTCTGGATTTTTTTGGTGCCACTACCATGCTGGAGCACCACTCCGTCGGCTGCTCTATCTGGCTAATGACTCCTAGCTGCTCCATGCACTGGAGTTCCTCCTTTACTTTCCCCATCAAAGGCAGTGGGACGCGCCGTGGCACTTTCAGAGACATAGACTTGGCATCGGGTCTGAGTTTAATTGTGTACAGTTGTTGTAATAACCCTAACCCATCATACAGCTTATGGTAGTTTTGCTTTACAGAGTCCAGATGCTGTCTACTCTGGCTATTAACCTGAGGCAGGTCTACTCAACAGTGCAGTGTTTAGGTGGCTCACTACGTAAATGTCTTCTGTGGTGTATTTCTTGCCATACTGCAGGTTTTCTCTGGCAACACCCACCACGGAGAGAGGTGTATGACCTAGCCTAAATAGCGCCTTGTTAGGGGCTAGGTTGCATACAGCGTCATTACATATCTGTCTATACTCCACAGTCCATGCATTCTCGCCTGCATCCACCGTGCTAAGGAATATGTCTTCATCCTCAGTGACAGCACTCACACTTCTGAAAGACTTGCACACTTAGCTATAGTGCCCTCTTTTACCACAGTTGTGAGAATCTGCATTCTTGGGGGCAGAGATGGGACCAGGTCACACATGTACAAGTCTCAAGTAAGTCTCAAGTCTCGACCTTAAAGTCTCAAGTAAGTGCCAAGTCATTTTTTTCTTGGGCAAGTCAAGTCACAGGTTATGTCAAGTCAAGTCAAGTCAAGTCAAGTCCTGTAATAGGTCAAGTCAAGTCCAAGTCAAGTCACCTTATTATTGCAATTTTACCCACAGAATCTGATCTTAATAAAGTGAAAAGACAAGATATAAGTAACTGTAAGTAACCATCATTGGGCATTGTGTCCAACCTGTTTAAAAAATATGACAATAATTTGGATTTGCACTGTAATTACTGATATTCATTTACATTCACCATGGAATCAAACAAAAAAGAAATGCCTTCATAAAATGATTTATTGATAGCGCTAAATCTAAACAAAATTGCGTCTGCCGACAGTGTCTGAAACATTTGAGTTGCCTTAGTTGCAAATAAGAAAAAAGGCAAAAATATAAAAATCTGAAAGAATAAACACATTATAGAGCATCAGAAACATTTGTATGTTTCATCTGTAACACCTTGAGACATCAGAGCTCTATACACTTCAATTTTAAACGTTTGGTCTATAGAAAAAATAACAGCATATTGTTCTTAGAAAAAGATTCCCTCACAGCGAGGATATAACATTAAACTTTGTCAAATTTCACCTGTCTCTGTCTGTCTGCAGAGTATATCAATAGGTCATTCCCTTTTTACAAGGTATTGCACTTGCAAAATTTAAGATTCCAGAGGGTCCTGTCTGCAAGCCGAGCACAATGTGGCCTCATGATGATCCCATCATGGCTGAAGACCCTTTCAACTGGGGCACTTGAGGCTGGCACTGAAAGAGCTCTTGATGCAACGGAAAAAAGTGCAGGGAGGATACCCCTATTTGCATCCCAAAAAGACAGACAAGCCTGCCCACAACAAAGACCAAGATAGTTATTTAATTGTGTCTCTGGACTGCTGGTTGTGTTCTGCTTGCGCCGTTTTCTGTACTCTGAAAATAACCCAGTGCTCTCTTCCTGCTGGTCCTCAACCTCTTGGAATCCAGGACTCTGGGGTGTTGTTCCTGGTGGCACCTCATTTAGAATCAGATCTAATAAAAACAAAGACAAAAAAACAAGAGTTAATTTAACTTAAAATGGCAAGTGTGAAAACAAGCCCCTGAATGTTGGAAAGTGAACTTCCTAATTCATTATTTCACAGCTCAGTTTGATATGTTTGCAAAAAAAGCTCTAAACATTTATTATATTGTTATTTATACAAATGTTTTGTGAATCTAAATCTTTTAATGTCCATAGTTTGATCATGGTGACACAAAGACATGCCTAACTGTGGAGCATGTTGCAAAAAAATACATTCACTGACCTTTCACCATGCCAGCAATGTCATTCTTTATGTCATCAGGGACAAGCACATCATGCTGAAGCCACATCATGGAGAAAGCTGGGTCCAGGACAGCAGCTCTGATGTAGAGCGGGTCTGCAAATGGCAGCTCTTGGTGCCGCTGATAACATTTTTACATTAACAAAGATCCCCCGGAATCTTTTCTTGAGAGAGCACTGCAGGCCATGGACCATGCTTCCCAGGAAGCGCACTTGCTGTTTCAGTTTCTCCAAGTGGTGATTTAGTGATAACACACAGGGGAGGACAGAGCTGACCGTCACAGTCTTCTCTCCCTGAGTAAGATCGGTGGCCTCAGCAAATGGCTGTAGTACATCACAAAACTCCTTCATCAGATTCCATTCCCTAACTGAGAAGACCAGCTCATTGTGGCCTGTGCTCTGAACAACATTACACAGTTCCTGATGAGTGAATGAGAGCACTGCTTTGACTTGGCGGAGAGTTGAATTCCACCGTGTGTTCACAGCTGCAGGGGTCCCTCGCTGCCCAAACTTATCTTCAAATGCGTCTTTAAAGGTGCTAGATGTATGCAGGAGAGAGCTCAGTCTGGAGCATTTTGCAAAGATGCTGCGTGCATCCTTAAGGCCATCACCAACAGTTAACTGCAGTGTATGGGCAAAGCATTGCTGATGTTTGGGGCTTCCTCTGTTGAGCATCTGGTCCACAGTCTCCCATTCACCTCTGGATAGGTCTTCCCACAACTGTGCATCATCCAGATTGTCATCATCAGTTACTTCACCATCTTGCTCTTTTGGAAAACACACTGTAAATGCTCGCTTCATATTTGCAGCATTGTCACAAATAACAAAGTCAAGTTTTTGTCTGATGTCATATTCGTCACATATGGAATCAAAGGCTTCTGATATCCATTCTACTGTGTGAGGTACTTTGAATCTCATGCAGGCAAGCAAGTACGAATTCAGCTGAACCCCCTCAGATGTTGCCAATACATGGCCAGTGACTCCCAAAAAGCCACGCATTCTCCTGTCCGACTAAATATCCACTGAAACTGATACATGGTCTGCATCAGCAAGAAGCACTTTTATTTTCTCCCGGGTCTCTGCAACAAGGGATTCTATCTTTAAAGTTATTGTCCTACGACAGACAGGCTGATACTTGGAGTCAGTCACAGACACGAAGTGTCAGAAATGCCCATTCTCCGTGATTGAAAGAGGCATGCTACCTCCTATCACCAGGTCTGTTAGAATGGCATTTGTTATGGCCTTCTGTCTTGGATGGTTAGCAGAATATGCTTCCTGAGGACGAGACTGGAGGAACTGAGAAATTGCAGGCTACGCAGCATCAGTGCAGGTGTTTCTCGTCTTTTCATATTCTGCATACCTGTGAAACAAAAGCAAAAACATGAATGGGATGCACTGTATGATCTGACAGACATGGAACATACAACATAATATATGGTAAAAAAAAGTTATTTGATGCTTAACTGTAGTTTTTATTTATTAACTTGCTCCATATTAAATCATATTTACTTAATTCAGTTTCATCATCATATTCATTGCATTAAAGCTATATATGCACACCTCATTTACTCAGCTGTTAACCCAAATCAACTTCATAAGCTGTTTTTAACTAAAAGTTACTTCATTTTAAAATCCTATTTTTTTCCGTGTACTGTTTTAACATATCTATTCCATTTTAAATTATATTTACCAACTTTGCTAAGTTTTAAAACCATATTTAAGTCATGATCTGTTTTTAAGCAATATAAACTTTATTACTAGTGTTTTAGTTTGTAATAATTACTCAGTTCTAAAACTATTTCTTCATTTAGTCCATCTCAAACAGTATTCATTCAACATTCCCCCCCATATCATATCAAGCTAACGTTAGCTAACTACCGACTAGGCCAACAGGATAATATAAGGTAACTGACAAGCACTTACTGGGCAGAATGGCTCTTCAAACGATGAAGTTGAAGTCGAAGTTGTCGTCTGGCTGTCTGACATATTAACTTTGCATATCTTGCACTGTGCTGTCCATCTTTTGCTGTCAAAAACGTAATTCCGAAAGCCGAAGACGATGACTCTCGGTACCGCTCCCGCTGACATGTTGGTGCATGTCTGATATAAAGGGGCGTGCTTCTCCACTAAACACGTAAGGTACGTAGAGAGGGCATGACTGATTGACAGGGTAGTGATCCAATCATGACAACGCCATTCTCAGCCTGCGCTCCTACCGGGTAATCAATAATATTTTTTAAATTAATTTATCAATTTTATATTCAAACTGAAAACATAAACTAAATAACACTTAAGTCATTCAAGTCATTGTGTCTCAAGTCAAGTCAAGTCCGGAGTCTTTAACTTCCAAGTCCAATTCGAGTCTCAACTTTTTTATTTTTTGTCAAGTCAAGTCACAAGTCATCAAAACAGTGACTCGAGTCCAAGTCACAGTGACTCGAGTCCCCATCGCTGCTTGGGGGCACTGGAACTTTGCATGCACTTTCCCACATTTTGGGCAAGACTCATGCTCTGCTCCTGATTGCGTCTCGTGCTTGTCTTTGTTCTGTTTACTGGGCTGCCTCTTATTTTTCCAGGCTTGCTGCTTTTTTTTCGTTGTTTGCACCACATCCACTGTAGTTTTAAGTAGCTCCACCTCTCAAATCTGTTTGTTGTCTTTTAATGTTCTCATCTTGTCTGACCATGTTAATCACTTTTGCCAGATCCAGCCTGCTTTCCATCTGCATTTTCTGTGACAGAGCACTGTCTCTAATGCCTACAATGATCCTTTCTCTTAACAGTTCGTCACGTAATGCCCCATACCGCAGTCTTCAGTCAGTGCATATAACACGGTAATGAAGGAGTCTGCCGATTCCGTAGCCCCTTGAGCAGATTAAATTTAGCATGCTGATAAATTAAATTTTTCTTGCCAGCTCTGACAGTGCCATACACTAATCTGCAGTTGTTGTTAGTCCCTTCAAGACATCATCTGCCTCCTCTCCCATGCAGTATTTTAGCGTGTTCACCTGATTAGCTTGCAATGATTTGTCTAGCTCGCTTGCAATTCTGAAGCGTTCAAACCACCTTATCCACTTTTCCCATTTGTGTGGCTTAGAAAAATCGAAGGGCTCTGGTGGATTTATCGAGAACACTGCAGCCTTTTTTTTTTCAGAGGTCCTTTGCGGTTCATGTTGCTCAGCCGATTACTGTCCTCCTTGCGACATGCTGCTAGCTTAGCTTGCCTGGGGGGGGGGGATCTTCTTGCTTCATTGTTTCTGCTTCTTCTCGTATACTCTCTACTCTCTTTTCTCTCACTGGCTCACTTCTGACACCATGTCGTGTTGGGTTCTTTTTAAGGTAGTGAATAAAGACGTGACTGCAGAGAGCTGAAGTTAACGTACTGGTTGCTCAGTCAAACCACACTACAACTCCCAACATACATTGCGACCCAGGTAATCCTTAGCTTAGAGCCCCCTCTGGTGTTTGACATACACAATTGTATATCCAGATCACACCATAGTAGTCACATTGTGATGATCATCCTAAATTTTTGCGATGTAGGATAACTGTTTTGGAGCCATATGCTCAGCAACTAACTTGCCAGTTTACACCAATGGAACAAGACAAGACAAAGTATCGCTCCAATACCAGGGCGCTTTACTTCAGTGCTTCTGTGAGCTTTCCATGCTGCCATCACGGGACTGGATGTCTACACAGCCTACAATTGCACCAACATGAGGTTTATTGCGTCAGCTCAGGAAAATGGATGCCTCTTGCTTATTGTAGCTGTGTTGACTCTGTGGTAAAAGTTACAAGAGGAATAGTTCTGCTGTCGGTGAAGCAACTTAGTGTCCAGCATCCAGAGACACACTATAACAAGTCTCTAAAATAACCCCCCAAAAGATGGAGAACCACTGTCTATGACCCACACAGTGACTTTAACTCACCTGAGACAATTTCATTTGCATATGAGCGAAGACATGTAGAAAACCAACCACAGCGTCCCACAGTCGACTATGGGCCAAACTCTGCTGGTTGCCAGTACACGGACCCTACAACATCATAAGTAACAATAAGAATCCCATCACATCTTACAAAAAAAAAGATAGCACAGATGGTAGAACATCAATGTCACTTTTCAAGCTGCCAATTACTCCACACATATTCAGACCACTGTTTTCTTTTCATACCCAAAAGCAGACTATCATAGCTTATGCTAACTCATAATTTTTCTCATTATTATAACTGTGAGTGTAAACATTTCCTCAAACTCTACTAAATCAATATTATCTCTGCCTTACTTTATTTGGGCATCTGAATAAACAACAGCTCACTGGAGTAAAAAGGATCTCTGATTTTTACGACTAATGGCTCTTAAACAACTTCAATTTGGATCATTTAAGACCTTTTCATCAACTTTGAGAAGACTCTGAGAACAACATCTCATACCTGGATGTACTCAGTAAGTGTATTGAAAACCTGCTTGGCCACATTTATCGCCTTGGAAAAATTCCTCTGGCCCTGCTCGTCAATGACATCTTTACCAGAATAATACCAGTAGAAATCACTGATAGACTCCTAGAGGAGGCAGAAGAGGGAAGGGAGGTGAAGAAAAAAAGAGAAGAATAAGACTGATTAATTATGAGTAAATAAACTGAGGAAGCAGCTTTTAGCCATTTGTATTATTATTCTAAGTAGTAGCAGTAGTAACAGTAGCAGGAGAAAAATCAATACCACTTTGGACAGAAGGTATTGGCAAAGTGTAAAAAAAAATGGAAAAATATTTCTGATAACAAAAAGGCAACTAATATTTGAAAATCTGCATGTTATTTTCATGGTTTCAGCCATTTGTTGCCTCCGTTATGAAATGTTTCAAAAAATGACAACTATGAAATGGCTCCATATAGCTCATCCAGTGTCCAGAACCCATCCTGTATCTCATCCGGAAGCCCTGAAATCCCAACAAATTTTCAGACCAGGTTGTAAACAATCCATCAAATCTATTTGGGATATCTGGGGTTCCAGACACTTAGATTGATATAAAATGCTGTAATGTTATTTTGCTGTGAAGATCCAGATGTTCCAATGATCCAATATTTCGTGGACTACGGAACTTCACCTGATTGTCCATCAGCGTGGGGGAAGGAGGAAGGATGACTGAATTTTCATTTTTGGGTGAAACTGGTTAAGCGTGACATGGTTTTTAGATGAAATTGTATGAGGAGTGTGTGACTCAGAGAAGAGACTTGTTTAATTACAGTTTTAACTTAAGAAAATAAGTCAATTATGGACCAGTGAAAACAAAGAACTGACCTGTACTCTGAGGAGGTAGTCGACAGTAGAGATAATGATGTTGACGGTCGTATTATTCCCTGTTTGTGTCCTCAAATAGTTCTGGAAATCTGAAAAAAGGATATTGAAAAATATCGCAACTTGTAAAATGTGTTCAAACAAATAACAGTAGTGGTAACATTTTAGTAAAATATTGGGTCACACTTCATATTGTAAGTAACTTATTTGAAACTTCTTTTAAATAACCCCCCAATAACCCCAATTATTACCTCCATTTTTTAATAACCCCAACATGATTCAATAAGAATAATATGATATTTACCAATAAGCAGTTAATAAATAGCTGTTAATTTCTTTTAAACATTCCAGTTTTCCTAAATGTCTTTTTTTTTTAAGTTAGCCACTATAAATTGCTTATTACTGACATTCAACTTCATAATAGAGAATCAAGTGACCAATTTCCCATTTTAAAAATGTAATTATTTAATTGCCTATCGAGGCCTAAAAGCCTTCTCACCACTCAAGGTTAAATGTCACCTTTATATATAAAAAAAAACAACAATATATTAAGAAATCAATAAATAAAAGGGAAAAAAAATCGATATTCATTTAAGTGTTTATGTGTGTGTGTGTCAGTGAGAGAGAATGTGACAGAGAAAGAGATGGCGCCTGATTGTTGATGGTTAAGTTGGTAGGAATGTAAATGGTTAAAAAATGTACAGTACCTAATTGTACTGACCTGCAGAAGTTGGTCAGAAACTAGCTGTAACAACTCATCTCAATTTAGTGGCCTGTTGAGGGGAATTTGGACAGAAACTAGGTTTAAAATGCCATCAACAGCAGAAGTAAAGCAGGACCTAGTTGGAAGTTTCCTGGAAATTTATTTAAAAAATTACCATCTATTAATTAACTGCTTGTTGGAAAAAAGCAGAATATTGATATTAAATAAAATTGAAGTGATTTTAAATTAATTTAAAGGTAATTATTCAAATATGATGCTTGGTAATTACCACATACTTACCATTATATTTCTGGACCATTAAAATGAAGTGTTACCAAATATTGCATGACATTTTATACTGTACCTCAGACACCATGATACACAGACTAAATCTTATGGGGTGCTCAGACCAAACACAAGGAGATTTTTTTGCGCATATAAATTACATACAAAGTCAATGCAAAGAGGAATGTCCATATACTCATACCGTAAAGTTTGTCATGTCATATTTGTGGTGGATATTTTGGTGCTTGGTGTGGATTCTTTTTTCTGTTTGTGCTTACAGAGGTGCATGGAGAGGCTGGGTGGAGCTTCCCAACACCGGACCTGCTGTCACACACTTGCAGGTTGGCAATCAGCGCCTGCTGATATAGCCCTGCTCCCCACGCTACCTGCGCCCAGATGATTCCATCAGTTTGATGTGGTACATGGCTCCAGTTAGACTGTTGTTTTCTATGACTTCTAATCATTTTGTTTTGTTCTCTTGGAAATCTAATTTACTCTTGTGTTCTCACACACCGATTTCCTGTGTTTCCAGCTCCAGCCATTCAGCCCTCCACACCTCTGCAGCCAGCTGCCTCACTCTGTGCTCACCTAAGTCTCAACTTGCCGCTACCACCAGCGTCAGCGTGAGCTACCACACCTCCACTTCCACGCTACCAGACGGGGACTCAGTCTGGGACGCTCAACTCCTTCACTAGCTGAACTGTTGTGAAATCAATAAATTACTCCTTAAGCTCGCGGACACTGAGGCTGGAGGTAGGTTAACATATTTCAATTATATTGAACCCTCAGTGAAAAAATTGCATGTGTCGTGGGGATTTGCTGACTGGAGGATTTTACATTGGAATCTTTTCTAATCTAGAACCATTTACAGATGGGAGTAAGCTCAGAGATTACTGCTTATCAACCTGACTGCAGCAGCTGTGTTGACTGCCGACTGGAGTTGGAGGGGAAATTATTTTATGAAAGTTCAGAGGGAAGAAAGAAGCAAGACAACCGGAATCTCTGGTGAATACTGGGTTTATTGTGAGGCTCAACCTTTAGCAAATAATTTGATGTTTGACAAGGCTTTAGCAACTGATTGGAGAGTGGGCGGAAGTGGGAAGAGGTAGCCACCACTCAGCTGTGTCTGGAAAAGAGAGTCAGTTGTAGAACCAAATATTCAGGGGAAACAGCCCTGACAGAGTCCCATCAGATTCTGCTAAGATCCAGAGCTGTTTACAGATGGGAGAGCTCAAAGATGACTTTATAAACATTTGGGATTAAAAAAGTTTAGGATTTACCTTTACTCCTGTTTATTAACCTGAATGTAGCAGAGATGGTGTGGAGGTGCCCCCCATTGTCGGGGTTTTACATTTTGTAATGTTGACTGCTAAATGGAGCTGGAGAGGAATTGTACTTTTTTATAAAAAGGAGAGGGAAAAAAGAAGATGGAGATCCCGAGTCGATGCTGAGATGGCCTCCTGAATTCAAGTGAGAGGCTAAACTGAATATAACTATACACACAGACACACACACAAGGCATGGAGTATGCCATGATGCCTGCTAGCTTATACCTAAAGTACGGCACAGTGTTCTGGCTGTTTGGTGGAAATACACACTCACGCAAGTAACGTGAATAAAAATGAGTGACCCCACAATCAAACCCACATGAATAATGCAAGACAAAAATTAGTTTTGCATTTGGTCTGAACACACCATAACACACTAAACACATTATATTGTTTATAAAGGGTCGTCCCTTAGCACATTAATCAGCGGATTAATAGACATGTGAAAAAAGAAATTCAATCTGCAATCACATACTCTTTGTGAGGAATTTACAGTTAATAATTTCAACAAAGGTTGAGTTGGTTGCAAGCACACATTCTCCTCATATAAACCAGAGAACTTGCACACACACACCTGAGTTGTGTCCTTCACAGAGCAGCTGCAGGAAGCGGAAAAGGTCACAGGTGAACTCATCATCCTGCATGACCTTCTCACCTGGCCAGAGAGAAGAAACACACACCCACACACATACATGCACACACACACACACGCACATACACACATGCAGACACACATATGCACAAGCACATACATAGGTATGCACAAACATACACACAAGAACACAGGCATGTGCAAACATACACATGAATGCACACACACATTCATATATACAGACACACATACACATAAAGAAAGTCAGAGAACAGAGGAGACAAACGCAGACAACATATAGGAGAGGGATAGACAGACAAGAAGATGGAGAGTGAAGCAGTATTAAAAAGAGATGGTGCTAATGTGAAAAAATCCCCAGTGTTTTCTTTCAATAAAAGGTGAATGGTCATAAACCACCATTCTTACCTAACACAAACACACGCACACACATTCTTGGATGAGCAGTGGGCAGCCACAGTACTTGGTGGTGGAGTGATGTGGATTGGTTTTTAAACTGCAGCATTTTACAGTCAGGACTGGATTTAGACTCCTCATGTTTTCTCAAAGCTGCTTTGGTTTACTTTATAATGTGCTGGTAGCTGCCTGTCATTATAGCTTCTGCATAGATAAAAAATACATTGAGGAAGTCGAGGACAGCTTCTCTGACTGTGTTAAAATGCTGCTTTGAACCGTGTGGAATGCAAAAGGAAAAGAGGGTCAGAGAACAGAAGATGAGACACTTCACAATAACTTGTACAATAACATTAACAGACACATTAACAGAATGCATCCATACAGTATGACCACAAACTGAACTGGGCTGAGGGAGAAAAATCTATAGGTCTGAAACAAGACTGAAAGTGCATTTTTCTTTATCAGTGCAATGCAATGTAATTTAGTGGTAGTGCAACATTTATTATGTTATTATACATGTTACTTTGTAATATCAAAATAGTTTAATCAATCATCAATACTGCTTGAAAGATTAGAAAAACTGATGAAGCCTTATAGTGGAGACACAGGGATGCAGTGATTAGTATTGTTGCCTCAAGGCGCAAACATGCTGGTTTCAATCCAGATCCTGCCCAGTTTATGTCATGCTTTTCATCCAATAAGTGCTGGAATTGGCTCAAGCCACCCTATGACCCTGATCAGGATAAGGGGGATAGATACTCAATGACTTCACCAGAAAATGGGCTTCCCTTTAAGTCTCAAGCCTCCTCCACAATGGTTGTGTTGTTTGGACTCGGGAGCTCCTGAAATTGTTCCTTCCATTGACAAACAATGTTGCCATCAATGCCTGCAGTTCACCTGCTTTGCTTAAAACAGTCTGGGACTTCCTTAGTCATCTGATGGCTCTCTGAGACCTTTTTGAGGTCAACTGAGAGACCATCTCTTTGGACACCCACCGAAACTAGTTGTACGTCTACAGCACAGAAGCTGAATTCCTTCTGGCCTCTGAACATCTGTCTGTTGCTTCGCGCTCTTGGTTAGTACAAACAGTATTATTTTTGTAAAGGTGAGTTGTTGCACATTCCTGTTACCTCCAGTACATTCTGGTTTTGAATTAGGTATTCATATAAAAATAGAGCATTATACTGCCTTTCCATCAAAATTAGTGGTTCTTTTATAAACATTTTTTAAACATGGGTCAACCTGCCAAAAATCACCTATTGACCCCATTTCCACTTCCCATGCAAGGCAGCCTTGTCTGTGATTTTTGTCTGAAGCATTAGGTTGTACATCACTGACATGAAGTTTCACGTCACAAATGTGACATAAAAACTTGTAACAGAAGAGAAAACAACTATAAACCCACTGTGAAAGAAGCATCTGTAAAGCAGTGGATAATTATTTTGAGAGTCACAACCCCTGCGAATAATTGTAGTATAATATAATATTGTATAATAACATTGTTAGCTTACATAAATAATGTGAGGATTGGTTGAATTTGTGTAAATTCATATGATGACGGGTCTTAAATCCCTGGATGGACTGATATATGGAGTGTGTAAATCTTAAGGTTTTACTTTCCCAAAAGGGCAATGTGTTAGAACTGAACCCCAAACAGTACACACAAATCATCAGAGTAACCGCTAACAGCAATGGTCCTGTGAGCTGACTCTACCCTGACTGGGGAGCTGTTGGTGTTGTTTACACAGCTAGCACAGGAGCTCTAAACTGCCGAAATGGGGGGTTTTCAGGTCTGGGATAGAAGCGTTCCTGCAGGGACTGCTGATGAGGAGTGGAGCCATAATGGGCTCCTAGTGTATATGGCTGGACCGGGGCCAAGCACTGCCTCCAAGACTGACAGAGGCCAGTCTGACAACAGGGAATACATTACTGAGGTGATATACAGTGGCTCTGACCAGGACTCTGGCTCTGGGTATGGCAAAGACACAGCAGATTCAAGTGAGGACAGGAGGGGCATGAAGCGGAAGAGGAGCAGGAGGGAGGTCAGCCATCAGTAAGGCCTGAGCTATATGATTGGACTATTGCCTCTTGTGGCACAAAGTAACATTACGAGACAGAAAGGGCTGGGGCACCTTTAATAAACCCAACCCCAGTTCTACAGTTATTGATGATATGCCAATAATAAATATTTGTGTACATACAATAATTTGTATTACATCTTAGATGTCACTATAACAGCATTTTATGATGTGATCTTTGGATTTTTTTAATGTAGTGAATAACACTATCTCTTACAAAGACAGATATCTAATGTTCTTAATAGTACTCAATTTGTTTCTAAAATTGTAAGAGGAAGTAATTATTGTAAGTAAGCTGAAAATACTGTTTATGATTGGCTAAAGGCACTTTCAGGCTTATTCCCAACACAGTGATACACCAGATGAGGGGAATATATTTTTCACAGTTAAAAATAATGAGAGCATATTAAAATGTTATTCTTAATATTTCAACCAAGTAAAATAAGTAATACATTTCTGTTTAAAGTTAAGTATAAAAAATGACAAGCTACAGATGTAGTGCACAGTGAATGCACATAAAATATCCTCTAGTCCATCAAAAACTCTAAGGCTGAAACACTATGCACAGTATGAATACAACTACAACTAAATCATGAATTTAAAAGTACAATAATAAAATAAGTCAAAACATAAAATCATTAAAAAGGACGGATTACTCAAATGAATGTTTTTCATGAAAGCAACACAGTCATGAAAGACAAGATCACTGACTACAGACGACAGCTCAGCCAGTAAACAGACGGAAGAAGGGAGGAAGGAAAGGCAGAAGGACCAGAGACCACCCCCTCCTCTCACAGAGCAGCATGACCAACAACAGCCACTGTAATGCCCAAAAGTGCAAAGAGGAGGTATAGACCAAACAGAATGGATGAAAAGGCAGAGATGAGAAACAAACAAGGCTGCAACTACTGACTAATAATGTTTTTATTCATTTAAAATTTTAACTGTTCCTCTGTACTAATATTGAATTGTTCTAATTTTTTGAATGTCTTGATGTAAATAAGCAACTATTTTGCAAAATTACTATTTTTTTATTTTAATTTGCAAATTACATTCATATTATTTTTATTTTTTATTCTGGACATTACAGAGTTTTATCTCTAATATTGCAATCAGCAACGGTTTTTGGAGATCGCAAAAAAAGCCCCAGATCAGTGGCAGATCACTGTGTGCTCCTGTGAACAACTATCAGTATGTGTGAACTCTTGAAATACACGGAGAGTTATGATCTGCTGCTTTCTATTGTTCCCTGGTTTTACGGCTCATTCATAATGACAAACGTGACACACAAGAAAAAAAAAAAAAAAACAGAAAGGCACCTTGTCTCCTAGCATTGGTTATGGACTCAACTGCCCATTTTTAGCAGGTTTATTTATTTTAAAAACCCACATATATGCTCTAAATTTGGTGTAAATTTGGTTAAAAAAATTGGGGACCTTTCACATTGCACATTTTCATTTAGATTAGAATACTGATGACTGCAGCTTTAATAAAGACTGAATCTATCATTTTTTGTTGGGTATTTTTTGTATTTGTTGCAGCCCGAAGAGAGTAAGCCAGAAAAAGACAGAGATAGTGGCTAAGAACACAGAAGGGATTGTACACTTCACAACAAATAACAACCAGCACAATAACCATCTCCATTACTGAGACAAAACAACCAGCTGACTTTAAGTCAGTCTTTAAGAGAGGGCGGGGTGGAGGATGAGGGAGCAGTAAATAGTCATATTAGTACTATTTCGAATGTGCCAGATACTGTACAAATCCTGAGAGGGAGGCATACATGGGTTCTGTTTCAGATGGCAGGTTGTGACACTACAGCTTTGATGGTTCCACTTCTGCCTTGTCATGTCTTGATTCTTAAATCTTAACATCTACGTGGTATATTCCAGAACAAGTCATCATAATATCATCATCAGTTTGCTCTTGAAAGAGAATGACAAGAGAAATTTTACATCAAAATTCAAAAATAGACTTAAATCAGTATTGAAAGACCAACCACAAAACCAACCAGAGAGTGTTATAGACAGTTGGCCTAACAGGAAAAAAAAAAAAAAAAAAAAAAAAAAGATTAGAATGATGAGGGTAAGGCAGAAAAGTTGCTACAAGCACAGAGAAGGTTTGAAGGTCTATACTCAGGACCTGGACAGAACTGACACAACAACTAACCAACCGTAGAGAAAGAGAGAGAGAGATATAGAGAGGGACCAACCAACACACAAGAAAATGGCAGGAGGCATAATTACCACGCTCATGAGTGATGACTGAGGAAGGGAAGAAAGTGCAGTAAACCAAAATGAGAAAAGGAAAACAGGGGGAAGAAAGAAAGAGAGAAAGAAAGTAAGAAACAAAGAAAGAAACAAAGAAAGAAAAAGATTACATGTAGGGAAAAGAGCTTTGAAAATTCCGAATATAGTTTTTTGGTCAACATTAAAAAAAATAATGTGTCGACAAAAAACCTGCACAGCTCAGTAACACTAAAACTCAATAGGAATTGTCTAAAAGAAATGTTAATAAATATATAAAGACAAATTATTTTATTTTATTATGTACATGCTTCCACAGTGAACCTGGTTTTGTTAACAGAGTGTTTTTAAATGTTAGTTTGGGGGATGACTGTATTTTATTGTGTTGAATTTAGAAGACAATAATGATGGAACCTGTGCCTTATAATATCATGCAGCAATCATTAGATTTTTCTGTGTTGACTACTAAGCGAAGAGACTTCCCAATACATGAACTGAAAAAAGATACACGGCTCTATCTTACACCAGGTAAGAAGTGGCGCACAGTGTAGTGCAAGGGTCACTGCTAGTTTCAGACTGACACCGTTGTCATTTATAATGCCCAGTGCCCACATTATGTCAACAGCTAATGTACTTGTGCCCACCTGTACACCCGTGGGCATGTTGGTCTTAAAATGAGGTGTGGTCAGGTGCATGGCTGGTGCACTGCTTTGTATAGGCAGAAAGTGATGACACCATTGACAAAGAAAAAGCTGGTCTAAAGTCACAGAATTTCCCTGCTATTCAAATAATTCAACGTTATTATTAATATATAATGATTGTATTATTCAAAAGGTAAGATGGTCCTACAAAGGCAGGTCCACAATGTGTGTACACTCTGATTTAATTATTAGAAAGGCTCCTTTCAGCCATTTCATCATTTCAATGTTTCCATGTTAGCCATGTCACTGTAACAAATATCATGGCACATTTAAATCCAAAAGCTGTAAATTTGACAAGACAGAGGCAACTCTCCAGAGGAAACTTAATTCAACTGTTAGTTTCTGAAAGAAATATTTTTAGACAGCTCTGAACAGGAGGATGGCTGCTTTATTCAAAACTATTTTACTCATCTGAACTGTGTAAGTGAACTGTTGATGTGTAAAGAAACACAGAACATTATTTGACACGAAATCCTGACTGTTCCTCTCAACTCAATCAGTGAATTGAAGCTGGCTCTTTCTTATTGGAGAGATACACATACCGTTTCTGATGCTGGACGTAAAAGACGTATTTTACCCACCCCCACTCCAACTGCTATTAATGAAAATGATAATTTCTATGACGTGCTGTGCCTGATCCATGCATACAAACACAGAGATGCGCTGCAGCACTCCTCCTCCTCCTGAGTTAATATTGGTGATTTTTTTTATGCAGTCATATGGGGTTATTGCTGGGACAGATGATTGGGAAACTGTGGACACAGAGCATCCCACAGCCAAGGACCGCAGACCTGTGCCACAGACAGCATTTTAAATATCAATGTGCCAGGTCCTGGCGCACCTGGCTCTTATAGGGAATGGGAGATGACACGTTGATTATTTTGTGTTCTGCCCAAAACACACCCATGACTACTTAAGAGTCTAAAAAGAACCTCTTTGCACCATGCGCCTTACTTTCGCACCCAGATTATCCGCCGTTTAACAAGCATAAGGGGGTTGGACGCACTTGCGAAATGTGCTTTAGACCATGTGCCATACATCGTTTAAATAGGTCTTACAGACTGTCAAAACCACCATTTCAAACATACTTGCATGTTTTTTGTAAGAAAATTAAGACCACAATCCTTAAAGATATTTAGGTGGCTAATAGTGAATATGTAGGTGACTAACAAGGCTTATTTTGGTCTTGCCACTTGGAAAGAGCAGTAATTTTAGAAAAAATAGTAATGTTTATATAAAAAGGGATATCTGTAAATTTATACTTCCATTATTAGATTATAACTCATTTTATGTACTTGTAAGTCATCATACCAATAAAAAGGAAAAAAAAAATATGCCTGTATAAGCGAGATCAGGAGAGGAAGTCTGAAATGTCATATACCTTCACAGAATAACTACATGTGTTCATCTTTTTTTGTTTTAAACCAGAAACTACTTCAAACAAACTTGTTTTGCAGGTAATCGCTGCACTTGTTGCAACATGATGATTTACAATAAATGCACCAATAAGTGCCAATAATAATATCTAAATAATAATAATAACAATAACAATAACAACAACAACAACAACTATTATTATTATTATTATTATTATTATTATTACAAAATATTGAAGTAGGATGCACTACTATGTTATGTGATGGATCTAATATGAATGTAATTGTTTGAATTGAGAAATGTATCAATATTGAGTATCAGGATAATGAATATTTCTAAAAAAATGTAAACGTACTGAAAAACAGGTAAATCGCACACTCACTTGTACACCAGGAAATTATACTTAATAATACATGTGAACAACAGGTAGTACTGCATTACCACTAAATAAAATTCAAGAAGACACTCAACCAAAGTGATGACAGGATAAATGGGACAAAGCAAGATAAAGAATGATGAGGTTTGAGGATTAAAACAATTAAATCTTCATGTATCAAAAGTAGCAAACAAAATGTGAAACCAAAGTGTATCTTTCTTTTTCTATTTAAACGATCAATCAGAGCTGGAGACTTCTTCAGGACTTGCTAACAAATGCTTTCAATGCTTTCATGAGAGATTTTGATTTGGAGGAGAAGATGTTTTTCAACTACCTTAGAATCTATCCTTTAGTATTTCACTATGAAACCAATGGTTTCAGCCAGCAGTGCTGTCTGGGTTTTTGTAGATGGATTAATTATGGTGACATTTAAGAATCTTACTTGTACCTGGTGAACAAAAGCATTTTAACATCAACATACTACAGAAAAAGACATAGTCATAACTTTTGTGTCTATTGCTATGATCATTCAACAATATAAATCAATGAGGTATAAACATAGTGAAGCTCACCTGATCCCTCCTCCGTCACCATCCCCAGCCCTTCTGCTTTGTTCTGCCTCTCAAATGCATTTAGATCCAGAACACTGAAACCAAAACAAACGTATTATGAACCTCTATTTTTTGTGCTCCCTTCGCTGAGCTTTATCATCAACCTTTGCCAGAGGCTGACCACTGTTAATCTTTGATCGGAGCAGCACTGGAAAGCTGCCCTCTTTATTTTAATGTAAAAACTAAAGAAATAAAAACCTTTTCTTGCCCAAAATACTAAGGTAGTGCTGTTACAAATAAGACCATCACCTTACTGAGACATTGCAGATTCAGCCTATTCAGCTTACTGTATACACTTCCCAGCCTATACCTGAGCAATGCTATTCAGCATGTTCCAAAATAAATAATGGTGTTGGCGTATGTTTGTTAGTAAAACTAATGACCAAACCGAACTGAATGATAAATCCAAAGGTAAGGCTGAGTTGTCTCCTTATAAAGGAAAGGCTCATTTGCATTTTTTGTGAATGTTCTATGACTTCAGTGTCAATGGATTGATGTTTGTGTATGAACAGATGTAGCACTGGATTGACCATTATCCAACTATGACCACCAAAGTTTTCAGCACATTCTGGAAAACATTTAGCTTAATGAACCATTACCAATAAAAATAATTACTGAAGCAATTTATAATTGGACTCAGATAGTCAGGGCCAGACAAAAACACTGTAAGTGTTTAACATTTATTACTGAAAGGAATTCTGATGTTGTAAAGCAGGGGTTTCCCGCAATGTGAACCCTGTCTTTGTAAGTCATTAAAAAAAAGAATGCCAAATAAGCAGTTAGCAGTTCCTGCTGGCATATACTGGTGGACTGTACAGAAAGCTAACTTACTTTGTTACTGAAGTAGCTTAAACAACGGGATGAGTCTCAGGTTAGCTATAAAAAGCATCTCTTTTCCTACCATTTCTAAACAGATCTATTTGTGTGTGACAGCAGATCATGTGTCATGTTTTGCTTTACACATCCAGTCATCCAGTTTTTATCGCCTTTTTGATGGCCACAATAGTTTCACCTGTCCCTTATTAGTCATCCCTCTCTAGTGGATTTAAGTCTGTGTTTTTCATTCTCTCTTCCTCCATTTGTCTGCGATTCTACATCAGTTTCCCAGTCTGCACTTGCTCCCACTTTATCTTCAGTGTTCCTGCTTTTGTCCCTGTGGCTATCCAGTTTCTGCTAAGTTTGGGGTCTCTCTCTCTACACTGTTAGGCACTCTGTTGGGCATCCAAAGACCGATCAGTCTTATGCCTTACTCTCACTATTGGCCATAACCTCATGATAACTGTCCTGCCGACGTGAAACAATCTGTTTATTCTGATTAACATCGCATTTCTTTAACTTTTGTTTTTGTTTTCTGTTCCCACAAGCTGCAAGCTGTGTCGCTCTCTACACTCTCTAGCTTCCTCATCCCGTTTCTTCTCCTCCTCTTTCTCCTCCTCCTCCTCCTCTCTTTCATTCAGGCTCCCTTCTGATGGATCATGGGCACCTGGGACCATCTATCTCTACTGGCTCCTGCTGCCTCACATACTGTCAGATCTGGATCGTCACACCCTGGGCTCTCCTCTGTTTCACTATCTCCTTATATCTGTATTTCTGTAAATTTTGATGCCTCTTAACTCTGATCTCTCTGTCTATTACTAGTTACCTTGTGTGGCCTGCCCTCTTACAGGTCACCATGGTGGACAGGAGGTCGTATGGCTCAGGCACCACTTGGCGATGCCTTGTCCTGCTCAATTGTCTCCTGGATCCACACACTTTACATACACCAATCAGGCATAACATTATGACCATCTGCCTAATATTGTGTTGGTCCCCCTTTTGTTTCCAAAACAGCCCTGACCCATCAAGGCATCAAAATCAGAATCAGTATTCCTTTATTGTCCCACAAACGGGGAAATTTAACAATATAATTAAAAGGTATGAAATAGAATAGACTCATTTATACATATAAACATAATATTTTACAAAATTAACATGTAATTATAAACAGTGTGGCAGTGAATTGAATTGTTATTTACAAATAATAAATATGGGTATTAAAAAATTGACCAGTTAGTGCAAACCAAAAATGAGAAATGAGGTATGTAAAGTTGTATTGCACAGTGCAGCGTGAGGTCTACTGGGAGTAGTGCTGGTTGTACAGTCTGACAGCAGCAGGAAGGAAGGACCTGCCATACCTCTCCTTCACACACTTGGGATGTATCAGTCTATTGCTGAAGGAACTGCCCAGTGCTGTGATAGTGACCTGCAGGGGGTGGGCCTCCTTCACCAGCAGCAGTGACAGCTTATCCATCATCCTGCTCTCTCCCACCACCTGCACTGGGTCAAGAGGGCATCCCAGGATGGAGCTGGCCTTCTTGATAAGTTTATCAAGTCTCCTCCTGTCTGCTGCCGAGATGCTGCTGCTCCAGCAGACTACTCCATACAAAATGGCTGATGCCACCACAGAGTCATAGAAAGTAGTCAGGAATGCCCCCTGCACTCCAAAGGACCTTCAGAGCAGACCTTCAGAGCAGACTGCTTCTGCTTCCTCAGCAGATGGAGTCTGCTCTGAACTTTCTTGTAAGTTGCATCAGTCCAGTCCAGTTGATTGTTCATGCGAACTCCCAGGTACTTGTCTCCCATCTCAATGTCCGTTCCCTGTGTGCAGGGTTGTTTGTGCCTGTGGAAATCCACCACCAGCTCTTTAGTCTTCCCAGCGTTGAGCTGGAGGTGGTTCTGCTGGCACCAGTCTACAAAGTCCTTAATAAGTTCTCTGTAGGCTCTGTCGTCCCAGTGCCTGATGAGGCCGACGATAGCAGAGTCATCAGAACTTTTGTAGATGGCTGTGGGGTGATTTGTGGGAGAAGTCTGCAGTGTACAGGGTGAACAGGAAAGGGGCCAGGACAGTTCCCTGTGGGGCCCCCATGCTGCAGATTACTGTGTCCGACACGTAGTCCCGAGTCCTCACATACTGTGGCCGGTTGGTGAGGTAATCCAGGATCCAGGATGCAAGGTTTTGGTTCACCCCTGCAAGCTCCAGCTTGTCCCCCAAAAGTGCAGGCTGTATGGTGTTGAAAGCGCTGGAGAAATCAAAGAGCATGATCCTTACAGTGCTTCCAGGCTTCTCCAGGTGAGACAGTGATCTGTCCAGGAGGGAGATGATGGCGTTGTCCACTCCGATGCCAAGTTGATATGCAAACTGGGTGGGTTCATAAAAGGACCCACCAGAGGAAGAAGATGTAAGAGGACCAGCTGCTCCAGGGTCTTCATCAGGTGTAAAGTGAGAGCAAATGGTCTGTAGCTGTTGAAGTCCTTAGGGTGAGGGATCTTTGGTACTGGTACAGCGCAGGAGGTTATCCACAGCAGTGGCACTTTTCCCAGCTTCATGCTCATGTTGAAAATATACTCAACAATCCTGCACAGGACTTGAGGAGCCTGGAGCTGATCCCGTCTGGACACGTAGCCTTCTTCACCTACATCTTCTTCAACTAATTTCACACCTGGATAGTGGAGAGGGAAAGACTGGAGCAGGGGGCGGAGTGTTGGGTGGTGGGTGAATGTCAGGGGGGGCAGTGGGGGGAGTCTGCAATATGAAAGCAGTGAAAAGGGAGGTAGAGGTGAGAATCTGGCAGTAAACAGGGGGTGAAGAGGTGGTGGGCTGCAGAGATGACTGGGCCGGGGGAGGGGAGGGTGTCTGGTCAAACCTATTGAAGAATAGGTTCAGATGTTTCAGCCACGTCTGACCCCCCGCAGCCTGGGAGTCTGGTTTCCTCTGCCCTGAGATTGTTTTGAGGCTTTTCCGGACTCCACTGACGTTTCTCTGCAGCAGCTGGTCCTCCATCTTCCTCCTGTAGCTGTTCTTCCCCTCTCTGATCTTCTTCCTCAGCTCCTTCTGCACAGCCTTCAGCTCCTCCTTGTTGCCTGACCTAAATGCCCTCTCTTTCTCCTTAAGGAGAACCTTTATGTCAGGATTAATCCAGGGTTTGCTGTTTGAAAAACACCATACAGTTCTGGTGGGTACAGTGTTATCAACACAGAAGTTTATATAGTCCGTTATGCAGCCTGTTAAACTGTCGATGTCCTTCCCATGAGAACCACCCATCAGAGTTACACCATCTGTCATTAACAAACACAGCCAGCCTTCCTCCTTTCCTCCTACTGCTCTCTGCTGCCCTGTCTGCCCACCGCATTTGAAAGCCATCCAGATTAGTGTCCGTGTCCAGGGTCAGTGCCGTTAGCCATGTCTCTGTGAGCACCATGATGCTGCACTCACAGTAGTCCCTCTGATGCCGGGTCAGCGCCATTAGCTCGTCCACCTTGTTGGGGAGAGATCTTACATTCCCCATGATGACAGACGGGAGGATGGGTCTGTAGCGTCTCCTTCTGCTATGGCGAGCAGCTCCGAAATCAGGCCGCTCGTGCGGCAGCACCACGGCGCTCCTGAGGGCCAACAGCTGATCCCTACTGTAAACAATAGGGCTGCGTACAGGCTCCCCGGAGACGGCGGAAAACAGTGAAAAAAGCAGTATTAAGACCAGAGTGAAAAAAACAAGTCTAGTCTCCATACTGCCGGAGAGAAAGCTCCAAAGAGAAGTAATTAAAAACAGTTAAAAAGTACAAAAAGAAGTATGAAAAGAGGAAAAAGCTCAAAAGTGAGCGAGAGCTGCTGGAACAGGCTGCCACTCACGCGACGCCATCTTAGCATGGGCTCCACTAGACCCCTGAAGGTGTGCTGTGGTATCTGGCACCAAGATGTTGGCAGCAGATCCTTTAAGTCCTGTAAACTGAGTAAGTTCTGAGGTGGGGCCTCCATGGATCTGACTTGTTTGTCCAGCACATCCCACAGATGCTCGATTGGATTGAGATCTGGGGAATTTGGAGGTCAAGTCAACACTTCAAACTCGTTGTGCTCCTCAAACCATTCCTGAACCATTTTTGCTTTGTGGCACAGCGCATTATCCTGCTGAAAGAGGCCACAGCCATCAGGGAATACTGTTTCCACAAAAGGGTGTACATGGTCTGCAACAATGCTTAGGTAGTTAGTACGTGTCAAAGTAACATCCACATGGATGGCAGGACCCAAGGTTTCCCAGCAGAACATTGCCCAAAGCATCACACTGCCTCTGCCGGCTTGCCCTCTTCCCATAGTGCATCCTGGTGCCATGTGTTCCCCAGGTAAGTGACGCACACGCACCTGGCCATCCACGTGATGTAAAAGAAAACGTGATTCATCAGACCAGGCCTGCTCCTTCCATTGCTCCGTGGTCCAGTTCTGATGCTCATGTGCCCATTGTTGGCGATTTCGGCGGTGGACAGGGGTCAGAGCATGGGCACCCTGACTGGTCTGCGGCTATGCAGCCCCATACGCAACAAACTACGATGCACTGTGTATTCTGACACCTTTCTATCAGAACCATCATTAACTTCTTCAGCTATTTGAGCAACAGTAGCTCGTGTGTTGGATCGGACCACACGGGCCAACCTTCGCACCCCACTTGCATCATTGATCATCGCCCATGACCCTGTTGCCAGTTCACCACTGTTCCTTCCTTGGACCACTTTTGATAGATACTGACCACTGCAGACTGGGACCACCCCACAAGAGCTGCAGTTTTGGAGATCTCTGACCCAGTCGTCTAGTCATCACAATTTGGCCCATCTCAAACTCGCTCAAATCCTTACGCTTGCCCATTTTTCCTGCCATCAACGTTGAGGTCAACATTCACTTGCTGCCTAATATATTCTACCCACTAACAGGTGCCATGATGAAGAGATAATCAGTGTTATTCACTTCACCTGTCAGTGGTCATAATGTTATGTCTGACTGGTGTACATTATAATTTGTATCAGATATTCTGTCAAAGCAAATTGTAAACTGTGATTTGTTGTTCTTTTCTGTACATGCAACATCTATTGCATGTCTGTCCGTCCTGGGAGAGGGATCCCACCTCTATGGCTTTTCCTTAAGTTTCTTCCACCCCTTTTTTTACCCTGTTAGAAGGGTCTTTTTTTCCATCAACATGGCAAGTTTTTCCTCACGCGAATCAAGGGTCTAAGGACAGAGGATGTCGTTTACTGTACAGATTGTAAAGCCCATTGAGGCTATGTGATTGTGATTTTGGGATATATAATTAAAATTGATTTGATTAAGTGTGAATGTACACTACTCAAAATGAGTAAGGGCTATTGGGATGTGGGTGCATATATTTTGCTCAACAGGGTATTTGTTGCTTCAATGGTTTTACTCATGGAGAGTCATGTGTATCTGAGTTATGAAAAATGGTTTTCCTATAATTCGAATGAGGGGTCAAACTCAAAATTCACACAAATAACTGTTATTAAGCAAAAAAGTTTGTTTGGGGGCATTATAAGGCACTGGATAATGAGTGAGTGTCCATTTCAGTCATTTGAAAAAGTCATGGTCAAATGAAATGTGTCACAATATTTTTGGGGACCAAATATATTCACAAAACACAAAATAAAAATGATATATGTACAGAATGAACAATCAAGTGAAACACTAAAATATCCCAATATCCCTTTGAGTAGTGTAAACATAGTCACTATATCTGTGAATGTTGTTTCTGTTCAATCTATATTCAACACCTTTTAGCTAAACAGACTGATGGCTCTTTGAGTGATCCTGTCCACACACTGTCAGAACCCATTATCCAACCCAGCTATGATATGAACACAGAATATTTGTTTCAGTTCTGAGGCAGTAAGAGTATGTAGTTACCTGCATGATTGCATCAATCCAGCCAGACTTTGAAAAAAGCCCACATCCTTCTTTTCTTTCAGATAATCCAACATTTTCTGTCAAAGAGACAAGGACGGATGACAGTAGAATAAACATGTGAAAGAGAACCTCTTTAACAAACACAATACACTTCACAGTAATACTGGATTGGACTGCATATATCGTATGGTGTATAACAAAACATGATAGTTTGAATGATTGTCTTTGAGCAACATTAATCATTATGATCCAGGAGCACCAACACTATATCAGATTGTGCTTATTGTACAAATGCTGCCTTTCAGTCAGTGAGTGACAACAGGCCTGTCATAATATCCATCTTCATGAAGATCATAATGTTCAGTTTGTGTTAACTTGTTAAATAGAGAAGACAATGTTCTCCTAGTCTGATTTGAGTATTAAAATGTTAATTTTATTCATCAAAAATAAAGTTTGGTCATTTCGAATGGGCCAGTTGTGCACCCACAATGCAACTCTAACATCATTGCTAAAGTACAGACATTTAATGAACTTCACTCTGACAGTATCAACAAAAACTAAATATTTTAGGCTTCATAAAAGTAAACAATCCAGCAGAGCAGTTATATTGTTAGACTATATTCAATTTAACAGGTGTTCCTGTGCCTTTTAAATACACTGCAATCAGTAACAATGTTAGAACCATAATAAAATGGGCCAAGTACATAGCAGAAACTGAGGTGGCTGAACACTGAAATACCTGCTGTACAGTAGAGTTTCCTCCATTGAGAATAGCTATGCCCAGCTTCAGAGTAGAGGCCACCATGGGACCCATCTCACCTGGTGAGGGAACAACACAGAGACAACAACTGGATATTAATCTTTTATTTGTCATTACCAGTACCATTTATCCTGTAAAAGTTGTGTTAGCAGTTTGTATAGTACATCATTTAATGGACACATACTAGAGGTTTAACGGTATACCATGCATTCATTGCGAACTGCCAAGGTAAACATGTCATGGTTAAATACATGCTGTCATATGAAGAATGGGTCTGACTCGGTCAGTCACTATGGTGAGAGCATAACCATTCTGATCCACACTCAGATCCAGACACTGGCAGTAAAACCTAAACAGTGCAGCTAATACCTGTTTGCAAACTACCATTAAACAACAAATGCAGAAGATAAGATTAAGGAGAAGACACACTGAGTAAATATGGCAGATATGGCTTGTTCAATTGAGACATAGGAGCTAGATACAGGTCCCCTGCTTATCTAAAATCAGCTGTGTGGGAAATTTTAACTCCAGCAAATGAGAGCGAGTTGTGGATCAGACGAGGATGGTGTGTTTGTGTTGTCTGACAATTGTATGTAAATGGAAACAAGAACATGCTAACACATTAGACGCCATCACCCAGATGTGTCAATCATAGGTCTAACAACTTCTCCCTGCTGTTTTTAACAGCCTTGAGATGTGAAAGCAGAAAGGGCCAAAGACATTAGACCCATATAACCCGGGCAAACCTGAGCACTTTAAGCAACTATAAGCACGTTCAATCAACTAGCAGTGTTCTAGTACTTATGGTCTATGTAATGTTGAAGGGTGTGGGCGGGCCTTCAGTAAAAGAAACCTACCTTTGCTAGCACTGATGGTTTGAAGCACCATCTCAGCAGCTCCACGGTCATGCAGTCGAGCCTGTTGATACAACAGCTTCTGCTTCTCCATCTCCTTCTCCTACTCATGTGAAACAGGGCACATGAACAGGCAACAGCACAGGTAAGTTTATAGACAAAGACCATCATTAGGATTAACAGACAGACTGATCACCTACTTCAAAACTCTTCACTTCCTCTCCATCCTCATCCTCCTCATCATGGCAACTCTGAGAGAACAAAGAGTGATAGAGAGAGAGTTATATGTGGACAGCAGGGGAATAATATGAAGCAAAAGGGTGAATTAACATAGTCAATATCATCGTCCTGTGATGAGTCAGCTAATTCACTTTTAAGCCATGAGATGGTTGCTAGTACTGGTATTCAGTAGCTAGTACCTTAGCCATGATGTCAGCATAGGCCATGTAGAGATTATCCTCATCCAGTTTACTGCAACAGGAAACACACACATTAAGAGACTTTTATTGCACGATTGACTTATACTACCCTGCTCTCTTATGTAACGGGTGCCAATGGTACTGTTGATCCCACTGAAAAATTGATAGCTGGATACAACTTGTATCCACTTTAAGCTTTTTGCTTGTTCAAAACATGCTGAATGGAAGCACAAAAGCCAACTGCAAACTGCATCAGCCCAGTTTGGAACAGCAAAGAGCACAGATAAACACGTGAGCGGTGAAGGGAGTTAAACATCTAGCAAATCAGAAAGTTCAAGATACTTTTCAAAGAGCTAGCAGAAAAAAAAAACTATAAATGTTGGCCTAAGGTAGACTGGGGCCTGATACAAGGATAGCCCTTTTTTTACTAGACGTGTAAGCAGGCAGTTGTTTGTCAAAATATCAACTCAATTATGTAGGAGCAGAAAATATCTCATATTTGGGAGAACCTTGTATCTCAAATAATATGTCTGAGAACCCACCACTTTTCTGTGAGGGCTGTTCTGCTGAAAAGCTGAATGAGCTGATGCAGTGGATCAATGTGTTTCACCCCCTCCTCTTCCTCAGATGGTTCCTGTTCCCCTGGTTTCTGAAACACACACATATGAGACATATGATACACACTGAAAAAAAACACAGCCTTTAGGACTTTACCTCGGAGAAGAAGAGATTCTCCCAGGAGTCAAAATATTTCCACTTTTCTTACATCTATCTTAAAATAAACTTACAGCGAGGTCCTCTATGAGTTTATCTTCAAAGTAGTGTTCCTCTGCCTCAATCCAGGACTTCTCATAGCCCTGCAGGAACAAGTTCACAGCCCGGTGCCTAGTTTGGGGGAGAAACAGTAGGATAAAAAACATAATAATATTAATAAAATGTTCATTTTTCATGTCTTTATTTTCCAACATACACATGGGTGTCAGATGTATAAAGGATGTGTATGCAAAAACAAACAGAATGTGTGGTGTACCTCACACATACTTCGGACCAGAGTGTACATATTTTTCTAGACACAGCTGCAGGTGAAATGATGAAGTGGACATAAAACATAAGGTAAGACACTTCGAGTACACTATTGTTTAGGCCGTTTGCCAATTCCACTGATTGTGTTAGGTATTATTTTGCAGTCCACAAAATGTCACATCAAAGGCACTTCATAAACTGAATTTTATCATTCTTTTTATTTACAGTGCAGTCATTTATTACTACTAACATATTGTTATTGATCTTTTCATTTGATTCTGAATTACAAAATACTTTGTAAAATCTGTTTCAATATGAGGTCTCACAACTATAATTACTGAGATTTTATGGTGATCAGGGTTTACAGGTACATGTGCGACAGCTGCAAATAGCCACAGCCGTGTGGAACGGTCACAGGTAATGACAGCTGTTCTGATGCTGTTGGAGAACCTCACTCATGAAACACAATCAGTAGTAGTTTTGTTCTTTGCTGTTCGTCTAATTGACAAGTCTAATGACATGAGGAGCAGGCATGCTTAAGGCCGTATCTACATCCCATCATGGATAATTTCGGGAGTGGCAATGAGCTCATGCAAGTGCTCCTTCATGGATAATTGCGGGACTGGCCATGAAGCTCATGCAAGTGCTCTTGTTTTCACAATGACTGAGCTGTTTATGCATATTTCTGTCTAGACACATACACACACTTTTAGTCACGAATCTAGAGTGTTTTATGCATCTAGCCCCAGATGTACAGTACACACAGTACACACTGTATATCCTGCATGTGTATTTGCATAACTTACCTAGGTAAGTTGTAGAGTGGTGCCATCCTAAAGCAAGCAACCACTGCTCTCTTCCTCTGTTTGGACAGCAGTTTGTGCCACACAGCCTTCTTGCTGCGCTGAGGATGTTCAACCTAAACACACACACTGAACCACTCAGTACAGACGACTCACCAACTGGAGGCCACAAAGCCCAAACCTCTAGTTTTTTAAATAACAAACATTACTATGTCTATTTTGGGGGCAACTACTATAATAAGCAATAACATCAGCTGTTCTAAGGAGAGTGTAAGCCAGCTTCTCTTTCCAAAGCTGGACTCCTTCAAGAGGATGACAACTTTATAGTACATCAACCCAGACATAAAGTACATCCACACCCAACCCAGTGACATTCTGTTCACCCTGCTGCTGTCTGGAAAGAAAGTATCTACTGTCATACCACCAGGCTATAAAACAGCTTCTTTCCTCAGGCTGAGAGACTAAGACCTCAATTCATCATCATAACTCCACCATGAAACTTACAATTTGTTGCACAACCCTGTGCTGTAGAATAACAGTTAAATAAACCTTAAAGTAAACATACAGAACTGGAGATATAATAAGCATAATTCCCATTGCCTGTACTCCCACAATTAATGAAATACAATGTTCCAAATGTCTTTTGCCCCTTGTGGTCTATTGTTGTTTTATAATACATCACACGCACGCACTCATGCACGCACCCATGCACACTCACTCATATGCGCGCACACGCACACACCTGGTCTAGGTGGAAGAGGACATGAGCGATGTCAAGGACTCTCTCTACAGTCTTCTCTGGGTCAGAGTTGTCCTCATAGTGGTTTGGGAGGTCTCTGTACAGAGCCATCTGCCAACGAATAGCTGGGTCCTCCAGCTGTACAAGACACACACATACAGTCAAACACTTAGAGGACATGTACTAAAATGTGTATTGAGGCTGTGCACCACTATTTAAGACTTGGTTTATATGTATGGATTTGAGCTAGATAGATAACCATATGTTGGATCTGTTATCATGGCCTGCTACAAAATTTTTAAACTTCTCTATAGTTTAAATACAAAGCATGAGGTCATCTATAGTTTATCCCAAGTGTACTTGCTGTACGTTGACTGTAGGTTACTTACCAGCTAAAGTTTTTCTTACCTTTCCCTGTAAATGGAGATTGCTCCTGATGATCTCTCGAACCTCATCCTCTGTATCTTTCTGTTGAGAGAGTAAATGCATGGTCTATTGTGAGACAAGTATTACCCTAACCCCTAACCCAAATATGTTGTAATCAAATGGAAAAGATCATTTAAAACTAATTAGCGGTAACAGTATTATGATCCTGACTGAAGGATTTATTGGACTGTCTCTCTCTTTAGGCTTATTGCCAATAATCAACTGTTTGCAAGTATTCATTGGGTACTGGACCTGTAAACTGAAGTGTTTCTGTATTTATTTATTTTACATCAATTCATTTGTGTTGGCAAATGATGCTACTTGAAATTTAAAGTAAGCATTTCACCTGAAGTGAGGGAAAGTTCATGGATCGTTAATAAAAATGGATAAAATAATCAAGCCTTGTCATATGGATGTCTCATACAATAGATACATTTATATTATGCAGAAGCAGTTTTGCTACCTGGGTGAAGCGGTTCTTAGCCAGTGCGATGAGCTCTTGTTCTCCAGGGGCACAGATGTTGAGTCCAACAGGCAGCAGGCGCTTCAGAGTGGCAACAATCAGACTTGTCTGCATTGAGTATCGATCTCCCTTTCTTTTCATTTTCTTCCTCTCCTGGTCTGAAACTATTCCCTGTGGCAAAGGTAAACATCATAATACCAGAAATGCACACAAGTACTGATTAAGTTTCATATTATGTTCCTCCTTATGCAGACCTTGATTCACTCCACACCCCTTCTATACATTTTTCAATACCTTTGACATCTTACACTTGGTGTCAGTGATGAGGAAGGACATGTTGTTGATCTCATTCTGGACCACAAAGTTCTGCTCTTCTCTCTTGAAGTTCTAGAGATGAAAACACTCATCATTCTTCACTCCATGGTTACATTGTTATGAGCTGAACACACTGCTTGTGTGGCCCAACGTCTTGCTCTTTATTTCAGCATCCATGTTAACAGGTTAGAGCAGACACAGTCTGTAGCTGTCTGTAGCTACAGAGTATGTCGCAGACATGAAGAGAATACACACCTGTGCTCTCTTTTCTTTCTTGCAAATGCTAGCATGCTAACATGCTAAGCTATGAGTGAAAAGCACACCAGCTGAACATCAGAATGTTAGCATTGTCAGAGCTGCCAGTATAGCTGTAGACTCAATTTAGGATATTTAAAATTACCAGTAAGTGGACACATACCATTCAATCTTCTATCGTGCCCAGTTGTTAACCTCTCACTGTCACATTTTAAATCAGCAGCATGTTACTGTGCTACTTTACATTCTACTAAATGATTTTCTTACATGAGACTTGGCCCAGAAGATGAAAACCTCAGCTACCATGCGGAACAACTCCTCAGCCTCTGGGTTGGACTCCTTCAGCCATCTGGCCCTGTCAGTATATCAAGGCAGTGTTTAGTGAAAATGGCAATACTTAGGTGTTCCCTGTGCAGTTTTAGACCTCAAGTGGTGCTACAGAGCTGTCTGATGAATGGGTCCATGTTTTGTTTAACACATGCAATCGGGTGACATATTACACTGTGACTAATTGTGTCACACTAATGTACTAATTAACTAATGGTGATAACAAGCCAAGATATGCAGTACTGTGAAAACAAAGGAAGGGAAAACGAAGACTGCAAGCTAGTAAACATGTATGTAAACAATACAGGATTGAAAGTGCTTAATAATCTACTTTGCCAACGTTTAATTAGATAAACTTTGATAAACTTTTCAGAGTTCAAGGACACAAACAATGTATTTTGTTGAATAACACAGATATAAACGTAAATTTTGTTTGTTCACAAGGAAACGCCACAGGACACCTTTAAGCATCTACTGGATGGGCATATATCACAGTGTGTAATTCATTTGTGATGTAGGTCATGGTACAGTATGGGCTGGGATTGGATGGGATGGTATGGGATGGTCAACCTTTCAAATAGAGCAGTGTACCTGTTGTAGTCTACAAATCTTATGAGGAGAGGGTAGAAGGCATACAGGTCTCTGACCAGTATGGTGAACTGGTCCATGATAAGGAGCTCTGTCTCTGACATCTCACCCCTCCCCTCTGCCTTGCTGTGTTCCTCATCCATCAGCACAACTGCTGCTTTCTACAGGACACATGGAGAGATTGATTTCTCATAATCAAATACCAAATATATTGTGATCTGAAGTAGCAGTATTATAATCATACTTTTAATTTGTATGAATGTTATAGGACACTATAATCTAGAATGAAAGCTTAGTAGAGTATCAGTTCACTCCGGAGAGAAAAGCATATTAGACACATCTCTGAAAACTGGTGCAAAGTAGCTGCTATTACATTTTGGGAGAAGTTAAAGTAGATGAAAGTCCAAGCAGTTATTGCATTTTGCTAGCAGATGAAACTAAGTAATTTAAAATAACACATCAGTATAAACAGTAAAATCTTAACAGTGACTTACCCTGACACTGTATTTAGCAGTATTTTAGGCTCATTTTCAACTGAACTTGTGCGAATATGATTGAAATATTTAAAGATTAAGAAGACTGCATTAGAATCACAAACTTAATGTGAAATCCTTTAACACATTGCTCCTGAGTCGACCTATATTCTGATGAACTACAAAACAATTTATAATAAATAATAAAATGACTAGACGCACTTTTTTGAGTTTCTCCATCAGAGGCAGGAAGTGGGTCTTCAGAAGCTGGGCTTTGGCCTTGCTGATGATTGGCTGAGAGAATACTTTAAAGCAAGGAAAGATATGGGGTTCATTTATCGTTATATTGATTAAGCATAGAACAATACATATTCGACTATTTGACAAACACAAGTTTAACATTAAATGCTCTTTCAAAAATTGCATTCTATAAAGTCATTATCACTATTCTAAAACACATCTCGTGGTAACATGACAGATAACAGATACGGAACACACACACACACAGATATCATGTTTACCTGCCAGTCTTTTCATCCAGGCACCTTCGTCTATTCCCAGGTTGTTGTAGATTATTTTGAGAATGTTTCCCAGCAGAGTGTTCATATGTTCAGAGGTCACAGAGGTGCAGCAGCTATCAGCTTTGTCTGGGTTGCTCTCTGGTCCATGTTCCCACCAGTGAGACATGTAGCTGCACAACATGGGCAACACCACCTGCAGAAAAAGGAAAAACACATACTGCAGGTTAAATGTTCATGAGATTACTCCTTTCCACATCCTGTCATGATGCAGTCAAATCCCCCCTCAAGTGTATTTTGATGTTTTTAAACCTCATATTTTTTCTGAGTCATTTCCTGGCACTGTTGATGAGCCATACTATTCGGTGAATATTTTTTGACAAATAACTGCTCAATTTTTTGTCACTAAATTGAAGCTGTTGCTAATATCGTATAATAACATATGACTATAGTAGAATCTGGGAGTCATAAGTCATCCTCCAATAGGGGTTACACAAAGCAGCGTGACTTCTTCAAGAAACAGGGCAGTGCTTAGTGTGTGTGTGTGTGTGTGTGTGTGTGTGTGTGTGTGTGTGTGTGTGTGTGTGTGTGTGTGTGTGTGTGTGTGAGTAGTTGAGCAAATACAAATAGTTCCTATATTTCTGTGTTAGCGACCGGAGCAGAGAGAGAAGTTGTCTTGTGGCAGTAAATGTACAGTACAAGTTGCAGTTTGTCATTGAATAAACTATGCAGATGCTCAATACACAGGAAGGACTTCTGTTTGAGTGACAGCTATCGCTATCCCTGTTTAAAATTCATGCAGCTTGTCCATGCCAATATCGATGCTATTGCTAATCCATGCTAATGATGTTGACCTTGCCATGACTATTTACCACGCCCCCATTCTCTCTTTGACAAAGAACGTTGACCATTAGACAGGAAGAAAAAATGCGGGGGGCTGTAAAAGCTTCCTGTTGACAGTTTGGCAATTAACCCACACAGATAAAAATATTGGAGGAGCACTACTGGGTTACAATGAACAGGCTTAACATTTCTAATTTTCTAATTTTCAATGAGCAATGTGTGAGGTGTCCGTGGCACTCGCTAACACTATAAAGGTATAGCTGTAGGTATACAGTATTGAGTAGAACCTAATGGGCTGATATGGTAGTTTTAATGAAGTTAATTATATATCCCACCTCCATGACATGAGGCATCTGAGTGTATCTCATGCCAGACTCTGCCAGTTCCATGATCTCCTCCAAAGACTTCTCTAAGTTTGGAATGAGAGGACAAACCTCCCCAACCTGCCCTGGAAGACCTAGAGCTAAGAGGTGGAAAGAGAAATGTGGTTAAACAACAAACATACATCTAAAACATGAAAGCATACTTTATCACTTAATTATTACATTTTTATAAACATATTGACAATGTAAAGCTTATATCACGCACAGAATTTGTTTAGTTACCCTCACCCAAAGACATTACTTTTCAATCATCTTATTTCATTGCCTGCTGAGCCATCAGCAACTCCTGCACACAACTCCTGTTGTGTTTTCCATTTTTCAAAAAGAAAGGGAGGGCAACTAGTGTTAGCCGTCTTTTTTTAATGGGTCCAGTTGTGATGATGGTAATAGACCAGACTTTCAGAAGTCAGGAATGGGTAGTGTATACTCAGCACTCTGTATATTACTCTGTAATTTGAATCTCAGAGTAACTAACAGAGCCTTGTGGTGTATTTGCTGTTATATGAGATGTTTTTTGGAAGGCCTATAGTAAGGGGCCTCAGGTCAAAAGTCAGGTCCCCTAGGGGGATGGGCCCCCTCAGACTTGTTTTTTAGAATTCAACAAAGATGAATCATGTTTAACAAAAACCATATATGTTTTACCCTGGCTTAGGTAAGATGACCAATTTGGTTATAGGGTTGGATCTGTGCCTTACTAACTAATCAGAAACTGGCTATACCATGGATATGCATTAAGGTGTTAACAGGCTTTAAAATGTGTGGTCGGAGTGGAAATCGGGGGAGATTCACATTGGGTTCGGATCTTCTCACAGGCAATTTTTGGTGCTTGTTCAAATGCTGTACTTTTTGTAATAAACCGTTTTATGTACAACTAAGTCAGTGTCAGCGGAGATTCCTTCATAATTTCACACCATCGCTACTGAATAAACAACAGACTTTGGCGTCGCGAACTCTGGATGTGTTGCGACCTACAGCGGCGCCGACAACTTCAGCGTACTTACTCCCACACCGAGTCGACGGTGAGCATTCTCACATTATGGATCGCTGGTTTGTGTGCTGAGGCTGCTGTGTGTGTGTGTTGTGGGTGCACCATAAAAATTCATGTGTGTGTGTGAGTCATGCTGTGTTGATGGTGGAGTGAGACTCCATTCTAAATTTAGGTCATTGCGTTGTGCACAACGCAAAAGGGGGGAGTGTAATAGGAAAGAGAAATAAGTTGAAGCAAAAAACGTGAAGGAAATAGGCCTAAATTGAAGTAAAAGAAGTGAAGAAAAAGAAGAAAAAGTTGAAGTAAAATTGTAGAATAGCCAATGGTCAAAGGTGAGCTAAATAACTCACGCGAGATTAATGAAGAGTGGGCCCTCAACTTCTTAACGATAAGACATGAGTAAATTAGATGCTGAGTGACAGTAAGCTTTGAGAAATAGTCAGATTGGGTTAGAAAATAACAAGAGGAAAGTAATAACCCTGGGCCCAGGGCAACTGGATAACTAAAAGATGAAAATAGAGAAGAGGAAGGAATAAGATGAAATAAAAAGGAACAAAGAGAAAAAGCATATGCTATAGGAAAAGTATGAATGAGATGTCTTTGAGAATTTAGGATTGAAAACCGGTTATTTTTAAGATAAAGTTGAATTTGTTAAGTGATTTGCAAGCTTGCTTTGTGTTTTGATTATTGAGTGATTTGTTTCTGTGGGTGAGTAGAGCTGAAATCTTCTGCTGTTGCTGCGTGTGTGTGTCGAGAGTGCAGTCTCTGTGTTCTGTATGTGAGTGAGAAGCTGCTGGTGGTCTATGTGGTTTTTGTGTTTGAATAGGCATGCATAGGTTGTGATTAAGAGTAGGAGATTTAGTAAAATATAGGGAAAGAGATTTTGTCTTTGCTATTAAAAAGCCCTATGAGCCTCTTTTCAAAGGACGTTCTGAATTTGTTAAAAATCCTATGAGCCTCTTTTATGATGACATTTTGGATCTGTTAAAATTTTATGAGCCTCTTCGACAGGACGTTTTTAATTTGGTGTTACGTGTCAGGCAGCAAGGTGTGTATGTGTTTTTTTTGTTTCTCATCCCCCTCCCCCTGTATGTTCAGGGCCCAGTATTTCAAAACTTTTAATCTGGATCAGGATAATCCGGATAATGAAATCCTCCTTTTCTCAGTCCTGGATCAAGGTGATCCTGCTGACTTTATCTGAGTATTTCAAAACACTGGCAGGTTGGATCACCGTGATCCCGATCTGGGCGGATACGGATTTCCAAATCTCGTGTCTCCGCCTCCGGATCGAAACATGGTGGACTACCTCACGAAAGGAGCAGCTGGGAGCACGACTTTCACGTCAAAAGTGTAAGTTTACCGTCGTCTAATGTGTAGCGGTTTTAAGACCATACGAACGCCAACCAACATATCATGCGAGCCAACTTCTTGAATCGTCACCTAATTAAAACCAGGCTGTAGCGATCTCTAATTGAGCCGCGGCCGCGCTAACGGTAGCTAACTTGGCTCCGTTGACTTGTGTGTTAAGCAGCTAGCGGGCTCGCGAGGAAGCTGCTTTGTTGATGAATTTTGCGGTCTGTGGTTTAACTTAAAAGGGCATTAATCGGACGTACATCATACCGTAGCTTTTTAAACTAACACCAACCTGTTCAGAGTTTATTAGCGTTACGTCATTGGCAACACAGCAGACTTAAAAAACTAGGCTCCATGTGTACAGAGCAGACTGCTGCAGTACGTTGGAAACGTAACGTTACACGGTACGAGTATTAACTATACGGTTCATTCAGAAGCGTCAGCATGCTATAGTGATGCTGGGGATGATATCATGCTTTTGTGTACATAAACAAAGATATACTCATACACCTTCTCTTTCTTCTACTTTCAGAGTCCACTCACAGCCATGGACCACTCAGCTATTAAAGACAACCGGTCCGTATGAGTGCTGGAAATCCTTGGAAACGCTTTATTTGTATTGATACATTCAAGGTTTTCAAGTTATTGGATTCTGAATAAAGTGCTTGAAACTGCTTGAAATTGTAATTGCATTACTTTCATGGTACATAGCTTGGTCAGTGACACAATTAGAAACATTTTTTCATCCTAATTTGTCTCCCTTATATAGAAGGCTCTCACTAAACATAATTATGGTCATTTATAGCAAAATAGCCTCTGATTTGATGAAGTAAAATAATCAGTTTGTACACAAACACTTACTGAAATACATTGCTGCATGTTTTAAAATCACATTCAAGCTATTCAAACAAATTGAACTGGCTAATGAACAAATAAAGCTGACGCTGCTTCAGCAAAAAGAAACAGAACTGAAAATAAAGCTGTTAGAAAAACAGCTCACTTCTGACCTCTGAGCTGGGTTAGGTCCTGTTTTAGTTAGTGGCCACATTATTTGAAATGTCTTTGTTTTGTTGGAGTTAAAGTTGGTTTGGACCCTGCATTCCTGTTGTCTTTCTCTGATGTTTTGGTACATGCAAGTTACAATGTTTGAAACTAGAATTTGAGAAATAGGTCTGTAATTGTTACTCTTATTTACAGCAGTTTCAGAAAGTGAGGTCAAATATTTTACTATGCTTTAAATTTCTTACAATTAGGCTGCTTTAATGTTTAAAGTAAATCACTAACACTTTAGATTAAGTGTAATGGACATCTTGAGTAACAATATCTAGGAGGAGTGGAGCTGAGACTTAATCTAATTGAATTAATCCAAGTCAAATCCACCTCTGAGGTGGGATCCAAATGATCCTGAAATTTTGGTATCAAGTTGATCCAGATATCTGCCTTAGCTTTTGAAATACCCAAATCCAGCCTTTTATCCGGATTCAAGGGAGGATTGGATTACCGGAGCAGAATCCGAATCTTCAGGATCAGGATTATCTGGATCTGTGTTGAAATACCCAGTTTTCAGATCAGATCTAGATTTAATCCAATCCGACCAGGATAATCCTGTCAGATCACTTTTGAAATACTGGGCCCAGGTGATTGCTGCAGAGCTGCTGCCTGTGTAGCCAGGCTGGGCTACCTATTGGCTCCCTGCCTCCCCAGCTGGCCAATAGCAACCGAGGAGATCCCTTAAAATGGAGGACATCTCGGGCCTTCACTCTCTCTCTATCTTGACTTTGATGCTTTTGCTGTCTGTTTCTGATGAGAATGGTATGTGGTGGGAGGTTGGCACTAGGTAAGTTGGGGTACCCCATACACTTCACACACGTAGTTGACTTTTGTTACTCCACTAGGTTTATTGGTTGTGCCACCCTTGTATTGTTTTGGAGAAGTTCTTTTGTTAGAGAAGTTAGTTAGGCCTTTTGTTTGTTTGTTTTCTTCACAGGTAGTTTAGATACTGTAGGCCTTTTTCTGTTATATTAATTTCAATTTATTTCGGCAAAATCACTTGTCCCGTCCTCCCCATATTAGTGTGTCGTTTTTGTTACAATAAAGCACAATTGTTCACTCCACTTTTGACTTGCTTGATTTTATGATTGTCGTGTTATTGTCTGCTGGCCGGGTTTGTCAAGCGGACGTAACATTTGGTTAAAACTTATGAGCCTTTTTTGGGGGACTTTCTTGAATTTGTTACATCTCATGAGCCTCTTTTAGATCTTTCAGAGGACATTCTTGAATTGGTTGAGGCCATGAGCCCCCAGGAAGGACGTTTGTGATTTTGAAGAGAAGTGGAGAGATCGGCAGGGATATTTGTTTGCATATGCATATGTGTTGAGAAATTTGTTAAATAATATGTATAATAATTGTGGGTGTGAGTAATTCTATATTACTGGAAATAGGCTATTAAGGGTTAAAAGAATGGAATAACTTTGAATACCTTAGAATTTCATGTTGATGATGCATGATATGTAGTTGTAACTTGGTGTTTAAATGAGGAGTAAAAGATAGTTTAAAAAGTTACTAATTGTAGATAAAAGTGATCTGAGTGTTGGCAGTGAATGGGCGTAAATTATATTGTCCTGTTCATTGTGCGGTTAAAAGGGTCTAGGTGTATAGGATGCTGAATTTCTTTTCTGTTTCTTCCCTTGTTGCTATGTTGTGTGAGAGCTGAGGAGGAGGAAAAGGAGGAGGAGCCGGAGACGAGAAGCCAGATGGCCAATATGTCACACGAATTGAGGCTTGCTGACGACAGCGTGCAGCTCCTGAATCCAGTCTGATCAAGGCCAGTGCAGTTTTATCTACAAACTCTTTCACCAAGTACCTGCTTTCTTAATGTCTCTATGTGTATTCACTTATAGTTACTTTATAAATATTTTTCAATTTGGAGTTAAAAGAGTGCATTTCTCTGCTTATGCATTGATGAGTTATACCTGCTGTAATCATTTCAAAGTGAGGCTTGGTAACAGACTTAATGTATTTGATTAGGTCTTGGAGTATTGTCATATTGTGGTTAAACTTTGCTGAGAGCTGCAAAGGTGTATTTTGTTGCTTGTGCGTGGGTTGTCTTGATTTGAGCTGCTTTGGGGGAATTTTACTTATAATTTGGTGGATTGTTTGCATATTTAGTCAATATTATGTGCTGATTTGGTGCTGAGACTTTGTAATCAAGCTGTAGATTCCTTTGAAGTTGGCAATCCTCCTTTATTCTTTTTTGTATTGATTGTGATAAAATGGTAGTGTATATATTAAAAAATGAATAAATAAATACATAAATAATTAAAGTAAACAAACAAACTCGATTGATCGATGATTGCGTAAGTTGCTTGACTGATTGGTCGATTGATTAGTTGATTAATTGGTTGGTTGATTGATTAAATAATTAAAGAAAATAAAAATAATAAATAAAAAAAAGAGGGAGACGTGATCTAAATAGCTTTAAGTACTTTAAAGTTTCCGTAATTAGTTTTAATTTATAATTTGGAAAGGTAAAAGAAGTTATCATAATGGCAAAAAAGAACATTACAATTCCAAATCCGAAAGTAATTACTCCTGTTGATGTAGTACAGAAGAGTAATACTTTGATTAAAGGTATTACAAAAATGTCGGAGAAATGGCCTAAGCGCTAGCCTGAAATTGATCAACCATGGCCAGTGGAGGGGACCCTTAATCCTGATGTAATTAAAACAATGCAGGTGCTAGTGTCCACCTATAAGACAGATCAATAGAAGGGCAAAAAGGGGAAACAACGTAAAGAAAAAAGACAAACAGAGCTTGGCATTCTCCAATTGTTTGAAAATGAGGGACAGAAACATTTGAAAGCTGCAAAAGATCAAAGCGATAAATGCGCGGAAATAATTCTAAAAAATGTAAAAGTTAGAAAAATTAATGGCGAAAATTAATGCACCTTTTTCCGATCAAAAACCCCCCACCTTATGAGAAGTAAGTGACGTTTAAGGAAGTCTATCCCCAGCTCCCAGTGATCAGTCACAAGGGTAATTGTAAGGGAGGTAAGTTACTAAGGCTGATTCATTAAAGTGATAGTTCAGAATTTTGGACATAAGGCCTATTTTCCAAGTCAACCGGTGTGTTTGAGATGTCTGGAGACGTTTTCAAGACATTTCATTCAGGTCCTCCTAGTCGCCGAGTTCGCTGTGCTATGGCTAGCGCAAGTCAACGGATCTTATTAGCATGGCATTAAAAACACTCATACCGACTCCACAGTGCACCCGAGGCAAATCAATTGTAACGGCAGACTATCGATGTACATATGTGTTGATAGAATGTTTGAAATAAAACCAACCTTGCATTTTTAAGGATTTATGTCTCAGCAGCAGCAGCGTGTCATACTTCCTTGTAGGCAGCGGCGGACTGATATCACCTAGCACTTATAAGTTACCGGATGCAAGAGGACGCTGGCGTCAATATCGCCGCTTCTCAATCCGTAGCATAGCTGCTTTTTTCTGTTGGAAAAAAGAAAGCCAAGTTGTCCGTACAAACTCTGGGGCTGTGCTACTAACTTTGAAGGCTGCACACCTGAACAACTGGCTCCGTGGACTCACCTTTCTCCGCTGATCAGCTGTTAGTCTCGCCAATCAGCTGTTAGCCTAGCAACGCTAACTTTCAAACCTACATACTCAATACTCTGTGGGCTGTCCATCATTGCTCCGTTGGTCCTCCCTCCACCACAACCTCAGGGTTATTCACCGCCTGGCTCCTCTGTCGCTCTCCTCTGCTGCTGTGGTCTCCCCCGGCTTGCGTTGATGTTGGATGGTCGCTGCTCCGCCGTTGCTGGCGGAGCTGAGAATCGGGAGCAAAGTAAAATTCCGCTGCTGCTGAGAAACTAGTCCCTCAAAAAAATGGATGATTCATGCGATGCGAGGTTAGTTTTGTTTCAAATATTATTCTATCAACACATATACATCGATAGTCTGCCGTTACAATTGATTTGCCTCGGGTGCACTGTGGAGTCGGTATGAGTGTTTTTAATGACATGCTAATAAGATCCGTTGACTTGCGCTAGCCATAGCACAGTGAACTCGGCGTCTAGGAGGACCTGAATGAAATGTCTTGAAAACGTCTCCAGACATCTCAAACACACCGGTTGACTTGGAAAATAGGCCTTATGTCCAAAATTCTCAACTATCCCTTTAAGGTGATAACAGCATCCAAAATGGTGTGTCGGTCAGGACACAAGAAAAAAATAAGACCGGCATCTCTTCAAGTGGCGGGGATTTATTTTGACACTCAGAAGGTCGCACACACACACAGGTGTACACACTTTCTGAAATAATAAGAAATAATAATAAACAATATTATTTCCACCTTGTGAATTTTCTTTTTTTTTTTTGAGTATTTCACATGAACAGTACACATACATTTATACACCATTATCTCCTGTGTATACATCCAGATTTATCCTCAAATGACCAAAATGCATATTATGATAAACATGAGGTGCATGGGCCTACACTGCCCTCTGCTGGCTAAGCAATGGATACAAAAACAAACGCTCATAGACGGCACACATGTCGGCTCACAACAAGCAATTAAGCACTTGAACAATAACAACATTAATAACACCAAACAGCTATGCCTAAAACAATTTTACAGCTGCAGGAAATCACACTGTACCTTTAAAAAGGTGAGGATAACAGACACGGCAACGAGAAACACACACATCACTGCCGACACGATTTAACAGGTTAAGGAGGCAATAAAGTACTACGATATGAACGATACTCACGTTTCTTCATTCACTTAAACCCGGAGTGTCAATACAAAGCACGCTTTTAAAACACACGTCAAAACACAGGAAAATTCCAGGTCTTAAGTCTCTCAAGTAAACTCTCAACAGCAAAGGGAAAAGTTCGTTGTCATGGCTGCCGGCTATTGTTTATGTAGCTCCTTGAGCTGTGCTGTTGTGACTTCCTGTGGCAGCAGGAAGAAGGGGCTATGCTCAAACTTCAAAATAATAGGCTTTTATACAGTAATAAAGCTGCAAGCAGCAATGAACGGGCCCCTCGCAGTCCACGCCTGTCAGCGAGTACTGGCATCGCCATGTGCAGCAATTGTGGCCTGCTGCCTGCTGCATGCTGCATGCTGAATGCATGGGCTGCGAGCTGTGTGCGGAGTGCTGAATGCGCTGGCTGCTACGGGCGAGATGAAAGAAGATACCCAAAAGTTAGAAGAAGTTGAATCAAGTGAGAATCCTGAATAAAGAGGCTTTTGCAATGGGTAATGTGCCTCTTTTGGTTGAGACAAAGTATGCAAACTGAGAGAGAACTCCAACCCACCTTGTTTCTCTCTACTTTGACATTCTTGGGCGATTTCTTGCTAAGTGCTAAAAGTGACACCTAAATTGACAATATCTGACTTCCTGTTGGGTTTGGGTTATTGGTCCAATAGGATTTTTCATACATCTGGTCATGATATATGTGCACATTGATTTTCGTCCATATCGTGGAAAAATGCCAGTGTTCTTTTGGTTATTTTGCGATAAAAGCGTTCCCTTGAAGTCGAGTTGCACAGAATTTGGCATATAGCCTAAGGGACTCGTGGGGAAGTAGGAACCTGAGGTTTATGCCATTCGGACACACTAATGTGGAGATATGCATCACTTCCTGTTGTGACCAAACGCTACAGCAAGTTCTTATTTAATAATTTGAGTATTCTTTGGAATATCAAAATTCTGTTTGCTATTTTTTGTCAGGAGTATTCACAGATGCTATGTGCAAATTTTTGTGCACATCGAACAAACGGCCTATGAGGAGTTAGAAACAGATGAATTACCATATTCCTCCAATTTGCGGACAAAAAATATCGAAAAATTGGAAATGGGCGTGGCCTACATCAGATGACTCAGCTCAATTCAAGGAACGTGTTGATGTGATGTTTTTGAATATGCAAGATTGTATGTGGGAGTTATTGGCCAAAATACGTTTGCCCTGATTATAGCGCCACCTGCTGGTGGACACATGTCATTTTTGGTTTGTGCACTACTGGCACTAGTCTGTACCACCCATATGAATATCCCAGTGTTCATTGTCACGGTTTGGATCACAGTGTCAAAAATGTACTTATACTGTCACCAGAGCGCCACCTGGGGGCGGACTGGTGACACCTGCTGCAGCTAACCTCAGGGGACTATGAGTAACGATTGTACCAAGTTTCGTCTTAATCGACCAAGCCAGTGTTCCAATATAAAAATCTTGAGGTGCAAGAGCGCCATCTCGTAGTCATGTCTCCAAATTTTGCACGGAACCTAAAGGCAAAGTGTGGAAGTACCGACCCAAGTTTCATGGCAATAGGACACACCATTGTGGAGATATGCAACCCTTCCTGTTTTTGCAATTATGGTAAAAAATTATTAATTCATAAATTTGGTATATTTTTGAACACGGACTTTCTGTGCACAACATACTGTCAGGGACAGTCTACAGATACTGCGTGCATATTTTTGTGAGCATCGGTCAAACGGCCTATGAATAGGGCGAAAAAGTTGATTTTTCCATATTTCGCGATTTTGCCGAAAAAACGATAGGCGGAAATCGGCGTGGCCTATATCAGCCGACTGAGCTCCATTCAGGGAACGCGTGGATATAAGGTTTTCAAATGTGCGACAAACTTTGTGAGACTTAGGGCAAAAAAACCTGTCAAATTTTTGTAGCGCCACCTACTGGTGATCGTGCGACGGAAGTTTAATTGGCCCCCAGAATATACATTTTTTTGCCACTTCTGAAAGGTATGCCAATTTGTACACATTTCTTGCAATGTTCAGACCTCCAAAATGCATTTGTTTCAGACAATAAATAATAATAATAATAATAATCCTTCCAATTTCAATAGGGACCTCGCAGGTCGTGACCTGCTCGGGCCCTAATAACCAGTACAATTTCAATAGGGACCTCGCAGGTTGTGACCTGCTCGGGCAAGTGAGAATCCTTAATAAAGAGGCTATTGTAATGGGTAATTTGCCTTTTGGTTGAGACAAAGTATGCAAACTGAGAGAGAACTCCACCCAACCTTGTTTCTCTCTACTTTGGCATTCTTGGGCGATTTTTTGCTAAGCGCTGAAAGTGACACCTAAATTGACAATATCTTAATTCCTGTTGGGTTTGGGTTATTGGTCCAATAGGAGTTTTTGTACATCTGGTCATGAAATACGTGCACATTGATTTTCGTCCATATCGGGGAAACTTGCCAGGGAAGTGTTTTTTTGTTGTTATTTTGCAATAAAAGCGTCCCCTCGAGGCTGAGTTACACAGAGTTTGGAACATAGCCTAAGGGACTTGTGGGGAAGTAGGAACCTGAGTTTCATGCCATTCGGACACACCAATGTGGAGATATGCATCACTTCCTGTTGTGACCAAACGCTACAGGAAGTTGTTTTTTAATGATTTAATGAGTATTCTCTGGAATATCAAAATTCTCTTCACTATTTTTTGTCAGGACTATCCACAGATGGTATGTGCAAATTTTTGTGCGCATCGTACAAAATTGATGTTCAACATTTGGGCATTTTGCGAAAAAAATGTTGACGGAAATGGGCATGGCTCAAATCAGCCGACTCGGCAACATTCGGGAAACGCGTGGATATAAGGTTTATAAATATGCGAGATAGTATGTGGGAGTTATTGGCCAAAATACATTTGTCCTGATTATAGCACCACCTGCTGGTGGACACATGTCATTTTTGGTGTGTGAGCTACTGGCACTAGTCTGTACCACCCATATGAATAAAATTTCGGTTAAGTGTCACGGTTTGGGTCACAGTGTCAAAAATGTATTTAGACTGCCACCAGAGCGCAACCTGGGGGTGGATTAATGTCACCTTCTTAAGCTAACCTCAGGGGACCATGGGCAACGATAGTATCAAGTTTTGTCTTAACCGACCAAGCCGATGTTCAGATATAAAAATCTTGAGGTGCAAGAGCGCCATCTTGTGGTCATGTCTCCAAATTTTGCACGGAACCTAAAGGCAAAGTGTGGAAGTACCGACCCAAGTTTCATGGCAATTGGACACACCATTGTGGAGATATGCAACACTTCCTGGTTTTGCAATTATGGTCAAAAAATTATTAATTCATAAGTTTGGTATATTTTTGAATATGGACATTCTGGGCATTGTCCCTCTGTGTCCCTCATTGTCAGGGACAGTCTACAGATGCTGCATCCAAATTTTTGTGAGCATCGGTCAAACGGCCTATGAGCAGGGCGAAAAACCCCAACCCTGAATATAAGGTTTTTGAATGTGCGACAAACTATTTGAGACTTAGGGCAAAAAAACACATCAGATTTTCCGTGCGACGGAAGTTTAATCAGCCCCTAAAATATAACATTTTTCACCACTTCTGACAGGTTTACCAAATTTGTACGCGTTTCCTCCAGACCTCCAAAAATGCATTAGTTTCGGACAAAAAATAATAATAAGAAGAAGAAGAACAAGAAGAACAAGAAGAAGAACAACAACAACAACAACAACAACAACAACAATTTCAATAGGGACCTCGCAGGTCGTGACCTGCTCGGGCCCTAATTATAATTAAAGCTGCAAGTAGCGATGAACGGGCCCTCACAGTGCTGAATGCGTTGGCTGTGTGCTGAGTGCTGGATGTGTGGGCTGCTACAGGCGTGATGAAAGAAGATACCCAGAAGTTAGAAGAAGTTGAATCAAGTGAGAATCCAGAATAAGGAGGCTTTTGTAATGGGTAATCAGAGCCGGTTCAGACCTCCATGGGGCCCTAGGCAAAATTCTGCTAAGGTGCCCTCCTTACTGAACCCCAAAATGTTCAACAGTCGTACCTGACACCCAGTGCTTTCACTCATCCCACCTTTAAACATATTACATCCATCAAATTGGCTGCACTTGTTTAACTTTCATATACTTCAAATGTAGGTGATTTAGATCATTATTTAGCCTATTTAGCACCATTGTCATAATATTTCACGACATTTATTTATTCACTAAGGCCCCGTCCATGCGTACCAAAACAATCTTTTTTTCCCCCCGTCTTCCTTGGCATCGTTTCAAGAATATTTGCGTCCACACGAATGTGGTACTTTTTTAGTATCACCTCCATGTAAGTTCCAACCGAGCTGAGCTGATACTTTTGTGTGACGTAAGCTGGCAGCCGGCCACTGATTGGACAGAGAGTGACGCCACTTGATGACTCATGACGAGCGCAACGTCCGAGTCTGACACCCACTACCTTTAAAAACTAGCATCTGTGTTCAGTCAACATAGCGATTACATGGAAGGACCAACGCACAAGAACGCGCCCTGGACCGTGGCAGAGGTGGAGACGTTCCTGAGTGTTGTCGCTGAAGACCGAATTCAGAAAGAGCATGATGGTGCGACAAGAAATGAAAAGGTGTACGTGTTTTATGTAGCCCACAGCTAGCCCTGTTTATGTGTCGCGTGGATAAGTACGTCACTGATGACGACCCGGCCACGTTGATGACGACCCGCCGACGCTGAAGAGATACTAATTCTAGATGGAAACGCAACGCGTCTGAAACCAAACCAAGTAGAGCCACGCTAAGCCGAGGCGAGGCGAGCTGGTACTGTCGGTGGAAAAACGGCATAATTGGCTCAATATCTTCTGCAGTACGAACACAAGCATGTAGCCTGCCATTGTTGTTGTTGTTGTAATAAGACGTCGCGGGGTTCAGAGGTCGAAGGCGAGAGGTCGAGGGGTGGGGCGATAACGTCATCGAAACGAAAAGTATGCGGATTCACCGTCCACACGAATTTCTCCACCCTGAGACCCGTTTTCAAAAAAAGTGTGTTCACAGGATCCGTGTGGACGATCGGCCACAACGATGCAAAACATGTGCGTTTACACCAAACAGCGTTTTCGTGTGGACGGGGCCTAAGATATCTGCATCTATATTTGCTTGTGGGCTATCCAAGCAAACAAAATTCAATCTTAGTCATTATTTATCCATTACTTAACATTTTGTATAAGTGCAGTTGTAACTACACTGCAACTAAAATTATAGAAGCCAGCAAGACGCACACGGAGACCGGGGTTCACCCAGGGCTCACCACCCTGTTAATGTAGGTCAAACACAGACTAGCTCCGTCCCTCCCACTCTCCCACCCGGAGAGGAGAGTTACCTGACTGCAGTTCCCGCAGTTCATTGTCATGCTGTTTCTTTTTTCTTTTCTCATTCCCCGAGGGATAACTCTGCTTCATCTTGCTAGGTTGCACTGGGAATTTGATGTGCGAGAGCAGCGCAACGGACGGTTACGTTGTTGTTGTTTTTTCACGGGGCCTCTATTAGTTTGCGGGGCCCTACGCAATGTGCGTAGTGTGCGTATTGGGTGAACCGGTACTGTGGGTAATGTGTCTCTTTTGGTTGAGACAAAGTATAGTAACTGAGAGAGAAGTCCCTCCCACTTTGTTTCACTCTACTTTGGCATTTTTGGGCAATTTTTTAATTCAGGGAACGCATGGATATAAGGCTTTCAAATGTGCGACAAACTATGTGAGACTTGGGGCAAATAAACACGTCAATTTTTTGTAGCACCACCTACTGGTGGGTGTGCTGCGGAAGTTGGAAATTGGCCCCTAGAATATAAAATTTTTTGCCACTTCTGACAGGTTTGACAATTTGTACGCGTTTCCCGCAAAGTTCAGACCTCCAAAAATGCATTTGTTTCAGACAAAGAAAAAGAATAAGAATAACCGGCACAATTTCAATAGGGTCGATGACCTGCTTGGGCCCTAATAAGAAGAATAATAATCCTTCCAATTTCAATAGGGACCTCGCAGTTCGTGACCTGCTCGGGCCCTAATAATAATCCTTCCAATTTCAATAGGGACCTCGCAGGTCGTGACCTGCTCGGGCCCTAATTAACGCATCCAAGATGAAGAAGATCAAATAATAGAAACAGGAAAAGCGCAAACGACTGTAAGGATGTATCCAAGTTCTAAAAGTAAGAAGAGAATGACCTGTCTGGAAACTGAGGGTGGAATGAGGATCAGGAGGATGATGAGGAGGATGAGGATGATGGCAGAAGCAGAGGAAGTTGTGTTTGTACCGCTGAAAGAAAACCTTGCCATTTGGAGGAGTGATCTGCGATTTCTTTAAATTATGATTTCTGCTCAAGGATGGGGACAGCCACAAGCTGTGCAGATGACAAATGAGTCAATTTGCAGCGCTAAAATGGATTCACACTCTATGAAAGAGGAGATGCTGCGACAAGGTCTAGAATGCTTGTGGGCTCAGCATAGTGCCGACATTGGACTAGTGAAGTCAGCCCAACCATTGAAAGCTGAACTGCGACTAGGAGTTAAACCTCCTTGGAAGAACCCATATCCATTGAAAGAAGAAGTGGTTCAAGGGTTTGAGTCACAAATTGAAAGACTTTTGAAAGCTGATGTTTTGAAGATAACACAGAATCCTCAGAGTAACATGCCTTTGTTACCTCTGAAGAAGCTGGATGATTCTGACCGCATGGTACATGATTTGAGAGCGGTGAAGTGGTGGCTGATTTTCCAGCAGAAGTGGCAGATCCACATACTTTGTTAGCTCAAATTCCGCCAGATGTGACTCATTTCACAGTGTTAGAGGGTTTGTTTGGGTTCACACACAAGGGACAGTTTTATAAGTACAAGAGATTGCCACAAGGGTTCAAACATAGTCCTCACATTTTTAATAAAGTATTGAAGGATTATTTGAAGGGGATAGATCAGTTGTTAAAAAGCACTGTTGTTCAATATGTGGATATCATTATTTCAGGGGTGATTGCAAAAAAAAATCCTGAGCCGGAACTTTTTTCCTATGACGTCACCCCCCGGTATCTACAAGACGTATCACCTACAGTCAATCTCTGAGTACATCTATGGGCAAAGCTACCACAGCTGCTTTATGAAAGTGTTCGTGATTCGTGCCGTGATAGCGCTTTTCCCCGCTAGTTCCACACATTAGCCTCCTTGTGCACAACGTGCAGAAGCATGCACCTGGTTGTCGGAGCTTTTGGCACCGCCTCCCAAACAGCTTTCCATCGCTACCCACCTCCTATAGCCAGGCCCAGCGCCATTTGTTCTTAATGCCTTTCTCGACATCTTTAGTGTCTTCCCCTGGCTTCATGAATTTGCGGTCCATCCTGACACTACGGTGCACGTCAACAGCACGTGGAGCGACTGCTCTCTGGATCAATCTGTTTGGACAAGGCCCGCCCCCACCGTATTTCTGATTGGCTAGTAGACCTGTCCTTAGTGTAATTGACTGAAAGTTGCGCCTCTGTGAGATCCAGAGAACTGTATGTTAGATCTCTGGGCAAACCCAATTTCTTTTTTTTTTTATTCGCAGTCACGCCGGTACGCCGGAGATCCGGCACGGCGCCGGACTGCAATCAGCCCTGTTATTTGTTCACCAAATGAGGAAACATGTCACAAGGACTCAATTAAACTGTTACAAATACTTGCAGAAAAGGGGCATAAGGCCTCTCAGAAGAAGCTGCAGTATTGTCAGGAGAAGGTGGTTTATTTGGATCAGATAATAACGCAGGGCCAGAGAAGCATTTCTGAAGGTCAGTTGGAAGCAATTCGCAAGGCTCCAAAGCCCAGAACCGTCAGAGAGATGTTGATGTTTCTTGGTATTGCTAGCTACTCCCCAGCATGGATAGAGGATTATGCTAGTTTAACAGGACCTTTGAGAGCTATGATTAAAGATATGGGGAATGCTCAGCTTCGTTGCAATCTTTCCTGGACACAGGATGGCCTTTTGACATTTGAAATGATTAAACATAGATTACAAGAGGCCCTAGCATTAGCGCTTCCTGATTACTCTAAGAATTTCTTGTTGTATGTGTCCAATTCAACTGGGGGTAAATATGCATGGGCGGTTCTTTGTCAGCCAACAGGCACGGGAACGAGTCCCCAGCCTATTTCTTACTATTCTACTGCATATTCGGAAGTAGAATTGGGGTTACTGCTGTGCTATAAAGCAATGGTGGGAGTATTTTTGATTTATGATAAAGGCATCATCGGTCACTATGGGTTATCCAGTGACAATCCTTACCCATCATAGTCTCAGAAATCTCTTGAACTATGGTTAATACACATTGACCATGCCTTGGCTCAGGGACTATTATAGGCTCTTAGAGCAGGAAAATGTCACGCTAGTGAGGTGTGCCACGGTGAATCCAGCTGAGAATTTGCCAACTCCGGAGGATGGTGAGCCACATGATTGTGTACAGGAAGCAGAAAGATATTCAAGGCTTAGATCAGATTTGCAGGCCCTCCCATTGCGTGAGGCGGACCTGGAGTATTGGACTGATGGTTTCTGGTATCGTGTGGGTGATAAATTGAGTGCTGGCTATGCTGTGGTAAGAGCTCAAGGAACTGGATTTGTTGTTGAAAAGGCTGAATTAGTACCCCAGCCTGCATCTGCACAGCTTGCTGAACTTGTGGGATTAACTGAAGCGTGTTTGTTGGCAGAAGGTAAGCGAGTGACGATACCAATTCTGCATATGCACATAACGTGTGTCATTCGTTTGGTTCAGTGTGGAAGAACTGAGGGTTTAAGAAAACGGATGGTTCTCCAATACAGCATCACACTCAAATAATGAAACTGTTGCATGCTATGATGAAGCCTAAGGAAATAGCGATAGATAAATGTGCAGCGCATAAAATGGATGTGTCAAGAGTTACATGGGGGAATAATGCAGCTGATGAAGCTGCAAAAGCAGTCACAGGTGTAGACGAAGTGGGTAAAGTTCTTCTGGTTACTCATGAAGTGAGTTTGGAAGACAAATTACACCCAGGGATGTGATTTTGATGCAGGAAGCTGCATCTGCAATGGATAAACAGTTGTGGCAAGATCGAGGTGCCACACAGGATTCTACTGGTCTTTGGAGAAATCATGAGGGGCTGATAATAGCGCCCCCAGACCTGCTGGGTCTGATGATTCAGGAAGCGCATGGGTTAGCTCATGTTGCAAGGGGGGAAGTTAGAAGAAAGATCACAACAAGGAGTATGGATTTTGGGCACCTTGTTTGCTTGAACAGATTGACTATGTCATAGGCAGATGCACCTGATCAGATCTGTCTGAAAAACAATGAGAGGTGTGACGGTGGACTTTGTTGATATGATAAAACCAGGTGAAGTTAAGAGATATATGCTGGTCGTTGTAGACAGATTTTTGCGATGGCCTGAGGCTTGTCCAACTAAGCGGAAAGATGCTCAGTCGGTTGCCAAGTTTTTGTGTAAAGAGGTCATAAGCAGGTGGGGACTTCCGGATTGGATATCCTCAGACAATGGGAAAGAGTTTGTGGACAAGACTGTCAGATTGATTTTGCAAAGACTGGAAATTAAACAATGTCTTGGTGCTGTTTATCATCCGCAAAGTCAAGGGATTTGTCCATTATTACAGATGAATAACACAGACAATGATGAGGAAGTGATGATGGAAGGAGAGTTGGTGGAGAAATACCCATATTGAACATTTAATCCTAGTACAATCTTAACATTTCTTTCTAGTGTTGATATTTAGTAGTTATACTATAGAGTAATATGGTTATAGGGGGAAATGGAAAATGTGAATTATAATCTGAAATAATGTGATGTTGTGAAATTTCACATTTACTAATCTGCATTTGATATTTAATTTGCATTTGTTGTTTTTGCAAAGATACTGGTTGGTGTTTTTTCTTTCCCTCCAGAACGACATTGGGGGAAAAGTCAGTGAAGGGATTCAGACACAAAATGGACAATCATAATGGACTGAAGGACTCCGAACAAGGACACTGTGAAAAAATGTTCAGATCCAATACATCATCGACACGATGTTGAGAGTCGACGCTGCAGAGGAGCTGCAGTGTGATATGTTCTGATGTTTCTTTTATATTATTGCTTGAATGATATTTAACTTTTACAATATTATCTTTGTATCCATTGTATGGTGTTTTTGATATTGAGTGAGTATATTGGGACCTCAGATGTTTTCTTTTTTCCTTAACGCTTAGAGAAATTGGGACTAGGCAGGGAAAGGTCCATTGGAAGGTGCGATGGGTTGACTAGCCGGAATTTGGACATTTTTTGCTATTTTATTTTCTGAGGTTTCCATATGTATTTGCTTAAGTTGGAAACTACACAAACCTTTACAAATTATTAAAGGTCCTCCTTTAAACAGGGTTCCGACAGGTTTCTTCAAATCAAATTCAAATCTTTTTAAGACATTTTTAAGACCATTTATATAAAAACTTAATACCTATTTCACGGCCTATTTCACAGACCTACTGGCAAAGAAAAACATTTTTTTTTTTAATTTGTTAATTTATTTCTCAAACAAATGTGAAAATGTGGACTGTGTGAAGCATTATGGAAGAACGATGTAATATTGCAGCATAGTAGTGAGTACTTACGCTACAACACCACAGCACAGGCAGACCACAGACAACAAGCCAAACAGAGGTGTGAAAAATCAAAGAAAATTTCAGCAGACCACAAAAAAGTTGTTATTGTTGTAATGAGACGTCGCGGGGTTAAGAGGTCGAAGGCAAGAGGTCGAGGGGTGGGGCGATGACGTAATCGTATCAAAAAGTATGCAGATTCACCGTCCACACGAAAACGCAGGGGCTGCGTTTTCGAATATCTCCACCCTGGGAGCCGTTTTCAAAAAAGTGCGTTTACAGGATCCGTGAGGACGATTGGCCAAAACGATGCAAAACATGTGCGTTTACACAAAACAGTGTTTTCGTGTGGACGGCACCTCAGGATGGAGAAATTCGAAAACGCAGCCCCTGCGTTTTCATGTGGACGGTGAATCTGTATACTTTTTGATACAATGACATCATCGCCCCACCCCTCAACCTCTCGCCTTTGACCTCTGAACCCCGCGACATCTCATTACAACAACAACAACAACAACAATGGCAGACTGCATGCATGTGTTCATGCTGCAGAAGATATTGCGCCTATCAGGGTTACTAGGGCAAAATATTCTGCTCCTCTGACACTACGCTCAGCAAAAAAGGATTATGGACAACCAACTAGCCATTTTCATCTTCTTGTTGTGTGTGGTTTCTCTTTCGGCTGTCTGTTTGTATACAGCGTCTGTGTCTGTGTTGTAGTGCTGCAGCAAAGTGGCGTGTTCGGACCCGGGGCAGCATTGCATTCTCAATTAGTGGTTCCGCCACTCTTTATTTAGGCTACGTTATTTAATCAAAATAATAGTGGTTGACAAATGAAACTTTTGAGTAGAATGCGATACGGAGAAGTTACATACTGCACAAATTTTAAGACCCAAATATCAAAATTCAAGACTTTTCAAGTCTTTTTAAGGTATTATTTCCAAATTCATAAATTCAATGCTTTTAAGACTTTTTAAGACCCCGCGGGAACCCTGTTTAAATTGGTCTGGAGTACTATGTGTGGTCGCCTAAGGCAGAGGGGCCATGAGAGAATTTTCCGGTCTAGATTGTTTGATGGATATTTCAGGGACGATGGCTGCCAGATAGGTTTTTCGCTCTCGCACTCCATAAAGTTGCTTTAGAAAGCATGTGTAGGAGGAATTTCGATTTTTATTATAATTGTATTTATGCATGTTTTATTCTTTTGTTTTTCAAGACTCTGCGTAGTCTCGAAGGGGGGAAATATGTGGTGTATTTGCTGTTATATGAGATGTTTTTTTGGAAGGCCTATAATAAGGGGCCTCGGGTCAAAAGTCAGGTCCCTTAGGGGGATGGGCCCCCTCAGACTTGTTTTTTATAATTCCACAAAGATGAATCATGTTTAACAAAAACCATATGCTTTACCCTGGCTTAGGTAAGATGACCAATTTGGTTATAGGGTTGGATCTGTGCCTTACTAACTAATCAGAAACTGGCTATGCCATTAATATGCATTAAGGTGTTAACAGGCTTTAAAATGTGTGGTTGGAGTGGAAAGCGGGGAAGATTCACATTGGCTTCGGATTTTCTCACAGGCAATTTTTGGTGCTTGTTCAGATGCTGTACTTTTTGTAATAAACCATTTTATGTACAAGTCAATGTCAGCGTAGATTCTTCATCATCTTCACACCATCGCTACTTAATAAAGCCTTGCATTGCATTAAGAGTAAACATAATTCTCACGCTTAAGTATATAATTACTACAGTACTTGTATATATTGAGCACCCTCGTACGTAAAATGCAACTACACAGAGCAGCTAAACAGTGAAATGAAAATCAGATTGAGCAGTACCTGTTCTGTCTTTAGCTCCCTTGCTATTGTAGATGGAGAAGCTGTTGAACTTGTTGATGTGATGCTCAAGGAAAGCAACAGGGAAGGCTGCTGAGAAGGCAGCTAAACACTTGCCTAATGCTGGACGCTGTCTGAAGAGAGTAGAGTAGGAAAGGAGAGGAGAGGAAAAACAAAATTATTATTCTGATAAGGAGTAATTTAATAAATGTTTTTAACTAAATCGAATAATGTTAAAATTATTAAACAAAACGTTTGACAGGGTTTCCTCAAACTGAGAAAAAAGTCCCAATAGGACAGCATGCTGAATCCTGTAAACTGTTAATCAGTACAATAACTGAGGAATGTGTAAATTTCTGGTAGTGATACTACATTTTTAGATACCATTATGTTTAGCAGCTATATCTTCCTGTCTCTCTAACTTAAATATTTTCAACTGTCAAATACAGTGTTTGCTGGAGAAAGATGCACATCAGAACATACATGGGGCATTTAAGCTGAGGCCTATAGGGTTAGGGTTCGACGCAAGCTCAACATACCCAGGATATGTTGCATTTATCAGTATTGACTAACAAACTTAATCACACTAAACTTTCAAGCAAAGGTGGTTATCAACTCAATAAGTCCACCAAGGTTTTCCGCATCTCGTCGAGGCTGAATTTGACTTGTATTATACTGTATTGGGGATACTGTACCTCTCCACATAGATGCTTTTGTTGGTCCCCAGGAAGTAGAGGCTGTTGAGGATTCTGTAGCAGGAAACCTGGACATCATCCACTGGAAGAAGAGAGGCAAACAAAAAGAACTTCTGCAGTTTACATTTGAGAAAGAAAAAAAAAAAAGTAAGTTTTGCTTCAGAATAAACGTGGAATCTGTTTCATGTTGGACACCTGACATTATCTTTAAAGATGAAAACATTTCAAGACATTTACTGTTATGATTTTACCTCAGTCATTTGCAATGTGAACAACAAAAGTTAGTACGCACATATGAGGTCTTCTCCGAATATGTTCTGTCCAATGTGTTCAAACAGAGAGGAGAGGACGGGCAGCAGGGCGAAGGTGGTGTAGTTGATGATCTGAGTGACACCTCGTGGCTGCTCTCTGCTGTGTGTGAACTGACCGAGCTTCAGGTTCTCCTGAGTCTTCTCCAGATCTTCTGCTGCGCTGTCGAAGAATGACCGCAGGGCGGCCTTCACTGACTCCAGACCAGTCTTCATCACTGTCCTGACACATGTGGAAAGGATAGAAAAGGTTTGACATTACTGTTTTTACGAGACACACATTCTATGACTTGATCACTGCCCCTGAAAATAATTTAAACAGATGACATACTTGTGAATAATAAAGAAACGAAAAGGAAACAAAGACATACAGACAGCCAAACCATATGATATCACAGGTCAAATGTCAGGATCAGACTCTGTCAAAGCCTGATCCCATCATTTAAGCCAGGTTTGGTACTTTTAATAAAATGACTTGTTTTTATCTCTTCTTCCCCTAAACAGGACATTTTAATGGTCGATATGAAATGCCATTTTTAGGCTGATTCCTTTCAATGTATCAGAGTCCAGAATACAGATAACAATACAGTTTTTCATTTTCATAACATGCAAACATTACTGGCTTGCCATTTCCATTTAAAAATTATACTGATACATCAGTGCAGAGCCAGGATTTCAGTTTTGATAAGGGTCAGAAATCTGCCACATTTTGGAAATGCATCTCAGAGTATTCAACATCCCAAAACCTTTGAATGAACCTGTGTACATTCTACATTTACTTAATGATTTATTCCATATCAAGCCTTAGGAGGCAAGTCAGAAAAAAAAATCTGGTGAGGGGTGAAAGGTGAAAATGAAGGGTTCGTGGTTGCTTACATTTTTTTTTTTTATCTGTGAAACCGTTGGGAATAAAAGTTTTTGCCAGAATTTTAAGTGATTGTTGTAGTAATACTCATCTCGGCCACAAGAGGCATACATTTTCTTCCAAGTCAGTTTCACTTAAAGGGACTTGAGGCAGGATTTCTGAAAAAATAAACATGCATTTTAAGTTTTTTAATGCTAATGGGTGATGAAGCGTTCAAAACCAAAAAGAATGACCCCACCCATGTATCTCTCAATTGCCTTGAACAGGCTGTGTGCTGCATAATGTACTGCAATCCGGGGCTCGAATTTCCCGCGCAGTCCTGCGGACGTGACGTCAGGTGACGCTGAATGCGCGTCCTCAACAGCTTGGATACAGGAAGAAGACAAATGCGGTGGACCCAAACTAGTGTTTGTAAAGTATGAATTCTGCTACAGTCAGAAAATGGGGGCTCGTAGTAAACAGTCACGTGAACAGCGAGTAAAGAACTAACAGTGTCACAGCATCAGCTGCTCTGCTGTGAAGAGTTTATGTGCACTTTAGCGTCGGCTTGGCTGATGGCTGCAGTTACCGCCGTCGTATCGCTATTGAGTGTTATTTCTTGATCCTGCCTCATGTCCCTTTAAATTGGGTGATACAGTAGCAAGTTATGCCACATTATGCTCAGCATGGCACAGCTGTGACTCGGAAAGTAGAGCAGGTAGTCCACTAATCAAAAGGTTGGTGGAATGGTCAAGATACTGCACCCCAAATCCTGATAGCTGTTCCATCAGAGTGTGTGTGTGCGTGGCTGAGAATATAAATATAATGGGATGCTTTGGATAGGAAGCACCTCTGCTGCTGTAAAATGACTGCCGCTGCTGAATTTATGTAGCCTATATTTTCTAATTGGAGGAGAGAGGAAGAGAGGAGAAGAGAGGCATTCCACATGAACTTTCTTTATTCTTTTACATCCTTACTGTGCGTGAGGGGCACCGTGTCAGCAACAGCTGTCGATCAAATTCCTTTAGAGAGATTAACGATTATTTGGCCAGGTTATCATGAATATAAGTTATCTTATCATTGAAAATGCTGTTAATTGTAAGTAAGTTAACACTGTTTGATAATACAGCGATTGAGATACAAGTTTGAGGGAAATTGTAGCCTACTTCAGAATAAATAATTGGGGGACTTCCGGTGGTGCGCTACACAGTATGGCAGCATAGTAACTGAGCTCCTGGCATCAGTCTTAAATTCAGTGTTCTTTACTCATTAATACTACACACAAACAAACAAATTACATCTCGCTTTGACGATGAATGGGGACAAAGTCAAGAAAGGAGGATATGAACTACGCAGTAACTTTGAAAGAAAATCAGAGACGGAGGCTGAAACTAGTGGGCTCTAGGCGCAATAATATCAGGATTTATGGCATCCCCGAGGACACCGAGGTCACATCAGCATTGACTTTTATTGAAAACTTCATCAAGACAGAGCTGGGGAACGAACTCGGCCGTGGACTGGGGATTGAGCGCGCACACCGCACCATGGCACCGAAACCACCACCGAGTGCCCCGCCACGCTCTATGGTGGTTTGTTTCCTCCAGTTCTCTGTCAAAGAAATGATCCTTAATGCCGCCTGGAAAAAAGAGCTCCGTGTCCAAAACAAACGGGTGTATTTTGATCATGATTATGCAACAGAGGTGCAGAACAAAAGGAAGGAATATATACCCATCAAGAAAATACTACGGGATAATGGCGTACATTTCCAGACCCCACTAACAAGAATGCGTGCTTTTTTTGAAACGGGCCCTGTAATGTACAACAGCGCTGCACAAGCAGCAGAAGACCTGCGGAGGAGAGGATACACAGTGTGCAAGATCCCCGGCAGCAGGACCAAGAGCAAACACATCTTGGAGGAGACGCTAACCCCTTTCACGCTGGCTCGGCTTCTACCCTGGGGAGACAACGGAGGCCAGACCCAGTGGAGAAAAACACCGGTTCCAGGAGCAGATTCGGGAGAAGTTGAAGGAGTACCACAGAAAGGAACCAGGAGCCACAGCAAGGGATGAGTAAGACATTTAATCATAATTTCCCCATTATCTTATTATGATGATGTTTAGTTAAAGCATAGGCTGATGCCCATGGACAAAAGACACAGCCACCAAACTCTCTTTTTTTCCACAACTGAGGGCCCCACCTAGTGGCCAGCCCCCTCACTGTCTAAAGCGACATGACAGCTTTTCTGATGGAAGCTCAGTTCACTGTTTTACAAAGTTCTGCTCTAAACTGTACTGTTTATTACCATTGGTCCAGGGTGATACAAGAATGTTTCAAATTTAAGACTGACGTATTATCAACACTATAATAAACCGTCTCTGAATGTAAATGGGCTGAATAACCCGGGCAAAAGAAGCAAAATGATAGCTAAAATAAAAAGGGAAAAGATAAATGTGGCATTTTGGCAGGAGACGCACCTTTCAGGTGCTGAACATGAAAAACTTAAAAAGATGGGGTTTAAAAATACCTTCTTTTCATCATTTAAGAGAGGAAAAAGAAGGGGAATAGCTATATTGATTTCAAATGCTGTCAAATTCGAATTAATATCTCAAATTAATGATAGAGAAGGTAGATTCATTTTGGTAAAAGGAAAAATAGACCAGAAAGAAGTAACATTATTTAATGTCTATAACCTTTTTCAGAAGGACATTTGAACTAATTACATCACAAAGGTATGGGACTCTTATTTGTGCAGGGGATTTTAATATACTTCTGAACCCTTCTTTAGATACAACCAATAGAATAAGAAGAAGGAATTTGATTAAAAAATGCATAAACAAAGTACTTAAAGACTTGGGACTTATTGATGTATGGCAGGCTCTGAATGGTTCAACTCCAGGATATACTTTTTATTCTGCAAGACACACAGCCCACTCAAGGATTGACTATTTTTCATGTATAACAAAGATCTACATAGGCTGAAATATTGCAGAATAGGTCAGAGGAATCTTTCAGACCACTCAGGGATTTTTCTAACTTTACATTTAGATGGTAGACAGCGAAAAACTTTGTGGCGACTTAATACTGGTTTGCTAAATGACCATACCTTTAGAAATTCAATGGAGAAGGACTTAGCTTTATACATGCAGGACAATAATAATAAAGAAGTAAACCCCAGTATATTATAGGATGCAGCTAAAGCTGTTAACAGGGGAAGATTATAGCCAGGACAGCTGCACTTAAAATGGTGAAAACCCAAAAATTAATTGGTTTATAGGAAAAACTGAGAGACCTGGAACAAATGCACATAACAAATAAAGAACTCTCGTTATACAACAAATCAGACATACTAAACAGGTAATAGATAAAATATTAGGTGAGGAGGTGGAGAAAAATATAAGATTCATGAAACAAAGATATTACGAGGCTGGCCCTAGGGCTGCAAAATTGTTGGCTTGGAGGCTCAAAAAACAACAGGCAGAAAACACTATCCACAAGATTAGAGACCCTACTACAAATAAAATTACATAATATTTGAAAGGTTAATAACAACTCAGCTGCTGAATTTCTGAGCTCCTTAGACCTTCCCACACTAGGTAAAGAAGCTAATAATAAACTCATCTCACCAATAACACAGGAGGAAATAAGTAAAGTCACAAATCACCTGGCATGGATGGCTTTCCTCCAGAATGCTATAAGTCAATGAAAGGTCACCTGCTCCCTTATTTGGAGTCCAGTTTTAATTATATTCTAAAAGGAGGCTCCCTCCCTCCCTCCTGGAGAGAGGCCTTCATATCTGTGATCCCCAAAGAAGGTAAGGACAGAGTGGACTGTAAAGGGTACAGACCTATTAGTATTTTAAATTCAGATTATAAATTGTATGCCACCATTCTAGCAAAAAGATTGGAACCTGTAATGCGCTTGCTAATAGACGAGGACCAAACAGGATTCATAAAGAATAGACAGACACAGGACAACATAAGAAGAGCCTCACATACCATCGAACAGATTAACATAGACCGAATTAGTTCCATCATTCTCAGTTTAGACGCTGAAAAAGCTTTTGATTCAGTTGGGTGGGAATTTCTGTATTTAGTTATGAAGAGATTTAACTTTAGTAAGGATTTTATACACTGTATCCAGGCACTTTATGCCTCCCCCACTGCGAGAATTAAAGTTAATGGCAGTCTGTCTGAATCTATAACTTTACAACGTGGTTGCAGGCAGGGCTGCTCTCTCAGCCCCAACTTATTTAATTTATTCATCGAACTTTTAGCCCAAACAATACGTCAGCAGACAGAATTAGAAGGTCCATGGGAGGAGTGGAATATAAAATAAGTCTGTACGCGGACGACATATTGATCACAATAATAAATCCTAATTCAAGCCTGCCTCTATTAATGAAAATGCTGAAAACATATGGGGAATATTCAGGATATGTCCTAAATGTACATAAACACAGGTTATGACAATTAATTACAAACATACAGAAGAACTCAACGTAATGTATAGTTTTAATTGGGACGCACCCTGTATTAAATATCTGGGAGTGAGTTTGCCTAAAGACATGTCACAATTATTCAATATTAACTACAACTGTATTAACAAAAAAAACATGATGATCTTGATGTGTGGAGCCTGCTGCCTCTTGACTTTGGTAGCAGAATTAGATCAATAAAAATGAATATCCTCCCTAGGTTATTATATCTCTTTTTATCATTGCCAGTGTAAATCCCTCTGAAACAATTTAGAGAGTGGAATAAACATATTTCACGTTTCATCTGGAATAAACAGAGACCAAGGGTTAAATTTTCCACCCTTCAGCTTCCGGAGGAGAGGGGCAGTAAGGCTCTCCCATCTTTAAGGGACTAATATTTAGCAGCCCAACTGAGACCCCTGGTGTATTGGTGTAATTCTTCTTATGTAGCTAAATGGAAAACCATGGAGTTATCATTGACAGATGCACCAATACAATCACTTTGTGATTGTGTGGGAATGGAGAAAAAAATATTACATACAGAGAGCCAATGGGTGAACTGCTCATTGAAGGTATGGGGGGAGGTGGTTAAAAAATTTTAACTCCAAAAACAGATAAAACTACTTAGATGGTCAGCATATGCCCCCAAATTCACACCAGCATTACTAGATCATAGATATAAACAACGGACCCATTATGCTGTATGCAAAATTGTTAAAAAAATGGGAGCTTAACAACTTTAACAATTTATGTCAAATGTATGGACTAGATGGGTATGACTTTTTCAGATACTTACAGTTCCGTGATTATTTTTGTAAAAAGCTGAAAGGTTGTAACCCAGCAGAGCCACCAGCAATTATTCATATATTTATGGATGCATACAACTCTGGGAATATTTAAGGACTTATAAACAAGTTATACCACAGCATCACCTCATTGAAGAAGGATTCTACAGATTACGTGAAACAACGGTGGGAAAAAGAGTTGAAGATTGTGATCACAGAGGACATGTGGCTGAACGCCTGGGGAAACACAGTCATCCTCCACTAACTCCTGGACTTGGAGAGACTTCTGGTGGAAAAGCTTAATTCATTTTTTTACAACTCTCAAGCAGAAGTCCAAACAGACTGGTACACAACTGGCCTGCTGAAGAGAATGTGGAGAGGTCTTTGTTGATCATGGCCATGTTTTTTGGTCTTGCCCCTCCATCCAGTTTTTCTGGAGGGAAGTGGCAAAAATTATTTCAAAGGTTCCCTGTTTTAATATGAATGTATTTTTCACAACTCTTTATCTTGGGAATATGCCAGATGGGTTGATTACAGCTGATGTGTACCTACTTAGGGTTTTGCTGGCTGCAAGTAAAAAGGCCATCACAGAATGTTGGCTCCAGAAAAATGCCCCCACTATAGATTATTTTGTTAATACTGTAAAACAACTACATGTACTAGAGCAAATGACTTACTCAATCAGACTCCAAAAAGATCTAGGGGAAAAACGATGGCAGAAATGGCAAGCCTATTGGGCTAATGAGTGGGACTGTATGCATGTACTGGGTATGATACTGATCACCCCCGGACCTTGAATATAGGTAATTGTTCAATGTTTTGTATTTGTCTTTTGTTTTACCTTCCTGTACTAAAAGATGAAAATGATCTATAAAGAAAGAGTTTTAAAAAAAGAATAAATAATTGGAAGAATTAATGACAGCTTGCTAGCTGCTAAATAACACCAAGTGGATGTCAATGGTCAACCAGTGGTTGACAGGGCTCACAAATAAACTAATGGCTTGTTTTTTGTTTAATCACATAGGTCTAAAAATATGGTAAAAATATGAAAATTATGAATTAATTTAAAAGACTTGCTTATTATACCACATGTGCGTATTAAGTATTAAGGCTTTAAGGGGCCCTTCTGCTGCAGGCATCACATTGAAATGTCCCAGATGGAACACTTCATGAAAGTACAGACAAACGTTCTGCTCCGAGACACCTTCGCTTGTACAACTCCATCCAAGGGGAAACATTGTTACCTTTAACATTATTCCTGGTACACACACACACACACACACACACACACACACACACACACACATTACCTGGCATCCAGGCTTTGTCCCAGTATCTGCAAACAGTTGACTATGGATGTTGCATTGTTACCTGGAATGTAGACAGAATTATGTGACAGGATATCCTCTGACAGTAGGAACTGAGATTCCTGTCTGTCAGGAGTATGACTAGTTGAGTTCTAGAGCAGACGAAAACAACAAAACGGCCCTCTTCAAATCAATAAGAGCTGTTTGTCTGGAGAAAAACAAATGTTAAGACTGAGAAGTCTGTGCTTTAGGAAATAACATAGCATCACAGTATAGAGTATCCTATTAAAAGAAAAAAGATGTTCCTTTTCATAAGTGAGTAATACAAGCTTATCAATTCCAAGCCTTTAACACTGTCAACAGTATAAGAACGCAATAATCTGACAGCCTGATACATTTTTTTTTTTTTTTTAAACTATTTTATTTTGATAAATGCGTCTGTTTCTAGTTGTTTCAGTCTGCAGAGGTGGAACATCTTTTGACTTTGAAGCCCCCGAATAATTTAAACAATTGGCAATACACACCACACAACACACACAGCTGCTGAGCAGAGAATTAGTTTACACACACACACACACACACACACACACACAATACCATGCATGTTTGCACAAACATCCATGCACACAGTATTTGATCATGTTCTTAATCATGTTCATCCTCTATCTGTCTCTCAGTCCCACAAAAGCAAATAGCTCTATATCAACAATAACAGATGCAAACTTCTATGAAATAAAGTATTCTATAATGTGTCGCAGACAGAATTTCCTATGTACAGTAAATTTGGATCTGGATCACTCTGTCCTCAGTATTGTTTGCACAAATATATATATTGCTCAGTAAAAGGTTAAAGGCACAGCACCAACTTAGATCAATTCCGTAGCATCTGATCTTACCATTTAAAAGATACCCAGTGGAGTTTTTGACCACTTGTAGAGCTGTACACATACATGTGGACCTCCTGATTTGTAACAATTCAATACACATTCCTGCCAATCATTTCAGATGCTTCCAACTGATCTACAACTCGCTGGAACATTAGGAACACAGCAATGTGCAAACAAAGGAAGTGAACAAGAAGAGTGCTAAAATGGGAAGTTGACTCAGTGTAAACAATGCACATTTAAAACTTTTCAGAAAAATCTAATCAAATGTTTTGTGAGGAAAGAATTGTATTCAACAAGTTCTTTATTCCTCAAGGATACATGAAGTTGGTTTTGATGAGGTTTTCAACAGTCATGCTGTTTGTTTACAAGAAAATTAAACGGGACACCTTTAAACAATGTTTTCCTATCCCTATCAGAATCCACTTCATATCATTCAGAGGACCTGAAGACCAGACTGAATCCATTCCTACAGACAAAGTACATAATTCTCAAGCTTGTGGTGTTTCTTAGTATTCCTTAAAAACACATCATGGACAAATAATGGACAAATAATTAGAATATATATTCATATTATTCAATTGATCTGTAACGCTCTCTGGTCAAAAACATGAAAAGAACAAACAGTGCCTTAAACCTTGTTGAAGGGGAGACATTACAGTTGATTAAAACATTTTTTCATCCACTGGTCAATTTAATGTGCATTTTGGAAAAAATCCAAAACACATATTAAGATGTTTCTTTTAGTTCAGTTAAGCAATACCCATGCAATTCATCAATAAAAGAAATACTTGGATAATGACTTTGGATTAAAGCATCATATAAATGCAGCCAATTATGTTAGCCAACATTTGCCTATCAATACTTCCAGCAGACACAGTCCAAAATTAATTCATCTGTTAGCTCTGGTTTGATCATCACAAACTGCTGAGAAAAATTCCTGGCTCTTCAGCTGCTTAATGCTCCTCATTATTCACCAGCTGAAATCTAATTGTGTCGGCTGTTTAGTGCTGAGCACATAGTGCTGATGAAATGAGAGCAGTGAGACTGAACCAAAACAGTCAAGTTTGAGGCTTATAACCAAAACAATGAGCTGAAGCTCAGTAGAGCTGAGAGGAACTGCGAAGTAGGTGATGATACTCATTCATACTGTACTCACACTCACTCAGAACAACAGCAGAGTGGGAGCAGAAGTGGAAACATTAGGAGTGTCCTTACCAAATAAGGATATCCTATGTCTGACAAGAACTCCCAGTTTGCAGAAAAGACTGAAAAGATTAAATGAAAGGAGAGTAAGAGGGAGAGAGGGAAACAAATAGATAAAAGAAAGGTGTGAGAGAGAGCCAGAGAAGGACAAGGAGAGAGCAGGAGAGATATAAAGGCACACAGCCTGAGGTCAAGCTGTTGAGAATGCAAATAGCTCAATGACTGATATACACATGTATTCAATTGGAAATGACAGTCAAAGGTCATTTACAACATTTTAACAACAGTACACAGAAACTTGTATTGTATTCTGCAGTACTGGCATTGTTGGCTTCTATCTGGCTGTTGCTGTACCCAGACTTAAGCTTATTTGACCTGTGTTATAACATAGAACATTCATACAACAGGCAGGGTTCACAGAAGGTGCTTGAATTTTGAACACGGTATGCCTGTGTGATTTACTGTGTTTCAGTAAATTATCCCGTTTGAAGTTCGCGTTGCCTGTGACAAAAACGGACTTTCCAGCTGCTTGCTTCAGCGCTTTGTAGTACTTACAATACATTAATTCATTTTCATTAAGGAGCCACGGGAATGTTTTCTGCCAGTCGACATTAAACCTGTATTTTTTATGGCTGGGAATGGTAACGTAAGCACTATCGCCTGCTCCTCTGGTTTCCTTATAGTCACGTTTACGTCTTCATCTAACTCTAACGTTAATTCCTCCACTATTTCGGCCTCGGTGCCTGGGTCCACAGCTTCTGGCTCTGTCGCCCTTTCAAAATAATCGCTAATGCGCTTCATAGTTCATACGTTTTGTTTTCGTTTGTTTGGCTTCCCCTCATTACCATAGATACTCCCTCTGCCTTTAACCGCCTTCCGTAGCACGTCGGCAAGCACGCTCACTACGTGTAAATCACGTATTTATAATTTTTTTTCCAGCTGAGGCTGCATTCAAGTGCACAACCGGCCACAACCGACAAAACGTCCGCAACACATCATAAAACATTTATTGAATGGTAAAATTCGGTAGTCGCACACGTGCTACTAATTGCATTTCACAATTCGCACTGAACTATTTTTTACTAGCATTTGCGACGAGGTGCTCGCACTGTCGAGCCCTGTACCATGTGATACTCACCTAGTCACCATCTCCTTCTCTTTATTGGAGGCGTGGCCACCGCTGCTGATTGGATGGATGGCTGTGGACAGGAAGTACAGCCTGTGGTTTTTAAAGTACTGATCCACCAAAGGCAAGACGACCTGAGGGTTAAACGACATAGATACTCAATGTAATTACCGTCTGTTTGTCTTTCAAATAGAAATACTGGGTCTTAAATGTCTTTAAATCTATTGTTTTTTTGCAGTCAGTGTAGCAACACTTGTCATTCCATGCACATAATTTGGTTAAATCAAAAATATATTTAAAATATTTGGTGAGGGCTAAATAGTCTTGCTAAAGGGCACCTCAATGCTATTATTTCATGCTGCTGGCTTACCTAAAATTGGCCCACAGTCTTTCACTATACAATCACTGTCTAGTTCACACAAACAACTATTTAGAGGCCTCCAACTGTGTTCATACAACTGGAATTACAAATAATTTCAACATTTAAGGGATATTCCAGTGTAAGACTCCCCCTCGAGAGGTCAAGTTAGCTGACCGCTAGCTTATTTATTTTTTGTGTTAAACCAAGTCCCCAGCTACTTCAGTTGTTTAGGAGAATGATGCAACAGAGACAAGCAGACAAGTGATTACTATTGGATAAGATAATCTGCATATTGCACACCGTCAACTTCAGTGGTTTCTCCAGGATGTGTAACACACAGTTCAATATGGTGTTCGAAAACATTAGACAAAAACACTCAAAGGTCAAAGTTAACATAATCAAATGCTTAATGGAGTGCTGACCTTTCCAAAAAACTTAATCTGCTGCTCATGAGGAATCTTCTGCCCCATCTGTCGAATTCCTACATCTAAAAGAGGAAGAACGCAGTCAACGACAAAAAGATCTGGACACATTTTCGGGGTGACATTCATTTGACATCTGCATATTTCTTGAGGTGGTTCAAGATTTCAGTCCCATTTGAAATCATTCAGTGTGGCAGCCAATACCCCCTTCATCAGTAACTACCAGATTGTGTTCTTCAGCTTGTAAACTGCAAAGAAGTAAGTATACTTGCAACTCCAAATAAATATTTTTAAATTAGATTTTTAAATACATTTAATTTCAAATCATTTTCACATTGGAAACAAGTAGCTGGATACACACTGTGACTTAGGAATTTATTCCACCTGCCTTTTTTTTTCATGTCTATGGATTCAAGGCAGACTCACATGAGTCTACACATGTTATGTCTATAACAGCCCCCTTTATTTCTTTAAATTGTTAGTGGTGCATGGTGCCTTATGTTACATCACTAGAATAAACCATTCTGAATATATGTCTTCCCACTAGGGGTGTCACGATTCTCCAAATCCTCGATTCGATTACATTTTCGATTCTAAGGTCACGGTTCGATTTGATTCTCGATTTTTACTTTTTTTTTTTTTTTTAAAGCACAGGTTGCTATGCCATTTTTAGACCAGACTTTTATGCAATATAATATCTGATCTTTGTTCGCAATGTACCACACTACATTGTCAAATTTACAACGTTGTCAAAATATTAACTATTTATATTTCTATGGCCAGACAAAACAACTGTGATTTTTATATTTTATATATTATATTTTCATGCTCTTCTTTAAGAAAATAAGAACGTCCACATTCAACGCGAACGTTGTCAACATAACTCACTGGAAATCCAAAATACTTGCGACTTCAGTGAAAGAGGAGGGGGTTCAAGTTCTGTCGATGGGTCTCCTGCATCTGCAGTTGCCATTGTTGTAAGAGTGGCGTAGTCTGTTTCAGGAATAGGGCGGTGCGTGAGGTGTGTGTGCGTAAGGTGCGAGTGGGCAAGCGAGAGTGAGGGAGCGTGCAGATGTGCGGACAGTGAATGAATGGGAGAGGAAGGAGAAGCGAAAGGAGTAGCAGTACTAGCGACAGCAATAAAGTGTACAATATAAGCTGCAGTTTGGCTGTGAATAAAGGCCACGGCTCCTCAAGATACAGCAAAGCTCCCTGGTCTTATTTCCCGACCAGCTTAACACGTGAAAGGGGGTTCACCCCGAAGGTAAACAGAAACTTCGGCCCTGGAGAAAATCATCTCCCCTGTGCTTCCCGACCACGGTCCGGGAGCCGAACAGGAATGGTGTAACACCATCAGGGTTCCCACTCTTTCCTTGAAATTATTTTTCCAGGATTAATAATAATAATAATAATAATAATAATAATAATAATAATAATAATAATAATAATAATAATAATAATAATTCAATAATAATTTGAAGTTCGAGATTGAGACTTAATTTCGGTCGATTTTGATTTTAGTGACACCCTTACTTCCCACCACTGGTGTGTAGGTTTAGAGAGAAAATAACAGCGGGGACTGTTTGACACATTGTGTGGCGCTGTTGTGTCTTTCACAAAATCCCTACACCAGGAAGCTCTTTGTTTCAGGGAGTTGGTGCTGTCAATTGCAAACTAGATGTTCTGATGATTTACATGGCCTTATCTAAAAACATGTAGGTAAATTAAAACTGCATACAATTTACACACAATTGAAGCCACCCACTCTGCATGTAGCTTTTATTTTGGTGAAACAGAAAAACTTCTCTGCACCAGCCAGATAAATTCAGCCCACAAAAAGTATTTGGCATACACATTGCATTATATTAATTTAAAAGATGTAATTTCTTTATCATTCACTGAATAACGTCTCACCAAACTCCATCATGTGTTGCTGTGCCTGGTCTACGTATGTGATGAGCTGCTGGAGGAAGGTGTAGGCAAACCGTTTCTCTATAGCTGGAGTGTCCAGCTCCTGAGACTTCACCCCTCTGGAAATAACAGACACACTGTTGAAGGAATAATCTGACATTTTGGGAAGTATGCCGACTTTTCATATTACCCTGATTAACAAGAAAGGATTGATACCCACTTAGTCAACAGTACACAAAATTACAAAAGTCGTAGTTTTAAGCTTTCACTGGGCTTGCTAGTCAAACAGTTTTGCTCTTCTTATACTCTCTGTGGTATGTTTGGCTAAACACATCCCAGTCCATTGTAAATTTCATACTGTCCCTTTAAAGCAACATTATGTAACTTTTCTACCTTAAAATAACAGCTTCAAAATCATCTTGATGGTACAGTGTCTTGTAACAGGATGAAGTGTCTCTGTCACAGCCACTTCGCCACTCACTTGTTTCTGCACTATGTATCTTCAGTGATAGGGTAGGATCATAGAGTTACATACATGTTTACTTCAAGATGCAAGTTTTCCAGACATAAAACTTTTATGACTTTTCTTTGTATTTAACACCTACATAATGTTGTTTTAAGCTTGTGAAAGCAAACCCAGAAGATATAGACACTGTTACACAATCTGTTAAGCAAATATCACAGCTTAAACTTGAGTTCAACTGTTCAAACTAATACAAACTCTTGCTTTTCAGTACCTCCAATCTGTGGGTAAAGTGTAGAGCCTATTTCCTACCTGGACACAGTGTAACCGTTGATCTGGAGGAACTTGAGAATGTCTTGTGCTTTTTCTCTGTCTTTGGATTTCTCTTTGGCAGTCAGTGTATCGTAGGGAACCAGCAGAGGATGGTTTCCTCCACCTCAAGACAACAGCAACACAGCAGGTTGAAGAACGAAGATTACAGGCTGACACAGACAGGACCAGTATTTGTTTGAGCACCCTTTTCAATGGTCAGTAAAGCACACTGAGCCTCAAACGCATTCATATTTAGTAGGGGTGTGATGATACACTCAGCTCACGAGACGAGACGAGACACGATATTGGGTTCACGAGAACGAGACGAGACAAGATTTTAAGAAATCTACAATGACAAAATAATGACTGGATCAACAGACTGTCATTTAACCGAGTTCTACGTGCATTTGGAAATGTTGTGTTTTGAAATGTTTCTTCACAGGTGCAGTTGATTTGAGTACTGAGCTGTGGTGGTGCTGCATATAGCCCCTTTTAGATAGAAAAGGTGGCACATCTGAGTGCAATGTGCCGCCTTGTCTATCTAAAAGGGAGGTGTAATATTCCTCCTTTTCAAATTAGCCACCACTTTTCCGCCTCTGGAGTAGGCGTAAACATGTGACGTGACGTGAAGCACGAAGTTGGGCGTGAAGAGAAGCAGGTCGAATTTGTCTTCAAAATAAGAGCTTTACATTGCACCCCATCGGAGTTTAGAACTGGGTTCTTAGTGGGGCGCTTTTAATTTGAAAGTAGCAACCGCTATTGGTTTGCCGCTACAACAACAAGCGGACAACCAAGACAGCTACAGAGACCGAGGAGACGCTAGCATCTCCCGGATCTCAGCGGCTTTCCATTTGCTCATCTTCGTGGATGAAGTGACGAACTGACTGCTGTGATCAGCTGTTTACTGATTTTAAAACTCCCAGGCTGTGGGAGCAGTAGTGCACGTCATCGACACTTCCGCCCACCTCAGGATATGCCACTGCATTGCCGCCTCGGATTTACATAGCAATGGAGGCACAAATAAGTGAACCCTCCGAGGCGCAAAATTGGCGGACCAAAACAGACCACCAATTTGCCGCCTTCTGTCTAAATCCACAGAGCGAGCCACCAAAAGGACGACAAATTGATGGCTTACTGCCCAGTATAAAAACGGCTTATGGTCACAAATAGAAGTTTGGATAGCTCACAAATCTTGCGAGACAGATTTTTAACGCAACGAGAAATATCGTCAAGTTTAATCTCGCGAGATCTCGTGGCACGAGATCTTGTCAAACCCCTAATATTTAGTTATCTGTATTAGTGTCCTTGCTATCAGCTCAGAGGAAATGAGTATACTTTGCTTCCCTTAATGATCTATATCCTAGTTCAAATGCTCATAACAGTTTACAATGAGTGGAACAGTACATTTACACCAGTAAAATGCAGACTATTATGTCCAAAACTTATGCTGAAACTCTGGTCTATGTCTTTGTTTTGTCAAATAATTGCAACAATGCAAAGTTGGTGGTGATGGCAGATCAGGAAAATTTTTCAGGAAACACTGTGTGTGGATGTGTCTTATGTCTACCTTTGGCTTCCAGCTCCATTTTCTTTTTCCTGGCCCAGATATTATGATAATTCTCTGCAAGCAGCTCAGCCATAGACTGGACAAACACAATGTTAAACACATCTGGTTCTGTTACACTGCACATTTCAATTCATCTAATCATTCACAACATCTTCTAGTGGTTTTAAAAATATCACTAGTCTCTCTTCATGCTACATTAGCCCTGAATGGGGAAAAGTCCATGAGGGTCTGCAAGTAGTTCTGTCAAAGCTTTGAGGTGTGTTTTTGGCTCATTATCCTCATTAAGAATATTTCTCCACAAAGGTCAAACCAGAGGGTGGAACATTTCTCTGAAGAATGGAGTGACATTTCTTTGGTCAGAGTTTAACTACAGTTAAACTACAGTTAATGAACAACAACCTTGAATCTTCCCACCACGAAGTCTCCTTACACTCTTCTGTTTCTGCCATGTCGGTCTAACTTCGAATTATTTCTTCTTATTATTTCTACTTTTCCTAAAAGTAGGTGTTTTAGAGTTCCATGCACTGCCCCCTTAGTAACCTTTAATCTAGCCATGATTTGACTTCATACTGAAGCAGGATAATGAGCCAAAACACACCTCAAAGCTTTGCAAGATCATTCTATAATTGATGAACATTTTTCAAAGATTCAACTTTTCACTTGTATTGTTAGGCTTACATGATCATTTGTAATGACAAGAAAATAGTATTACATTCAAAACAAATGCAAAACAGACGTATTTTCACTGGTGGTCTCAAGGGCTGTCACAATATCAGATATTCATTGATGATTACGGTAGCCAAAACATTTCACAATAACAATATTATTGCAACATATTTAGACAATTATGAAAAATTCCTTTGTGTGGTGTTTGGCAACCAGTGTTAAGGTGAATTACCACCACCTATTATAATAAAGCAACAGCAGAAAGAAACATCATATGTCTATTCTTAACATGATATCAATATTTCATTTTTTTGAATATAATTCGAATATTATCTGTTATTGTCAATACCATTTGCGACACCCTATATACTGTTTTCTCCTCTTGTGCATACAGTAACCTACCTGCATGTCTCTAGACAGTGTAACATTGCTCATATCAATAGGTCTGGGGCTGAAGGCTGGAGCTCCTTCAAAAGACAGCTGAAGAAAACAGGATATATATTAGTGTCACTTTCTGTGTAAATATTCTTAGAACAAAATGTAAACTCACCTTTTAGTGTGTGTGTGTGTGTGTGTGTGTGTGTGTGTGTGTGTGTAATTGCGCGTGTATTGGTGTGTATGTGTCACTGTGTGTTTGTGTATACCTGGCTGGCCTGTGATATCCTCCTGGACTTGTTGTGGAGGCTTGCAGGGTCTCCCTCTCTGATCCTGTCGATGCTCCAGCCCCACGCCAGCATGGTCTTCAGAGACTCTCTGACTGGCCAGCAATATGCTTCTTTATCCTGCAAGATTATGATCAAATTTTAGACAAAAACTGACAGCGAATCATTACCCTAAAAAAAATAATACCTACACCACTGCAATAAACCATGCAACACTATAACCAATAAATTGGAATCCTATTTAACAGGATGTGAGAATTGCTGTGATTTTGTAGTATAAGTAACCATAGTAAGTAGGTAGTGGTCAGTATAAAATAACCACTACTAACCAGTTAGTAAATAGTGACTAATAGTAACTGATAATAACTGTTATAATGATAAAAGTAAGAAATGAAGGGTAATAAGTGTGAAAGAGTTGATGAAACATACTACTGGGCACCAGCTGACTGAAAAGTGCATCTACTGATTAAAGCTGCTGCAGGGTCCGAAATTAACACCCGCCAATGGCGGGTAAATTTTATGTTTGGCGAGTAAATCGCGGAGGTTATCCACCACACTGGCGAGTAAATTTTTGTACCATAATCGTACGTAAAAGTGTACTGCGTTTTGGGACGCACACGAACGCACACACAAAAACAGTGTGAAGACCCGTCCGCACTCTGCCTCTGATTGGGTCTGACCCTGACATTTTGTCTAGCAACGAACACCTGTCAATCAGAGGCAGAGTAGAATAAGAGGGTGATTATCACTTTAGGCCGGAGAGCTGCTTATTACCGTAAGCAAATTTTCAAAGTATGTGGCGGTATTTGGAAGGAGTCAAGCTTTGAAACTAAATAATAAATAAAATCGCCATCAGTAAACTGGACACTGTCTGACTCTCTCACTCGCGGTGGCTGTTTTCTCGGGGAAAGTTCACTGAAGTCTCGGTCTGCAGGTCTGACTGTCGCGGAGATTTATTGAATCACAAACACTCGGTGAGGCAAATTTTTTTGCTGGTGACAGACGCTGTTTTTGGGGCAGAAATGTTATGAGGAGTCGGTCACACAGGCGGGAGGACAGACGCTTCTCCATGTATATCTGCGGTTTTGTTTTCCTCATATAAGTTGCCAAAGACAGTTACAGTTTCTACGTTACTGTTGTTTGGTCCTGTAACATTGCTTTGTGGGACATTTCTCTGTATTAAGTTGAGTGAAGGACCTGTGTAGTTAACAGATCGTCAGACCGACACGCCCTCGATACGTGCAGCGTGCTTATCCATTTCCACTGGTTCGGTTCGCCAACAATGCGCAGGCGGAGAATTGGCGCACTAAAGCTGCACCCAAACGCGGTGTGTCTCGGGCTCAAGCTGAGCCTCTCCTCTCGACACCCACCGTGACGGCGCTTGTGTCAACGGCATGCCTAATTTCAGACATAGAGATTTTCTTGCTTTAACTCCTGTTGATAGCAAATACATTCATCAATATATTAAAAATAATTACACTTCAACTTTGCTGTGGCCTCATCTTTAGGTTTGTATTCAACATAATACCTTATCTTAATGAAATGTATTGAAATTAATGTATATGTAATAGGCCTGCACGATTAATCGTATTTTCATCGTCATGGCGATGTGAACGTGCGCGATAAACCCATCGCAAAAGCTGGTCTGAAGTGCGATAAGTTTTGTTTACATCCACCATGCTTTCACACTCAGCCTGCTGACATTTGGCCAATCAGATGCGGCCCTTGACACATGGCAATGCATGCACACTGTTTAGCCAATCAGATGACGCCCAGCTCTGCTCACGTTCCTGCGTGAGAATTAGTAGCCAGAGTAAACAGGATGTAGGAGGCAGGAGAGCGGAGCGGTGAAAATGCCGACGGAACGCTTGTGGCAAAAAGAAGTAGCAGCTCCGCGATTTGGAGATACTTTGGACTTAAGCCAGAAGACATTTTACAGACCCAGGTACTGTGCAGGACCTGCAGAACAGTTGTAGCAACGTCCAGAGGTAACACCACCAACCTCCGTCACCACCTGCTGCACCGCCATAAAGAGCTGCACGAGCAATTTAAGGCCAGTCAGTCTCGAGCGCAAAAGTCGAGCAGCAGTCAAGTAACGCGACCATCACTGCAGCAACAGTAACATGTGTAAATTAATGTTATAAATATGTATAAGTTATGTATTTTTTTATTTAATTGTCATCAGCTATTAAGTGTTTAAGAGTACCTCAAAGCAGGGAATCTATTAATGCAGAAAAATCTGAAAGACACAGGAACTGTATGCAAACTTCAATATTTTCTTATTTATCGCAAGTCATATCGTCATCGCAATATTGAAGGGTGTCATCGCACATCGCACATTTTGCTCATATCGTGCAGGCCTAATATGTAACACAAAAAGGCAATTTATTATTTTGGCCAGTAAAAAATATGCTTGGCCGGTGGATTTTTTCATCTACCAGTCCACTTGGCTGGTGAGTCAAAAAGTTAATTTCGGACCCTGAGCTGCTGTAGTCAGATGATGTGAAGTGTGAAAATGTAACCACAAATCTAAGAATTAAATCATATAACCAAATATGTAACACTTTCATTATGTACAAAAATACAGTGCAAAGAGTGATCAGATATAATGGGATGCATCAAGAAAAGGACTGAGGGGACTTCCGGTGATGCAAGCAGCTCAGTAGCCACGTTTTGTCGGAGCTCTGGCACACTTATCCTGCAATATTGGCATTTTTTATTCTTGGTGGCGTTCAATCTCACGAAAAAAACGGAGTAACTACTCCGGGCGATGTCCCTGGAGTGATTTTTGAGCAAACCTGCGGGTAAAATGCCTTCTAAACAACTTTCCAAGAAGAAATATACACCTGTGGCTCCCCCCCCCCCAAGACGACGATGCTATGCTAGCGGCTAATACTAACGTGGCACCTGATCCGGGTCTAACCAAAGCCCTTGAAGCAATGACAGCGAATATTGCCACTATGATGGATGAAAAATTAGAAAAGATGCTGCACAAATATCACCACAAATATTTCTCAGAGTCTGAAAGAAGGCACTGACCACGTCAGTGAGGCAGAACAGAGAATTTTAGTGGTGGAAAATGTGTCTACTGATGCTGATCAGCGCTTGCTAGCTTTGGAAAAATTTGGGAGCTGACAGAGCGGCTTCACGATTATGAGAATAGAAGTCGACACAAAAACCTGAGGATTATTGGCCTGCAAGAGAAGCTGGAGGGGACAAACCCAACAATGTTTATTGAGTCTTGGATTCCCCAGCTCCTAGAGCTAAACACCAAAGCGAGCCAAGTCAAGTTGGAAAGGGCGCACAGGATCCCCGGTCCCCAGACTTCAAGATTTCCACGCGCAATGATAGTGAGGTTTCACAACTTCAGTGACTGGCAAAGGGCGATGGATGCGGCTAGACGATTTAAAGACATCCGACAGGATGGAGCAAGGATTCACTTCTTCCCAGACTTTGCTGCTGCTACACAGAAAAGACGACACAAATACGACCAGGTATGGAAGAAGCTCCAGAACATCGAGGGAGCTCGTTATGCCATGAATCTACCCCGCTACCCCGCTTCCCTCAGGATTACAGTGAATGATACGGTTAAAACCTTTCATTCTCCAGAAGAGGCCTCAGCATTTGTTGACTCTCTGTAGCTGTCCAAAGATGCTCAGGTGAGGTGAGCCACTTTCTTGTGTTAATTGCCGGGCGCCGTAACTTCCTAATATGTTCCCCCGCGGAAAGGCTTTTTTTTTTTTAAGTATTTTTTTGGCCTTTAAATAGATTTATTGATAGAACAGGCTCAAGATACAACAGGAAACAGGATGAGAGAGGGGGGGAGTGACACGCAACAAAGGGCTCCCAGGCCGGGACTTGAATCTGGGGCCGCTGCAGCGAGGACAAAGCCTCTGTACATGGGACACCTGCTCTACCAACTGAGCTAAATGGCCCCCCGCGGAAAGACTCTTGATTCAGTCTGGGATATATCTTTCAGAAAGACAGAAAGAAATCTCAGTGGGTATTATATTGTATTGTCATCTAAAAATATATGGGCGGCATTTACTCACGCCGCACCAGTTAATTACCTCCCATGTAAATTACGTGATGCTTCACGGTGTATGTTTATTTTTACTTTTATGGAAGCATGAGGCTCACGAGATGCTCTTAAAGATACGAGATTTGAGAGGCAGGTCAGAATGTTTTTTGTTTTGTTTTGTGGGTTTTACTTTATTTCTATTTTTTTTTATATTATGATTATTCTTACTGCCATCAGGACCAGTGCCCAACCAACTGTGTTTTTCCTTTCTATTTTATTTTCTTTTCCTAATGGATTTATATAATGGTTATTACCATTGTTACTTATGAGTGGTAGGGATAATGTCTGTCTATATTTTCAGCCACTGTTACTTACTGTGCCAGACAAGTAGGGAGTGTGCTTGCATTTAGCTTTAGGCAGGGGGTCCTCCACCTGAAAGAAGGGGTTTGAACTTGCTCTCTGTGGTGTGATCTCAAGTTTGGAGGTTCTAGAATGGTTTGTGAAGGACCTAGTGTTAGTCTTTGTAAATAGTTTTGTTCCAGGAATGGCCACTGTTTTACTACATTGTTATCAACACGCTCAGTCCCGTTGGTATACTATTTATGCCGCCCAAAAACATACTGGATGTGGGCTATGGATAATGATAAATGTGTGACAGTGAGTAGCAACAATTTAAGATATGCTATGTACTTAATTCAACTATGAATATGCCTAGTATTAAACTCTGTACTTGAAATATATGCGGCATTCATCATCCAGTGAAGAGAAAGAAGATTCTCACCTCTCTTAAAAAGGAGGGAGTGGAAATCGCCAATCTACAGGAAACCCATCTGAAGGATCAAGAGCATCTTAAACTTAAGCGGGACTGGGTTGGTCAGACTTTGTTCTCATCCAACACATCAAACAGCAGAGGAGTATGTATCCTGATAAATAAGAAATTTGGGATGTCCCGATACATCTTTTTCACTTCCGATACGATACCGATATTGTAGTCTTGAGTATTGGCCAATACCGATATCAATACGATACGATATCAGCACGAATCATACATACTTTTATTCCTTACTTTGTTGTGTGGAATGTTAGAAAAGGCTTGATCAAGTGATGTTACTGATGTTACTAGGCTAGGAATAATGTAGCGAGGCTCGAGGTGCTCAATTAAGCGTTTAAACCCGACATTACTCACCACCGACAGGGGCTGGTCATCGAGCACAATAAATTGGGCTATCTTTTCTGTTATAGCCAGTGCCTTGTTGCCGTCCCGTGGGAGTTTGTCTTGTCTTGCAAAGCTTTCGGCCAACGTGGGTTGCGGAAGCGAGCCAGAGGTTTGTTGCTTCGCCTTGCTGCTTTCGCGAAAATCCTCAAGCTCTTTTTTGTGGTATTTTTTCAAATGTGCGATGAGGTTGCTTGTACTGAACCTTCCCGGTTCTGTCCCTCCACGGGACACTTGCGCGTGACAAATGTTGCACTTAGCTGCAACGTCTTTGTCCGAGTTTACGTAAAATACTTCCACATGGCCGACATCACTCCTCCTTGCTGGCATTTTTGGTCATGGCAGCCCACCATTATTATCTATACGATATGCGGAGGCACACGACATACAAGAGGATATATGCGCACATTGTGTTGTTTCAAAAACTAAAATAAAGCGCAGTAGCCTACATGGAAGAGAGTAACTCTATATTCTCTAAATTTATACGCTTGATATTCACTACTCAGAGACTTTCAGTGAAAGTGGGTGTCAAAGAAACACTGCTAGAGATGACTTTTCAGTGTTTAATAAAAAAGAAACTGTTTATACAAATACACAATTGTGCCCACAGTAAGACCATATGTCCATGTAAAATAAAGATCTCCTCACCAAAGTGGCACCTTAAAGTATAAAAAACCGCTAAAGTAGTCTACAACTGCCTGACCTCCCTGTGACTCCTCCACTCCTATTTCAACAGTCCTGCTTGTCTAAACACAGAGAAAGTGAATGTTGGTTTCACTAGTGTTATTTCTCTGGTTACCAACCAACGATAAATCATCCATTTCGGCAAAGCAATGTTTCACTAATATTACATGATAATAATAACTGTAAGCTGTAACTTTATGGCAAGCTAAAATAACACTGTAAGTTGGACACCAAGTCTACTCATAGCATTATTTGAAAACATTATTCTCTCTCTCACTCACTCACACTCACACACACACACAGCCCTCCGTCCCTCTTCATTCTGCTAACATTTCGTTTACTTCTTACCGGGCTGACAGTAGCTATTCTGACCTCCTCCTCAATCTGTCCCTGCTGGGTCATGTCTCTCTCCTCCGGCCCTGCACCCGCTGCCGCAGTCGAACTTGTGGTGGCAATGGCAAACATATCAGTAATTTTGGCACATTTGTAGACTTTTAAGCCAAGCCTTTGTTCTTGTAGCTTCTCTGCGCCCTCCTTGCGCTTTTGTGGTTTATCCATTTCCACTCACTTCTCTCCAACTCCGGCCAGCTCAAATGGTAAAATTTGATAACCTTGGTCAAGGGGGAGGGGAGGGGTGGGCCGAGGAGGGCTGAGAGATTTCATTGGATTAGCCCAATGTCCTTCAAGAAAATCAACCAATGGGCCGTCGTGGTCGATAAAAATGATTTATAATATACTTTTTTGATTAAGTTATGACAGGTACGCCAGATGGCCCGTCCATGCCTGTCCTTGCTACAAGCACACACGTTGTCATTGTTGTGATCACGTGGGCTGTGCATGCTGGATCAGAGACGTTCTATTGGCTGGATAGGGGCGCTCTTCTTCTTTGGCATTTATGGCGGCCGGCACCAACGTTAAGGTGCATTACCGCCACCTACAGTGTGAACCAGAAATGCTGGAGCGGAAAATGGACTGCTTATATCAGAGCGCTTATATCGGAGATTTTAGATGCAGTCCGATAAAATCCGATATTCGCTTTTTTGGCTGATATCGGACTGATATCCAATATCAATATCCGTCGGGACATCCCTATACGAAATTGCCCTTTAAACTTGTATCTTGTGTTAAAGACAGTAGTGGATGATACATTATAATTAAGGGTCTGCCGTACGGGAAATACATCTCAATTCTTAATGTTTATGTGCCTCCAAATCACCCTACTGATTTTGTCACTAAGGCATTCTTGGAGTTTGCAGAACTTGAAACTGAATGTTGTATTGTGGGTGGGGATTTTAACTGCAACCTGAACCCGTTTATTGACAGAATGCCTGCAGATCCTAGGGTCCCATCAAAAAGAGCCAGGGCATTAATAGACGCATGTGAGGAGTTTGGGTTTAAAGATGTATGAAGAACTGTACATCCTACTTCGAAAGAGTTCACTTTTTCCAATGCCTATAAGAGTAGCTCTAGAATAGATAATTTTTTCATCCCTAAGTTTATGCTTTCGTCTGTTGTGTCTTGCGATATAGGAACTATTTCTATTTCTGATCACAGCCCAATATTTTTACAATTGCTCTTTACTGAGAAACAGTGCTCTTCTAATTTCATATAAGATATATGCAAAATACCCCTCTGATATTAAAATGAAAGCAATGTTGGCTACAAGAGCATCTCTAAATTCTCTTCTTACTCATAGAGCTGAGCAGAGTATTCGATTTGCTAAACAAAGACTATATGAGTATGGTAATAAACCAAGTAAGTATCTTGCAAGACTAGTGAACAAGGACTAACTCTCAGACAACTGCATCTATTAAAGACATAAATGGACAAGTAAATCTGATACAGTTAATATTTGTAAGGTTTTTAAGGAATTTTTTAGTCAGTTATATAGCAGTGAAGAGCCCCGGAGGCACAGGACCAGATTGAACTAAAACTAACAGATGAACAGAAACAGGGGCTAAATGGACCAATAACAAAGCAGGAGGTCCTAGAGACATTGCAGACCTTACAATCAGGGAAGTCTCCAGGTCTGGACGGCCTTAGCAGTGAATTCTATAAAGATTTTAAATCAGAGCTTATGGGTCCTTTTTTGGAGATGCTAAACAAATCATTTAATAAAGGCTCCTTGCCTAGATCACTTACAGAGGCCAATATTAGTCTCATACTTAAAAAGGGAAAACCAGCTGATGAATGCCCTTCATATCGAGCTATTAGTCTTCCAAATGTTGATTTTAAAATATTATCTAAAATATTAGCACGGCGCCTTGAGAAGGTTTAACCCTCCATTGTCAACACTGATCAGACAGGGTTCATTGTTGGCACGAACTCCTGTAACAACATGAGAAGGTTGTTAAATGTAATTCAGTTGTCGCATCAGCAGAAGTTGTCCAGTATGGTGATAAGTCTAGATGCTGAAAAAGCCTTTGACAGAGTTGAATGGCACTTTCTTTTTTACACCTTAAATGCCTTTGGGCTTGGAGATGCTTTCAGCAACTGGGCAAGGTTGTTATATAACAGACCACTGGCTGCTGTTCGGGTCGATGACCAGCTTTCATCCTACTTTCCTTTGGGTAGGGGAACCAGGCAGGGGTGTCCTTTATCCCCATTGTTGTTTGCTATAGCGATTGAGCCCCTTGCAGAAGCTATAAGGAATAGCCCAGATATCACTGGAATTTCAGTTGGTGGGAAGGATCATAAAATAGCCTTATATGCTGATGATATATTGCTTTTTATAACTGACCCAGCAAAATCTATACCAGCTGTTTTGGAGGTAATAAATCGATCTAGTAAATTTTCAGGGTATAGAGGCATTACGCTCCTTCAGTGGCATATTTTTGATCTGATTATTTCCCTCCTTGATTGATGGCGTCCGACGCAGCAAAGACGCCCGGAGTTTCAAACAAAAGAAGACTTGAGCCACCAAACAAACGCCTTAATTCGGAATTAGACAGCAGTCCGGATAATTCCTTTTCACTCACGCCGGATATGGAGGGAATCTTGAACAAGCTGGACACAATGGCGGATGATATCAAAGAGTTAAAAGAGACTGTGAACGCAAATGGGATAGCACTGGAGCAAACACGCAAGGATCTCGAGTCGGTGAAAGGAAAGGTGAAGAAGGTACAGAGGTTTGTTAGAGATGTTACCAGTTACAAACCTCAAGCTGAAGGAAAAAATGCTGGCGATGACAGCGCGCTCAATGCGAGACAACCTGATATTCAGCGGTATCCCCGAGAAGAAGGAGGAGAATGTGAAAGATGTGCTCAAAGCCTTTTTTACTAACGAACTGGGTATCAATAAGGAGATTGTTCAGCTGATTGCTTTCCACAGAGTGCACAGACTCGGACCAGCGAGACCCAAGAACTTTTCCTACGCGAACGTTGCTGCGGAGGAGCAGGCCAAACCAAGAGCCATCATCGCCTGCTTCGAGCAGTACATGTACAGAGAGATGGTCTTCGGGCTGGGACCAAAGCTCAGAGGTAAAAACTTTGGCATTAACCAGCAGTACCCTGTGGAGATTGTGGACAGAAGAAAAGCACTGCTTCCCATATTCAAAGAAGAGAAAAAAGAAAAAAAAGAAAGGGGCAGGGTAAGACTTGTTGCTGATAAACTCTATATCGACGGTGAATTATACAAAGATAAAACAATCACACCATGGCTCTTTTTACTGGAACCGATTGATGATGTTGAGGAATGAATGTGAACCAAAATGAATTTAAACTGATCTCCCTTGAATAACTTTTGTTGTTGTTGCCACTGACATAGCCTACTCTGTAGTATTTTAATATGGCAAACATATGGTATGCTTTTTTAAATTTTCTTTTGTTTTGTTTTCTGTTTGTCTGTGCATACATAACATTTCGTTTTTCAGAATAAGGCCACTAAGATTAGTAATAAAACTCTATTGGCAAAAAGGTATCTTTCTAAATCAATATGAGCCTTGAATCCCTGTGTATTGCCAGCTATAACTGTAATGGTCTAGCCAATGACACGAAAAGAATTGAAATATTTACTTGGTTAGTTGAAAAAAGGAAATTGGATATAATTTGTTTACAAGAATGCCACTCTACCCAGGATGTTGAAGAGAAATGGAGGCGAGAATGGAAGGGGTCTATTTATTTTAATCATGGTGCAAGAAACCAAAAAGGAGTTATGGTATTGTTTAGAGAGCATTTTGAAACTTGTGTGCATAAAATAGAAGGGGATGTGGATGGTCGTATAATCATTTTAGATGTTGAAATTGAAAGTAGACGTTTTTGTTTGGTTAATATATATGCTCCAAATAATAATGAGCCAATTTTTTTCGATACTGTATATAATATGATTCGAAATTATGATATTCCTATAATTCAAGCTGGAGACCATAATATTGCCCTCCAGCCTTCCAAAGACAGGGCTGGAGAGGGCAGGGACTGTCATGGACAGAAAAGACATGCGCTTACATCTATGATGTCTGCAATGGATCTTTTTGATGTTTGGAGATTGAAAAATCCAGACCTAATTAGATATACTTGGCGACGGAATGCTTTCGCAAGTAGAATTGATTTTTTTCTGATTTCTTTCTCTCTTATAGCAAAAGCTACTCAAATAACAATTGCCAAAAGAATTAGATCTGATCATCATCTTATTATATTAAAACTTAACTTTGCAGACACTGATAGGGGTAAAGGCTATTGAAAATTTAATCAATCATTGTTAGAAGATGGAAATTTCATTATTAAAACAAAACAATTCATTTCAGATTTTTTTCTTTTTGACAATGGTTCAGCAAATCCACACATTGTATGGGATGCATTCAAATGTGCTTTTTGAGGTCATGCTATAAAATTCTCTTCATGGAAGCATAAACTAACTTGTAACAGAGAAAGAACTCTACTAAATGAGGTGCAAAATATTAAAAATCGCTTGGATGCAAACAGATCTGATTGCATTGAACAAGATCTCCAAATGCTAGAAGACAAAGAAAAAGAATTAGAAAGCATCTATCAGAACAACATTAAAGGAATTATATATAGAAGTAAGGCAAAATGGATGGAACAGGGTGAAAAATGTAATAAATATTTTTTGCAACTTCAACAGAGAAATTATCCCAGAAAGAATATCTCAAAAATTTTGAAAGATGATGGAACGAATGTTATTTCAACAAAAGGCATTCTGAAAACATTGATGGCGTATTATAATGAGATTTTTAATGAAGAGGCATCCCATCCATCTCATCTATCACTGGCTGAGTATATGAAAATGTATCCCCATCCAGAACTTACCTATACTCAACAAAAATCATGTGACGGTCTTATCACTGAGGAAGAGTTATATGATGCCATCTGCTCCTTTCAAAATGGAAAAACGCCAGGTTTGGATGGAATACCGGTGGAGTTTTACAAAGCATTCTTTATAGAAATTAAAGTTCCTTTGCTGGCATGCTACAATTTTTCTTCTGATATTGGTTGTCAATCAAATTCTCAGAAAGGAGGTTTAATTTCATTACTTTTGAAACATGATGCAGAGGGCCAGGAAAAAGACCCTGTGAAATTAAAAAATTGGAGACCCCTTACACTTCTTTGTTGTGATACACGTATTTTGGCCAAATGTATAGCACTTAGATTAAAAAAGATCATCCAGGACTTAATACATTCTGATCAAACTGGTTTTTTGAAAGGGCGCTTCATAGGCGATAACATTACACGCCTGCTTGAAATAATGGATTATTATGATAAAGAAAATTTGCCCGGTCTGATATTTATAGCTGACTTTGAGAAGGCATTTGATACCATAAAATGGAATTTCATATATCAATGTCTAAAAATGTATAACTTTGGTGAGAGTTTTATTAAATGGACTCATGTATTGTATCAAAATCCTTGTAGTAAATGAATTAATAATGGGCATATTTCTGACACAATTACTCTATCCAAAGGAGTGAGACAAGGTTGCCCCCTTTCAGTTTATCTATTCATTCTTTCAATTGAAATGCTGGCCATGAGAATAAGAAATAATACAAGTATTAAAGGATTAGAAATTAATGGTTTAGTATCAAAATCGTCATTTTATGCAGCTGATGCTTCCTTTTATATAAAACCAGATTTTCTGTCTCTAGACTCTCTTATTATAGAACTGGATTATTTTGCTTTATTATCTGGATTAAAACCAAATTATGATAAATGTTCTATCCTTAGAATTGGATCCCTAAAAAGTTCAAATCAGATTTCCTGTAAGGTGCCCATTCAATGCTCAGATGGAACTGTCAGTCTTTTAGGAATACATATACCAGTAGATAAAAAGCTCCTTGTAAAAACCAATTTTGAGCTAAAACTAAAAAAATTGAATAAAATCCTTCAGGCCTGGAGAGGCAAATATCTCTATCTATGGAAAAGTAACAGTAATTAACTCATTGATACTTTCACAATTAGCATACTTACTGCAAGCCTTACCTTCACCTGATGCAATGTTTATGAAAACATATGAAAAAATAATTTTCAATTTTATTTGGAATGGTAAGACTGACAAAATAAAAACGCACGTATATGTTTAATACACGAGAAAATGGTGGTTTAGGACTGAAGAGCCTTACAACACTTGATATGACCTTAAAAGGTGCGTGGATACGATTGTATAATAATCAACACTGGTTCTCATCTAAATTATTCATAGCTCAATGTGGTACATCAATAGGGAAACTGTATGCATTTTTCCAACTAGGCCAAGACTCAAAGGCAAACTTGAATAACATTTTTCCTAATCTCTCCCCTTTTTTCAGAAATTCTTTGTCTCTGTGGTTTTACTTTCAGTTTTCTACACCAAATAACAAATTAGAGATCAAACAGCAGATATTGTGGCTAAACTCCAATATTTACATAGATAAAAAAAACCTGTATATTGGCAATCATTTTTAGATAATAATATATTATTTGTAAATGACATTTTGAATGTTAATGGAGAGTTTCTTAACTATGAATCCTTTACCTTAAAATATGGAGACTTTTGTCCAAAACTACGGTATCTGCAGTTGATTTCAGCAATCCCTCTAGCTTGGAAAACAACACTATTTGGTTCAAACACAAACCTAGGTGTCTGCCGCCCGGTTATTAAAAACTATAAATGGTTGGGACATAGAAAAGTTAATCTTGACATGTACAATTTCTTTTTATCTTCTGAAAATATAGTAATTTCCCCATATTATTTTCAAGATTACTGGAAAAATATATTTGATACGCTGCTTCCTTGGTTGAATATCTTTAAGAATTTGTACAAATCATCTTATTCAACCCATTTATGGGCTTTTCAAATTAATATTTTCTATAAGATTCTACCAACAAAGAAAATGTTAAAAATTTGGAGAATAACTGAGGAAAATATGTGTAGATTTTGCGGAGAAGAAGAGGAAGACATCTTACATCTGTTTTGGTACTGTCCAGATGTGGCTTTATTTTGGCGCAAGGTGACAGTTTGGTTGTCTGAGCAAGGACTTGCCTTAATATTATCACCAATCAATATAATTTGGGGTTTGCAAGAAGAACAAAATATGTTGTTGAACACTATTGTGCTTCTGGGAATTTTTTTTTATTTTCAAGAAAGAAAAATATATCAAATTGGAACCGTTCATTATGTTCCTAAAACACCATTATTTATTGACCAAGTTTATGATAAAAAATAAAAGAAAGCCACAATCAGATGGTTGGCAAAAACTAGCAATTATAAAAGACTGGGATAAGGACCAATAATTTTTCTTTACTTTAATTTTTATGCTAAGTTTCTATTGTTATCATATATTTTCTTGTTTTTCTGTCCTGGCTGTCATGGAGTTAATACTTTAAATATGGGAATGGCTGATTTTTATACATTCAAGATATGTATGCCTTTTTATGTTTGTTTTTTCTTTGTGGGGGCGATTTGGGGGTGCAGGTTTCTTACGCGGGTCCGTCCGGGCCTGCTCCGTTGAGAGGGGTCAGGGTAATGGGGCTGAACACGCAACAGCCTGGACCCCTCTCGATCGGGGTGGGTGTAGATGGGCGTGCGTGAGTTGTTGCGGGCCTGGTTCCTCAACTTGCTCTTCCCACATCTTTTTGTTTGTTTGTTTTCTCCTTGGTATCCGTATGTACTTGTATGTCCTTTATGTAAATGTGTCTCAAAAAAAAAAAAATTTCAGGGTATGAAATACATTTTTCTAAGTCTGAAGTCATGCCGCTAGGCAATTCTTCTCGGCCCAGCTCTTGTCCATTTAAATGGTCACCCAAAGGCTTTACTTATCTTGGGATTTCCATCACCCCACCATTAAAAGCAATGTATAAGGCCAACTTTGATCCTCTGTTAAAGCATATATGTAATGACTTGGACAGATGGATATCTCTTCCACCATCAATGATGGGTAGAATTGCTTTACTCAAAATGAATATTCTGCCAAGACGTCTTTATCATTTTCAAATGGTCCCTATTCTATTTAATAATAAAACAATTGGATTGGTAAATGGCTGGATCATTTCATTTATTTTGGAACAGAAAGAAACCACGACTAAAAATGGCTAAGTTGCAAATGTCTGTAGAGCAGGGAGGCTTAGCTGTCCCAAATATTAGGCTCTTTCAGCTGGCTGCACAGCTTCGATACATAGCTGAGTGGATGAATAATGACCCAGAATCGGTGTGGCTAGATCTGGAATCGGCGAATGCAGGTAATGGCCTCTCAAGTCTTTTATTTGCCATGGACTCAAAGAAATCTAAGAATGCTGGGGACAATAACATCTTAACTACAACAAGTCTGCAAGCCTGGCAAGCAATAAGAAAGTTAGAGGGCCTTTCTAAAACATTGTCCTCGCTAGCTCCGATATATGGGAACATGGATTTTGCCCCAGCCCGCTCAGACATGGAATTTAAGATGTGGAAGGAGAAGGGGATTTTAACTCTGGGACCTCTCTTTGATAAAGGAGTGATGCTTACATTTGAACAAATCCGACAGAAATATGGTCTCCCCACCAATCATTTCTTCAGGTATCTGTAAATTCGCAGCTTCATTCAGAATCAAACCAGGTATATCTTTGACTGTCAGACCTCACAGATGGAATGTTTACTCCTTGGTAGAGGCAAGAAAGCAGTTCTCGGTCGGGGATATGCTGAGCTCAACTCTGTTAACAATATAAACTTAGAGTATCTTCGATGCAAATGGAATGCTGATTTCAATCTTACAATAGATGATTCAACATGGTTGGAAATATGGCGGTTAGCTAGAGAGATCTCTATATGTAACAGAACCAGAGAGACCCAGTTTAGAATATTACATCGCTTGCAGATTACATCCCAGCTCAGACACAGGATGAACTCAAGTTTGTCTGAAAAGTGTTCTAAATGTTAAGTAGAAGTGGGAAGCTATAGGCACTGTATGTGAACATGTATCCATGTTGAGGAGTACTGGGGCAAACTTAATTTGATTTTTAATGTCCAGCTTGATGCTGATCCTCAGGTTCTGCTTTTCGGCCTGCCTAGTCGTCATATTAAAAGGGTCTCATCAAAGAAAGCTACTCAGTATTCTCATATTTGCTGCTCGGAAAAAATATATTGCTTAGATGGATTGATAATGTTCCACCTACAATTAGGGGTAGGCACAAAGTGATATTTGACTTACTACCAATGGAATACCTAACATATGGATTCAAATGTAAGATGGATGAGTTTTGTAGGACTTGGACCCCTTTCTTTAAATATGCAGGTAAAAGACTCACAACCATTGTACTAAAAGGGATGATAGATGGCAATGAGGAAAACTGGCTAAGTGATGTTTTTGGGTCATAAGGCTGGACTTATAATACTTTACTTATAATATTTTTTCTTTTTTTTTTCTTTTTTAAAAACATAACATTTTCTCTTTTTTTACTCTTTTTTCTTTGCAGATTTGTATTTGCTGCATCGCTGTCAATTGTAATAGGACTGAGCGTTTCTTTATGTCTATGTATGAATGTCTATATTTGTGTATGTACATATACTTGTTCCCATATTCTCTCAGGTCTCTGTCTGATCTCCTTCTTTTTTTTGCTGGCAAATAAAATCCTACAGCACTCAGCCTTGAAGACTCCTGGTGACTTCTTTGATCTTTTGGACCAATTGAGAAAAGTGAAGTCGATTTACGTCAACTTCCTCTACAGACTGAAGGCAGCTGGCAAACTGTCTGACTGGACCGCAGCTTTTTCTAGCCTCCAGCTAAGGCTCAGTTCATCTCGAACAAGCCTATTGTCTTAATTCTCTTTACAGACTAGCTTTCTAGCCATTATTGTTTTCCATACGTTTCCTTATGTATGACCTCAGCCTGTTATATTTGGACTTTGATTATAGCTTGATCCACTGTAAGCTTTTTGCTTTGCTTGCTGTTTTGCACTATTTTTGTACCCTGTGTTCTTCGCCTGCCACACATCTGCATCGTTTGCTCTGCATCCTATAACTATCAAATCAAGTAAACTTGGATATTAATTCAGTAATCTTGTGATCCGTCCATTTAAGTCCATTATTTTTAATTCTGGCCGTCACAGGAATAGTGTGAGACTATTGGCAAGAATGTATTTGCATTGTGTTGCCCCTGTCCTCATGTGTATGCATGACAAACCTTCCTTAGCTAATTTCCCTTCGGGGATTAATAAAGTTGTCTGTCTGTCTGTCTGTCTGTCTGTCTGTCTGTCTGTCTCTCTCTACTCCGAAAAAAACTGCTCCATAGCACTAGAGGTCAAGAACCTCTAGTTTTAGCAGCATGGGTTTATGGGAGGTATGGTTGTCATGTAAAAAAAATCTGACATTACTGATTTACTTTTGAAGTTTTAATCATGTTATATTAAGTCCACAGGGAACCTTTAAGTAAAGCTACCACCACAGTAAACAACAGCTTGGGCCAACAGTGGCTTAAATTCGACATGCCTATTTGACCATAACACTGAGTATCAACAACTATTCCAGGCTAGTGGTAAATGATGCACCAGAATCAGGATTCCACAACTGAAACTTGCCCAAAGCTGGTACCTATAGAACCTATCCAAATTGTGCGGCCATAAATTGGCCAGATTTAACTCGCATTCGGTGATAATGTGTAGTAGCACAGCTATATGCAAAGACACTGAGTCAACTGCCTAAGTTAAAACTAAATTAAACATTTCATGACAACGTGAAGCCAGACTCAGACCGCTGCATGCTCCTACCTTCTCAGTAAGGCTCTTGTATGGTTTCAGTAAGGCGTGGCTCTTGGAGATTTCACACATCTGTTCCCCAAATGACCAGCCATTGGAAAACTGTAAAACACACAAGAGATTTATTAAAATGTATGTACACATTTCCATACCATAAATACTGAAACATCATTAAGACAAACAGGACTATATACATTTTAATGTGACTCATTGTCTCCTTACCTTTTCTATACACCACTTCTCATGGATGTGCTCTGCATATCTGGTAATGAAATAGTCCAGTTTCTCTGGGACAATCACACTGATGAGGGTAGAAAAAAAAAGAAAAAACAGATTCATATACAGGTGAAACTCGAAAAATTAGAATATTGTGCAAAAGTTAATTTATTTCAGTAATTCAACTTAAAAGGTGAAACTAATATATTATATAGAATCATTACATGCAAAGTGAGATATTTCAAACCTTTATTTGTTATAATTTTGATGATTATGGCTTACAGCTTATGAAAATCCCAAATTCAAAATCTCAGAAAATAAGAATATTACATGAAATCAATAAAAAAATGATTTTAAATACAGAAATGTCGGCCCTCTGATAAGTATAATCATGCATATGTACTCAGTACTTGGTTTGGGCACCTTTTGCATGAATTACTGCCTCAATGCAGTGTGGCATGGATCCTATCAGTCTGTGGCAGTGCTGAGGTGTTATGGAAGACCAAGGTGCTTCAGTAGCGGCCTTCAGCTGTTCTGCATTGTTTGGTCTCATGTCTCTCATCTTTCTCTTGACAATGCCCCATAGATTCTCTATGGGGTTCAGGTCAGGCGAGTTTGCTGGCCAATCAAGCACAGTAATCACATGGTCATTGAACCAGGTTTTGGTATTTTTGGCAGTGTGGGCAGGTGCCAAGTCCTGCTGGAAAATTAAGTCAGCATCTCCATAAAGCTTGTCTGCTGAAGGAAGCATGAAGTGCTCTTAAATTTCCTGGTAGACGGCTGCGTTGACTCTCGACTTAATAAAGTACAGTGGACCAACACCAGCAGACTGTGGAAACTTCACACTGGACTTCAAGCATCTTGGATTGTGTGCCTCTCCATTCTTCCTCCAGACTCTGGGATCTTGGTTTCCAAATGACATGCAAAATTTGCTCTCATCAGAAAAGAGGATGCTGGACCACTGAGCAACGGACCAGTTATTTTTTTCTTTAACCCAAGTAAGACGCTTCTGACATTGTTTGTTGTTCAGAAGCGGCTTGACAAGAGGAATACGACATTTGAAGCACATGTCCATGTCTGTGTGTGGTGGCTCTTGATGCAGTAACTCCAGCCTCAGTCCACTCCTTGTGAAGCTCCCCCACACTTTTGAATGGCCTTTTCCTGACAATCATCTCCAGGCTGTGGTCATCCCTGCTGCTTGTGCACCTTTTTCTTCCACACCTTTCCCTTCCGCTTAACTTTCTATTAATGTGCTTTGATACAGCACTTTGAGAACATCCAACTTCTTTTGCAATTACTTTTTGAGGCTTCCCCTCCTTGTGGAGGGTGACAATGATGGTTTTCTGCACAACTGTCAGGTCAGCAGTCTTCCCCATTATTGTGAATTCTACTGAACCAGACTGAGAGACCATTTTAACTGAGAGACAAAAAGGAACCCTTTGCAGGTGTTTTGGATTAATTAGCTGATTAGAGTGTGACATTTTGAGCCTACAATATTGAACCTTTTCACAATATTCTAATTTTCTGAGATTTTGAACTTGGGGTTTTCATAAGCTGTAAGCCATAATCATCAAATGATGGGCAAATTCAAATGATAACAAATAAAGGCTTGAAATATCTCACTTTGCATGTAATGAGTCTATATAATATATTAGTTTCACCTTTTAAGTTGAATTACTGAAATAAATGAACTTTTACACAATATTCTAATTTTTTCGAGTTTCACCTGTATGTCAAGGCTGACCTGAAATGCAAGTTCCTATCTTTGTAACTTAAAGGAACAAAAATATGAATTTGGATAGGCACCAAAAATAACTTCAACAAATAAGCATGACAAAAAATTAAGACACTTGTTACGTAGAAATCAAACATCTTTCACACAAACGAAATAAATATGTTTATACTTGGCAGTGTCTGCAGGCTGTGGAGTGAAGTTCCCCTCTGAGTCCATGGACGACTGTTTCTCCATCATGGCCATATAGTTGGACTCCATGTAGTCTGGAGGGAGTGCTCCGGCCACAGCACTGAGACATGGTAACGCCAGCTTAAACAGCTCCTGGTCATACCGCTACATCACGAAAACACATGCACAGCACAGTCCTTTACTGTTGAACTGTGTTGAAAATATGTTAAGTCCATGTCTATACAGTACATCAAAAGACAGCACTGTCATGCTCCCACTGCAGGTTTAACCCTCTGGTTCTGCTGTAACATGTATACACATAGTATTTAATTTCTGCTTCTAGGGGTGTGTAATTTAAAACAAAGGACATAGTGTGGTGTTTAACAAACACCATTGCCAATGAAATCTACAGGTGAAAAATGTTCACAGAAGAGGTTGTGTTTTAAAGTTGTATTCACGTTACTGAGCCTTACCTTCTGTGACAGAGCATCAAATATTCCCCAGAACAGTTTCCTGGAGAGATGAAGCTCTTCATCAGACGCGGCTCCGAAGTTTCCCCAGCCTCCAGCCAGGCAGTAATACTTCCAACAGCGCTCATAGTGATTGGTCAACAGCTGGGAAAAGTAAAGAGGCCATTCATTAGTCATCTGCTGGCTTTAAGAATAATTTTCTCTGTCGATAGCACTCCAAGATCAACACATTCTTAGTAAATCTTAAATCGGAGATGCAGATGCAAAGGAAGTACACTTGTAGGAAAAGCATTGTGCTGTTGACTATGCGCTTCAAATGTGTGTATTTTCTGAATGTATTGTAGACACAATAAACTTCTCCTAGTCATATTAGCAACATGTCACAATTTCATGGTGGCCTGGTGAATTATGCATGGCTCTTTGTGACTGATGTCTAAGCTTAGGTAACAGGACAGAAAAGTTTGTTCCGTGTTGTTCCCGGTCACTCTTTTTTGACTAGCTTTTTGTGTCTAGATTCCTTGTGTTTTTTTTACTCATTCGGCTTTTTTAAAATAATGCTCGCTTTTTGTACCCAGTGTGTGTGTGTGTGTGTGTGTGTGTGTACCTTTAGAGGCATCTTGGTGTGTTCATTAAGCAGAGGAACATCAAACACCAGCCTCCGCAGCAGATGCTGCATCATGGAAGGCCTCAGCTTACTGCACATGATATGATCAAATACATTAGTTAGTTTGGCTTTAGAAAAAAATCACAGGAAAATTAAAAGTTAAGGGATTTTCCTTGCTTGGTGTGTTTTGTTTTTAGCAAATGTGTGTTTCAGAGTTGCAGTGGAGGCTGGGCGTGTCTTTTCTGGAGGGCTGGAGTTTTCTGTCTCACACACCTGCAGCAAATCTCATCAACTACATCTAAAATGCCCTGGATCTACTTCCTCACTCGCTGCCATCAATTTTTGTATGCTTGTACCTTTGCTCTCCAATGGACCCAACCCTGTTTCTCCTCGTCTTCAGTATGAACATCTCCCTGGAGCTCCAGACTCACAAGCCACCAGCATCTGCACCTTTGCCACTCATCTCAGTCCACCCCACTAACTCTTTGAGCCTTCCTACCTGAGCTCCACTCTGTGCCTCAACAAGGAAGAGCCACAGCACAGCCAGCAAGCCAGCAATCCACCTGCCCAGCATTCACCTGAGCTTGACCTCAAGTAACCCCTCTGCTCACTGCACTTGGCCCCTACCACCTCCATTTTTGTTTTTTCACTGTTATTTTTTGGCTCTATTGCTGAAAACCATATTGCCTTGGGCAGAAATATTGTCAGTGGCATTGGAGAAGAAGGGACAGGTTTTGAATAAAGAGCAGCAGACTTTGAGATCACTGCCCACAGCATTGTTCGACCATCTAACCTGACCAGCTAGACCACCCCAAGGAGTAAGGAGTCGGGGTGAGAGTCATGCCAATTCGGCTTGGTTTAAGGCTGCTTCTGGCTAATCTCTGGTCAAAGGAAAAGGATATGGACAAAAATCGAACTCAGGCTGGCCAAACAATGTGAAATAAGACACCACTATTCCCACATCTTTACAGAGACGTGTCTCCACCTCAACATCCTGGATCAAGCTGTTGCATTCTATGTGTGGACCGTTTTCCAGGCCAGCCGAGGAGACTCTGCTGACAATTAGAAACCTTCGTGGCAAGGCACCCCATACATTATACATGTCTTTTAGTTAAAACCAACTCTCTGAAGAATATTTTTCACTTTAAATGCATGTGGCCATCTGTGCTGTTTATGAATTGAATGAATTATTTGTGCAGGTTTAGAGCCTACAAAAGAGTGCAATTCTTCTGTGAATTTGTTTTGAGTGTCTTATTTTTTTACATTTCATTCTACAAACCTGGTGTTGTAAAATTACTATTAAATGAACCTTTGAAATTCATGGAGGATCTGATAAGTAATTTCTAAACTGAAGCTTAAATAAGATTAGCTGACACATCAGTTGTTCAGAACCATAACCATAAATCAACTAAAATCCAGTAAACGTCTTACAGCCGACACGACCCTCCAAGGTGTTTTAAAACAATTTACACTGTGGAATTATAACCCTAACACATGCATTACTGTTTTGCTATCCTCTGTTGTAATCCAATCTTACCCACAAACAGCCAGCAGACACTCCTCTATGGCATCCCTCTGGGCTTTGGTGAGGCAGCAGCCTTTGGACAGGCGGTAAACGGTGTGCAGCAGGGAGTCGATCAGTGAGGCGAATGGCTCGGTACCCGCAAACAGTGGAGCACACTTAGTCAAAAGAGGCAACACAGCTGTACACAGGTACCTGTTGAGGGCAAGGGCCATGTCTGTTGCACTGAGAGCAACCTGACACAGACAGAAGAGAGGACAGAGAAAATACTATGTTTGAATGTGTTAGCATCTTTTGTCTGGGAATAATGTGCATTCAAAGGGTCGTGGGATTAAAGGTGTGTGTGTGTGTGTGTGTGTGTGTGTGTGTGTGTGTGTGTGTGTGTGTGTGTCTCTGTGTGTGTCTCTGTGTGTGTCTCTCTGTCTGTAAGACTCCAGCTCCAAGAAATGCCTGATAGTAGGTCGGACAAAAATTGTTAAAAATGCATTTAGAATGCACAACCGTTACAACCAAAGGGAGTGCCTGATGCCTGTTATTATTTTTAGGTTTTTCCATTTAAAGCTGAATGAATGAATTTTGGATACTCTGAGGCATTGAAACATCCAGCAACAAAATATAATATCACAATATATGAAGTTGTTGTAGCAAATACGTAGGCGAGCTATTTACAGATCCAGTAGACATGGAGCAACATAAACATTCACATGAACTGATGTTCCTAGCCACCCATTTAAAGGAAGTCCTATAGCTCTGGTTTGGTCTCCACCAACTCATAAGACTATCTGGCTCATTAGCTGTTAATTACGCCACAATGCTCTTCTCAAACTCTGTCTGCTGTGTGGTGCTGAGCAGGTAGTGTACGGTGGGTTTATCAGAGTTTTGTCATTAGAAACAGCTGGCTGAAGCTGCTTGAAACAAGGTAGATGAGTGAGTCACAATTGTTAATACATTGTCACACACACACACACACACACACACACACACACACACACACACTTACAGTGTCTAGAGAGGCAGCAGCTCTCAGGTCCGGTAAGAACCCGACTTCCAGCAGGTGTAAGAGGAAATTTTGGTCTTCTATTCCATAGACTCGGTCCAGAAACAGAACCATGGCTGCTTTATGATCTGGACAGAAGCCAGCTGACATGTCTGGCTCCACCACCAACCCATCTATGCATGCACAGGCAAACAAATAAACGGAAGCATAACAAGATTAAAGTTTAGATTTAACCATCAACTAAATCACTGCCTGCACATTTTCATCTTTGATCCTATACTGGACCTGTTTCAAATCAAGATTACTGTTTCATGCATGTCATGTCAGTTGGGGTGAGTAATGATGGGGTTGCTTACCTTTAGCCAGGTTAGGCATGGAGAATGGGATGCTGATGACTCCCACCAGGTCTTCTATAGGAATCAGAGACCTTAGAATGGCTCTGATACGAATCGCTTCACCTTTACCAGCATGGATCAACTGACACAAAATAGGTTAGGTCATTGTGTATGTGTGTGTGTGTGTGTGTGTGTGTGTGTGTGTGCAGTGTGTTGTCACTTACATGCATCTCTGGAGCACAGCGCCCCAACAGGTCAATGAGAGCAGCATAGAAGGTCATGATGGCATTTCCCATATGGATGGTATCATCTTCCTCTTCCTCCATCATGTCACTGCTACACGCACACAGACCCAGACACACACACAATAAAATGTCATAGATAGCTCTTGTCTCAAACACTTTTTAATTTTAAATCACAGGTTTTCTAAGGCTAGGAACCCAGGTGTGACAGCAGCCATGTGTGTTGGGTAAATGCAGATACAGATAAATAACCAGACACAGTGAAGCTGTAAATACAGTGTGATACTTCCCTTAAATCTCATGATCTAATACTATGACATCCAGTTAATGAGACGTGATGATGAAGTCTTACAGTGTCTTGCTGCTCTCAGATGTAGGAGAGGGACCATCTCTGGACAAATCCTTGGAGATCTTAATGGCTTCCTCCATGGCTGCCAACAAACCATCACCACCTTCACCCCGAAGGGCAGGGCCAAAACATTCTGGTCGACGAATCAGAAGCCTCACCACTACGTTGGCATTCTCCTCCACACTTTCACCTGGCCACAGAGGAGTAGAGGTGTTCTTGATAACAATAACATTACATTGCTGGTAAAAATAACAGGTTTGACCATTAACATAGTCCCAATTGAGAAAGGGGATTTGTGAGTTGAAACCATTTAAATTTTCACCGTTGCAGAAGACAGCGAAGCGTAGGAAGTCAAGGTAACGTTCACCCTCCACAGGGTTCCAGCCGATGTCAGGGTATCCTTTGCGCACCAGCATCAGACAGCTCTGCAGCCCACAGCCGGCCAGGTACTGCACCACCTCAAAGGAGGAAAAAGCCACAAGAAAGATGTTGTATACCCCACATGATTGGCTGCATAACTTATTTGAAAAAATCTATGCACACCGGAATTTATGACAGATTAATTTGTGGGAAGCATAGCTTGATTCAAAATTAAAAAAAAAAAACCTTCATCATTGGTATATGTATCTGTTCACAGTTATGATATGCCTGTCTGATATGCCTGATGAAAGCTTAACAGACTAAGATTCTCACAACTTGTAATGTTAAGAAACGTCATCATCACAGCATTTTACTACCAAGTGTTTCTGTTCTTGTTACCATCAGTCACATCACTAACAACACCAGGCCAACGTTTAGCGTAAAGATAATTTTGTTTGAATCGATAGAAGGTTTAATGAGGGTAGGGAAGGGGTCGAGGTAGATGGATGAAGGAAAAAGGGCTCGAGGTAGGTGGATGAAGGAAAAGGGGGTTGAGGTAGGTGGATGAAGGAAAGAGTGGTCGAGGTAGGTGGATGAAGGAAAAGGGGAGTTGAGTGCGTTTGAGGAACGGAAAGTGGAGTCGAGTGCGGTTGGACGACGGAAATGGGGGTTGAGTGCGTTGGACGCTGGAAAGCGGGGTCAAGTGCGTTGGACGTATGGTAAGGGGGTTGAGGTAAGTGGGTGAAGGAATAAAGAGGGGGTCGAGATCGGTGGATGAAGAAGAAAGGGGGGGGTGGGTCGAGATTGAGATGGAGGAGTGGGGATTGTATAAGGTTGTATAGTTTCTGGTCCGTCTATGAACCAAGGAGGTTGAGACTCAGAGTGAGGGTACATCTCAATGAGAACGCGTCATGATTTGTGGGGTTTTATTATTCTACCCTGGTTCCTCTGCTGAAATGGCCAGGGTCCAATTCTGGACAGTCTTCCTGCTGTGAGCCAGTGATGTCATATGCTGACCTGCTTAGTGATCCTGTGGGGGAGGACTGAGGAGAAGTAGAGGGTCTGGGGGGGAGGGTTGTGAGAACTTGAGATGAACGGGAGAAAAAATGGTTAAGCTCGCCTATAAAGGTTTGCACAGGAAATTGGATTAGAATAGGCACAGGTGTTGCATGAAAGGGGCCCAGGTGGTTTTGGTTAGATGGGTTGAGGTAGGAAGATGAAGGAAAAGGGGAGTGGAGTGTGTTGGACAAACAGAAAGTGGAGTGGAGTGTGTTGGACTAACGGAAAGGGGAGTTGAGCTCATTGGATGGACAGAAAGGAGAGTCGAGTGTGTTTGGAAGGGTGGAATGACGATCCTGATATTTAATTAATCATTTTCAGTAATTCATCGAAAAAAAACAAAGAAAACAAGTGATGACTAAATATTGGCTGCTCCCAGCTTCGCAAATGTAAGATTGTGTAAATTTCCTCTGCGTCATACTGGCACTGGCTGGCGCACATTTGTGTCGAAACAATCTCAAACAAATACCTAAACTGTAGATTTATTTTTTTATAACGAATATAAAGCTTTGGAATTGCTGATCTGATATGTTTGTAAATGTCACCTTCTCCAGGTCTGGCTCTCTTAAAGCCAGGGCCAATTCATTATTATCCATCACTGATGCTGCAGCCACATCCAGAGGAGTAGAGCCTCGCATGGAAGGAGATGCTGTGGACAGTAGAGTAGGAGTAGAGTGGCAGTGGGAGTAGGAGAGGAGAGGAGAGGAGAGGAGAGGAGAGGAGAGGAGAGGAGAGGAGAGGAGAGGAGAGGAGAGATTATTAATATGACATGTTATGCAGGAAATTCAACTCACAGAATTTGAACAAAAACAGCTGCGAGCAGGAAGGAGTGAGCAGAGGATCTCCCACACACACACCCACACACACACACACACACACACACACACACACACTCACCGAGGCCAACACTGCTGTTCTCCAGCAGGTAGCTGAGATGGTCAAACATGGCTTTCTGGTTCTGACGGCTGATCCGACAGAAGTAACAGAGAAATCGACAACAGTTGGCCACCATTTTAGGAAAGGTGATTTCCTACAAAAACACAGACATCATGGACAGGGTTGTTACACAAAAATCATTCACCATTATTCTTCTCATTTTAAATGTTTTATTGTCTATTACGTTTTAGTATTAATATGTATTTTAATGTCTTTGCACTCATTTTTGTTGGGAGTTTAAAACATCCAGTTTTAATAGCATGTGACACCAATTAATTTACGGTATATCTCTATTTTAGGCTAATACTATAGTTTACACATTCAGTAATACTCGTTTAACCACATCTGCACAAACTGTAAAAGAACCACATGTTTGTGATTAATTTAAGCTGTACCTGCTCCTGGTTTCTGTGGACACCTTGATACAGCTTCAATACATAAGCCTGTTTATCGGCTCTGCATACTTCATACCTTGGAGTCTCCTCCACTGAGCACGTTGACCATGACCTCCATGACTGTCTCGTGCATCCCCAGAGCTCTCATCAAGTTAGGGTGCTGGTAGAAGACCTTGTTGTTCATTATATCACTGCAGAGGACAAGGGACAAGTTAAAAACTACACTGCAGTTTACTGGTTCTGCTAAAGGAAAATTACATACAATGCATATATTGTACAGTACATGCAGTATGTAAGAAATATTTCTGAACATATTTATTACATTTTGCAATTATGTATTAGATAGTCAATTTCAGATTGGTCAGTACAGACGTCTGTCCATTTGACCAGTGCCCTAACAAATCAACAACAAGAAGGAGAACAAAGATGACCAAAGGAGCTTGACAGAAGAGTGTGTTCTCACCCCAGCCCTCGGATCATCAGTTTCTCCTCCTCTCGTCCCATACGGACACTCAGCAGAGATCTGATCTGACCCAGAGCAGCCAACAGGTTGATTGTGTCCTCAATCGATACTGAGTTTATAGTGTAAGTCTTAGGAAGAGCACGCACCTGGACAGACAGAGACAGGTTCATAATGCTTAAAACGCTTTAAGGTGTTCAACACACCGAGTAGTCTGAGAGATGGTGTAACAGAGAAAATCAGTCAAGGAGAATTCAGTAATCATTTATATTGAATTATATAGAATTCAAAATTGAGGAATAAATAATACAACATAAAATAAAAAACTAGGGGCTCCCTAAGCTCAGTTGGTAGAGCAGGCAACCCATTTACAGAGGCTTTGTCCTTGCTGTAGCATCTCGAGTACGACCTGAGGCCCTTTGCTGCATGTCATCCCTCCTCTCTCATCCCATTTCCTGTCACCTGTCGCATGCACGTCGTCAGACCTGGGCATCCGGGGCTATAGCCCCGGATGTTTTGGGCAATAGCCCTGGAATCTCGCTGCCTTAAAAATATATATAATAACAATATATACAAATGCAACAGTGTCACCAGTGCAAATTGTGCAGAAGCTGACCTGGCTTTCCTTGTAGCACATGCACAGAGCACAGAGTCAGAATAATTTGTTGAAAAATCAACGTTAGTGTTATTCTTTCCCCCTCTATGCGTCACTGATATTACCAGAGCCCGTCTCTTAGCCTGCTGTTAAGCAGGCCTATAGTGAGGGAAAATTAACTTTATCTGTAATTAAAATATGACGATGAGGACCCCAACGATTGGCCTTTATGTCCTTCTCAAACCATGTTGAAATTGCATCTTTAACAGCCCAATTTTCAAAATTTCCCAGGGGAGAAACCCCCAGACCCCCATTATAAAAAAGACTATCTGCAGGCAGTGATGCCGGTAATGTGTTACTTAGTAACCACTTCTGACCACTTTTTTCAGTATAACTAGTAATCTAATGCATTAATATTACGAGAACAGTAATCGGATTAAAAGTTACTTATTCAAGCCACTGTGCATTACTATTATTTTTGTCATTTTCCTTAGTAAAAAATATATATTTTTACTTTATTTTTTCCATCTCAGGGAGTGATGTCACACGTGCGACAAGTCACGTTTTCAGCATGAGGACAACTCACGTATAACACACTGCAGTCAAGCCCACCGCCACTCTGAAAACCCGGTCAAACTAGCCCCCAGTTGTTTTGTGGTGCCTGTATATAGTCGATATTACGGTAATGCAGTCCAAGAACAGAATTCAAAATAAAAGCACCGACCGATGAACATAATTTTTAAGTTCACATGAATTCATTCAGTCAATCAGACTGTTAATTGATTGATTGATGAATTAATTGAACGATTAGTTAATTAATTAACTAATTAATTAATTAATTGGGCATTTAAGGAATGAATCCATTGATTATTTACTTAATTCATTTTACCATAATAATTCTGATCAAATTGAAGCCTTAGAAGATGGAGGCCTTGACATTTCATCTGTGTGAATAATAAGTCCAACATGAAAATAAACACAATATCTTCAGCTTCTGATGAGGAATTTCAAAATAAAAGACGATTTAATAGTGAAATATTTTCAATATTTCCCTCAAATTCAGTTTTACGTTAAAGGAAAACTACCTGTTTCCACAGACTAATTTCAGTTCAGAGTGATGTACTCCACCTCATAGAGTCAGTCATGTAATAACAGGAATGTCTGATGTCGACTTTCAAAATTAAAGCCCTCTAAAATGTCAGATTTTTGCTATTATTTCCCTTTAATTTCAGATTTACATTAAAAGGAAACCACTTGTTTCCACAGCCTAATTTCTGTTCAGACTGATAGTAGGCTAATTCACCTCAGGGAGACACTCATGTAATATCAGGAAGTTCTGATGTGGAATTTCAAAATTAAAGCCCTCTAAAATGTCAGATTTTTGCAACTATTTCCCTTTAATTTCAGAGTTACATTAAAAGGAAACCACTTGTTTCCACAGCCTAATTTATGTTCAGACTGATAGTACTCCACTTCAGAGAGTCACTCCTGTAATATCAGGAAGTTCTGATGTGGAATTTCAAAATTAAAGCCATCTAAAATGTCAGATATTGTCAAGATTTCCCTTTAAATTCAGATTGATATTTCAAAGAAACTGCCTGTTTCCACAGACCACTACTTTTATTTAGATTGCTAGTACTCCACCTCAGAGAGTCACTCAAACAATTCCAGGAAGTTCTCATGTGGACTTTCAAAATTAAAGCCCTCGGAAATATCAAATATTTTCAATATTTCCATATGAATTCAGATTTAAATTAAAAGGAAACTACTTGATTCCACAGACTAATTTCACTACAGACCAATAGTACTCCACCTTAGAGAGTCACTGATATAATAACAGGAAGTTCTGATGTGGAATTTCGAAATTAAAGCCCTCTGAAATATTAAATATTTTCAGTATTTTCCTTAAATTTCAGATTGACATTCCAAGGAAACTACCTGTTTCCACAGACTATTTTCATTTCAGACTGATAGTACTCCACCCCAGAGAGTCACTCAAATAATTTCAGGAAGTTCTGATGTCGACTTTCAAAATTAAAGCCCTCCAAAATATCAAATATTTTCAATATTTCCCTTTAATTTCAGATTTACATGAAAAGAAAATTTTCTCATATTTGCAGGATGTCAGAGGGTAATTTGTTCGTGAGTTGTCATTTGTGTGGATCCACTCGATTTAGTTACCATTCACTACTGCAGTTCATGAACAAAACTGTGCCTTGTAAGTTTGGTGTTGGCCAATCTATACAACTTTATCAGTATCCACTGTGTAAAAAAACAGCAACAGTATTGCATGAAAAAGACAACAATACTAAAACTTAACATCCTGCAAATATGAGAAATTTTACTTTATGGACCAATGAAAGAGTCAGGTTCAGGGAGAGAAACATGAGATGATCGACAATTTAAAAATACTAACTTTTAACTGAAGAGATGAGCAGTTATGTACACAATATCAGTCAATTGAAATTAAAAAAATCCACATATATAGTAGGCAAAATCAAAATCTTAGACAATGAAGCAAAATCTTAAAAGGAAGAGAGACTAGCGCTTGGAAAACACACTAAAACAAGGCAGAAGATAAAAATCCGGCCAACTAGGGGCAGATGAGGGAGCACATGTGGCTGAATGACAAGGAAGAAACACTTTGCGACTGAAAGGACAGGACGTGTTAGTCTTCTTTTTCATGTAAATCTTTAATTTGAGGTAAATATTGAAAATATTTGACATTTTAGAGAGCTTTTAATTTTGAAATTACACATCAGAACTTCCTGGTATTATATGAGTGACTCTCTGAGATGGAGTACTATCAATCTGAACTGAAAATAGTCTGTGGAAACAGGTAGTTTCTTTTCAATATAATTCTGAATTTGAGGGAAATTGTTATATCAATCTGAAATTAAAGGGAATTACTGAAAATATCTGACATTTCAGAGGGCTTTAATTTTGAAAGTCGACATCAGAACTTCCTGTTATTACATGAGCGACTTTCTGAGTTGGAGTACTATCAGACTGAACTGAAATTAGTCTGTGGAAACAAGTAGTTTCCTTTTAATGTAAATCTAAAATTAAAGGGAAATAGTAGCAAAAATCTGACATTTAGAGGGCTTTAATTTTGAAATTCCACATCAGAACTTCCTGGTATTACATGAGTGACACCATGAGTGATGGTGGAGTACCATCACTCTGAACTGAAATTAGTCTGTGGAAACAGGTAGTTTTCCTTTAACATAAAACTGAATTTGAGGGAAATATTGAAAACATGTCACTATCAAATCAGCTTTTATTTTGAAATTCCTCATCAGAAGCTGAAGATATTGGGCCTCATTCATGAAACGTTAGTAAATTTGTGCGTAGATTTGCACATTAAAGCCCATGCTACTAAAAACCTACTCCGGATTCATGAACGCTGCGGGAAACTCAGATCTGATCGTAAACACGTGTGTATGATCATGAATGCCAATCCATTGTAAAGTGACAGCGCGCTCCCGGTAATCAACTATTAGCATAAAACCCCACCCATGAATTGCCAATGACCACCATATAAGGAGGTGTACAGGCATCCTGTCGACCTGAAAAGAAAGAAAGAATTATTCTGAAGCGGAGATTGAAATCATTTTGGGAGAAGTGGAGTAACCCCTATCCCCTATGGATATAGAAGGGTAAGTCCATATATAACACACACATGTAATTATGCAGGCTATATTCTTACCAGTGAGCCAGCAGTCTCTCACAGCTCCATCCTCCAAACGCATGCCAACTGCGCAATTACGCAGGATAAATGTGTCATGCGTCCCACCAAGCCACCGTGCCACAACGTTTTACAACACACACTTTGTGTCACAGATCAGTTGCACATTCACGGAATGAAAATTTTTCCGGTTTATGTAAGCAAATGCATCACGGAGCCTTGATGCGTACGTGTGTGCAATCTATGGCACCGATGATACCTGGCATGTTTGCGATCGCACTGAATCCCTGCATTACTTCTACCTGCCGTTGTGTGCCATAGGGAAATTGAATATACTCTGGCATTAATTTAATAATACCATTAAGAACTGCAGGCAGGATGCGGCTCATAGACGGTTGCGAAATGCCGATCACCTATCTCCCTTTGGAAAGTCCCTGTAGCTAGGAAACCAAGCACAGATAGCACTTGTAGATGTGCAGGGATGGCATGGCTGCGTTTTGTTGGCCTTGTCAGATTAGGCTCCAAAATGTTGCATAAATGCAACAGAATTGGTTTTGCTAGTCTGAAACGACTAATCAACCACTCATCATTCTCAGCCAACATATCTGCCCGATCCCTGAAGTACCGCTCTCTCCAAATAGCGCCTTGCGCCAAATCATGCAAGAGTGTAGGTTCAGCCATTGTTACCATTAATTAGGACAGAGGGCCTTTTATACTGTGGGAGGTTTAATTAGAATTGACACCACCTGAGTGATCCAGATAGGATAATGGTTTACATCCTTTTTGTGATTTTATTATTAGCCTATATTTTTATTATCATCATTCAACATGTAGAAAAGAACGCGTAATCTATTGAGTCGATTTACATAGATAATTCACAATTATGAGCTTAATCTGAATCTTAATCCTGCCAATTGCCAACTAATTTAACTAAATGTGTTATATTTTTAGTCATTTGTTCTGTTTATATCACGTTTCATTTCAAAGGCATCTGGGTATTGGGCATACTGGGTAACAGAGCGCAATATGAATTAAAATTGTAATTTCCAATAGTGACAAGCATTATTTATATGCGTTCTTAAATTTACACAAGCACTACGTGTGGTCAGCAGCATGTGTAGATTTTGTTAGTAGCTACGAAAAGATCGGGGCTACTAAAATATTGATGAATGCGGAGATGCACGTAAATTTCCATCTGCAAACGGTTTACACACAAATTTGTTCTGCTCACGTTTCATGAATGAGGCCCATTGTGTTTATTTTCATGTTGGACTATTTATTCACACAGATGAAATGTCATGCCTCCATCTTCTAAGGCTTCAATGTGATCAGAATTAGGATGGTAAAATGAATTAAGTAAATAATCAATGAATTAATTCCTTAAATGTCCAATTAATTATTTAATTAACTAACTAATCGTTCAATTAATTCATCAATCAATCAATTAACAGTCTGACTGAATTAATTCATGTGAACTTAAAAATTATGTTCATCGGTCAGTGCTTTTATTTTGAATTCTGTTCTTGGACTGCATTACCGTAATATCTAATATATACAGGCGCCACAAAACAACTGGGGGCTAGTTTGACCGGGGGATCTCGGAGTGGCGGCGGGCTTGATTCCAGTTGTAACACCACGCAGCTACACAAACACAAACAACATGGGGGGAGGAGAGAGATGCGTGTTTTCGAGCTGGAAATACAGTCATTATTTTGAGTTCGTGTCAGCTAAAGATGAGAAAATCAGAGAGCCACGGCCTCGACTTGTGCAGGAGGTCCCCCACCACCCAAACAACAAAAGCTGGACTTCGGTGCAAAACAAGTAGGCTGGGAAGAGTTGAAGAAGTTGGTCGGTCGGTATGTTGTAGAGGAAATGCTGCCCTTAAACACGGTTGACTCGCCCTGGTTTCGTGCCATAATTCCTACTAGTATCACTGCCGTGCTCGGCGTTACTGTTAAAAATGCACTTCCAATAAAGTGAGTATTGGCAAAACCCGTGGCCATTTTTATGTTGAGTTCACGGGGGTGTTATCGGCAGCTGCTGAGTGTAACTAATAAAAAAACTTGTAATCTAGCTAAGTTACTTTCAAAAAGTAAACAGTAATCACCAGATGTTTTGCACTCCTAGCGACGCCCCTGACCTGTCCTATCACTAAAGCCATAGAGGCCGAATAAAAATAAATACAAACTAATTATTACAGGTGGAGTGTGGTGGATGAATTGATGCCTCACAGCCTGAGGAAAGAAACTGTTCTGTAGTCTGCTGGTACGGCAGCAGATTCTTCTATATCTACAGGCAGCAGCGGAATGTAGCTGCCATGGGTGTTGTTCATTAATGTCTTGAATGGCAATCTTATTAAATTTACATAATTGGACTTTCTTGTGATGTAAACTGTATTTCCACACTAAATAATTTTTATGACAAATATTACATAGTACTGTACCAGTTTTCAGAGCTAAATTGTTACAGATACATCGGGGTTCTCTATACGTGGATTTTTTATATATAATAACTTGTGGGTGTTGCATTTGAATCTACAAACTGTTGGAGGCTACTGAACATTCTTGAGGCTGAATATAAGTCACAGATGGCTAAGGCTACTTCTACAGCATTTAGCATTAAGCACACCGTAACACTCTGGCCACTGAGGTGCCCAACATTTGTTATATTTTAATGTGCAAGTCTAAACATGGTCTTTGATGGTGTGGTATCTCAATTAAAAAAAAACACACACAAACCAACCTGTCCTCCAATGCCATCATACTGGCGGTGCAGCAGGACAAACATGGCTCTGACCAGCTCTGGATCATCAATAACTGACTCCTGTGCCCAGCGAACCATCGTATCAGAAATCAACTGCTGTAATGTACCTGCAGAGACAGAGAGAGGGAGAGGGACAGTGAGAGAGTTAGGGGGTGTTGGGAATTGTGTGTCCAGAATCATTTTTCTCCTAGTTTTCTTGTATATTTTTCACTAAACTGCAATGTAAGGGAGGGGCAAACTGGTCCAAAGAAATAGCACAATCTATTGATGTAACCTCTCTCCTTTATTTTGAAATGCACTGGTTTAGGACATGACAAAATAGAAATTTTCAACTGGCAACCATCAGCCCAACAACTGGCAATATCAGATATCGTCTCTGGACAGGTGGACTGTCTGTCTATTAGCTGGTGTAGAGGACTTACTGGGCTGTCTGTCTTTTTTCTCCTTTGGTAGGTTGGCCATCTTCTTCTTCAGGTAAGCCACTTTCTCCACCAATGACATGAGTCGACCTCGGATGGTAAAGTCACTGTCACCATCTATGCCTCTTTCCTCATCCAACTCTATACCTGGCAGGATGGATAAATCAGTACACCATACATATGTGTGTAAAATGAGTGAAGGTAAAGCTGAATGATACTTTACCACAGTGTCTCATCAGGTCCTCATGGAAGTCAAGCAGCTGTTCTCGAATGTAATCAGGACAGGGACACTCCTGCTTCTCATCCTTAAAGTTCAGCAGCATGTTGATCTGTAGAAACATATGTGGGTGTGACTGTAATGAGTCCTGTTCATTAACTAGTCTGCCCTACTCCTAGTAGTAAAACCTCTTCTTTTTTACTGCTCTGTCCTCCAGCCTAGCTTCTTTCTTCTGTCAGTGGTCTTCCTACCTGTTCCTGTGGAGGAGATCTGAACTCTTTGGTCTTCTTGGCAGTGAGGGCTGCAGACATATTGAGTGCCAGCATCACCTCATTGTAGCGGAACCGCTGGTTGTCTTGGAGACAGGCCACAAAGTCATCGGAGAAGGCCACCACTGCCTCGATACGATGACGCACCTGGCAGTCACACAGGAATTGCAGCACATGGCACATCTACACAGACAAAGATAAGACGCATACAATCATACAGAATGTTGAGTCAAGGAGATATTATGATAAACAAATGGGACAAATAAGAAAAATGGTGTGATAAGGTTTTACTACACAGTGCACCCTTCTCCCATGAAGCTTTTGTGTTACTGTCATTGCAGTGTCCTTGCAGATTCAAGTATTGCTTAGGAATTGTTGAAAACTTAAGGCAAAGAAAACCAAAAATTCTACACTTGTTTGTGCGACTATTCCAATAGTTGTGGCTAATTTGCTCCAATTTTGTGTTTTTCTCTCTTCAATGCATCATCCTTATCTTCTAGTTCTGATTGTGAATTTTAAAACATCTGGTCAGTCTTTCATTGTACCAACAAAAACATGTGTTCTACGTTCTAAAAAATGTGTTCTACTTTTACATCTAGCTGATTTTTCACCATAAAATTTTCAACATGTTTATGTGTCAAAGGAAAAGGACAGTTGTGAGCAGTGTTAATTTCAGACTAAAATTGATTGAATTGATTGAGAGGTTTTTTTTCCAAACTGGAAGTAATATGGCAGAGAAATATAAAAGAAAATAAAAATTGCAGAGCCATCCAAACAAAGAACGATCGCTATAACAATAACGATGTGAACATCCAAACGAGTGTACAATAAAGTTCTGTAAACAGTAGCAACAAGAACGTGCTCCATCTCCAGCTGTGTTGTAAGTGAGAGTAATGGATATTGATGACCTGTTACTGCTATACATTGTGCAGAAAGACAAACAAACAAACGAAAAAAACACAGCAGCAAAAAACAAGTTTGGAGAATCCAACACTGTTACAGAAGACAAAATGAATTTAAAAGACCCCATCAGAACCCACAAAGACTTTTTGGTAGTTTGTCTCAGAGAAAATCACAGTTTTGTGTTTTTTATGCTAGTTTGCAGCTTAATAAACCTTATATAAGTGTTAAATTAGTTAGAAAACAATATCATAAGCACTCCTGCATCATTATTTTGTAGAAAATGTAAAACAAATCAAGCAAATTGATGGTCCTGTAAATTCAGATAGATTTTGATTTATTGTGTTTCTATCATTCAACAATTCACTCTAAAAGTGATCTCAGTTATATAATTTACCACCATGTTACACTTGCTGGAAGATCTCTGCCATGCACTTTAATTGGAATCCTTTTTAAAACAATCCATGACTTCCGGTGACGCCATGCAGAAGGCAGCAGCCTAAAAGTTGAGTTCCATCAGTCTGAATATTTAATATCCTAACAAACTACTAAAAACTTTGGCAAACCAATGTTAAATTTACAATTTCGGCAACTTCCTCCAGAGGCAAGGGTTCAAGTAAACAGGAGAACTCAACGAACAAAACAAAACCAATCTCTGGCTAGCGACATGGCTAGTGCTGCTAGCATCCACCACACAGAATCCAAAATACTAGCCAAGCTGGAGAAGCTTAGGGCAGAGCAAAAGAGAGGGACATAATCAGACCAAAGTATCGCTATCAAAGTTGGAATCATCAATGGCTGAGCTAAAATTTGAAATCACAAAACTAGAGAAAAGAACCACAGAGGCAGAGAATCGTATCAGTGCCGCATAAAACAGACTCCATTTGTTAATAAATCCAGGTACACGCAGTTCTTTTGGGAGCTTCACTTTCAGCTTTCTTGTTTTATTTCCCGCTGCTACACAATATATTTCCGGTCCAGGTATTTCAAAATGAAGGTCCTGCATACAGCAATATCGTAAAACATTACATGTCCCTTCAACAAAATAACTGTCCCTGCAAGGCAATAAGCAAATGTGCAAAGACACAAGAATAAACAAACTTATACGTCATATAGCACTGTTTTATCCCAAAGTCCTTCAAGTGAAAAGTAAACCATTTTTTAAATTATTTTTTTGCATCTAGGACCTGTAATACAATATCATAAATAAAACATAAACACTATGCATAAATGCATCAGTGGTTTCTTGCTTTTCCTTCACAGTATCACAACAGTGCACTTTACAGGAGATTGAGATAGGGGTCTTTCTTGTCTTCTTTGGCCTTTGTGAGGATCCGCTTTGCGGTTTGGACAGTCTTTTTGGCCATCTCGTTGCTCTGGGGATTGTGGGGGCTCGAAGCGATGTGCTGGAAACTCCATGACTCTGCAAACTGCTGGAATTCACATGAGCTATAGCATGGCCCGTAGTCGTTGATGACTTTTCTTGGTGTGCCAAGTCTAGCAAATACTGCTTTCATTTTGGGGATAACAGCAGCTATAGTGATGTTATGCAGGCATTCAATTTCAAAGTACCTGCTCAGGTAGTCACATATGACAATGTAGTTTTCAGAGTTCCAGGAGAAAAGATCTGTTGCATTAGTCTGCCATGGGTTTTCTGGAATTGCTTGTGAGAGCATGGACTCCTTTGTGTTGGCATTGCGGTGTGTTTTGCAGATATTACATTCCATTACTGTTTCCTCTATTTCTTGTCCATGCCTGGCCAAAACAGTATGTCCCTTGCCCTGTGTTTGCTCTTCTCCACTCCAAAGTGGCCTGTGTGTATGCATTTTAGCATGTCTGTTCAGAGCTTGTGCAGAATTATTATTTTCTCACCTTTCAGAACGATTCCTTCAGCTTCAGTGATCTCATCACAATGATTCCAATATTCACTGATAAGTGTGGAACATTTTTTTCTTGCCTCCGGCCAGCCTGACTGAATGACTTGTTCGAGGGTAGATAGCTGGTTGTCTTAGGCTACATGATATCAAGACAGCCACAGCCCGTCTGCACTCACCGGCGAGGGTCTGATGATGGCCTGTACCTTGGTCTCCATAGCCTCAGCAGCTTTGAAGCATATGCAACCAGTCTTCCTTACTGCTTAATGGTTGCTCCCAAACCGTTTTTTGAGGCATCCACTTGGAGAGTCATTTCCATTTTTTGGATCAAAACAGGCCAACACTGGCCCTGGTTAAGCTGTGATAGTCACACCTTGTCTTGTGTCACGTCCCAATTAAAGTCTGTGTCACGTCTAAGCAGGTGTCTTCGTGGTGCATTCACCTCTGACAGCTTGGGAGCGAATCTGGAGAGGTAGCTCAGCATGCCGACGTAGTCTCCAGCTCAGCCTCATTCTCTGGCGGTTTCATGTCTCGGAGGGCTTTCACCTTGAGGGGTCTGGTGTTAGACTATCAGCTTTGAGTCTGTACCCAAAGTAGCTCACTTCAGTAATACAGATGCGGCACTTGTCCAGATTCAGCTTCACCCCTCTCTCTCTGGTGTGGCTGAGCATGGCTTGGAGATTGTGGTCATGCTCCTCTTTTGTCTAGCCAAACACGAGCACCTTGGTATTACCTTGTTTAAGGGCCATGCGTCCAGACATACTCGGAGCTTGTGTGTTTTGGATTTTCACACATTACTAGGGCGCTGACCTACTGGGTAGGCTCAGTCACTTTACGTACTGTATGTTGTCTAACTCTGCTTTTAGATGGTCTCTGAGGGCAAATGGCACCCTCCTACTGGAGTGTAGTAGTAGTGGACAAACTACTGATGCTACGCTGGGGACTATCCTGAAACTGCACTAACGCTGAAATTCACCGATGCCTTTGTAAACATCATGAGTACTCGCTCAGTATGTCAGCTGACTGGGAGTCGCATTGTTTCTTGCTGGTGTTGGTGACTGCATACACCACCTTGATTAGGCCCAGGACTTAACAGGCTTTGTAAACTAAGGAGAGGTGGACCATTGCAGTCTAAAATGTGAAGTTTCTCTGTTACTCACTTGTCTTTGTTATTACTTTTCAGGTTGACCCCCATTACCAAGTAGCTTGCGTCTGACTTTCAGCAGTGGTATGCTGGGCTTGAGCTCGTCAAAGTCTTTAGTAGGTGTCACGCTAGTTTGTGCTCCGGCTAATTTAAATGTTCATTTGGCATTTTGTGGTCCCAGTTCTGTCTGCACATGCATCATCATCATCCTCTTCTTCTGCTGTGACAGCGTCCACAAACAGATCTGAGTTTAAATCCACATCCTCTTTTTGTGTGTACATATTCATGTCCTGTTCTGTTCGGAGTATAGCTTTTAGATTTACATGCTCTAGCGAAGAGAAAAACACTATACAAGTTGATGCTAGCTACAGTATATAGCACTTTGAATCTCATTGTGTGCTATGAAATTAAAAATTGAGTGAACGTGAGTCTATTATTACTGTCCATATAGCAAAATTAGATTAGATTCAGTTTTGGATTAGTTTGAACTTTTCTGTCAAGTTCAAGTACCGTGAAATACAGTTTCACATCTAACCAGAGTGCAAACTAGTAAAGTGTTGAGTGAGTCAGTGCCTCATATGCAGATGAGGATATCAACATGTGGACTTTATATAGTTGCAAAAGATGAGCACATGTTATATACTGATGAACAGAGATAAGTATAAGTTGCATCCTGATGGAATATTGTATCAAAACAGTTGAGCATAATAATAATAAATAATATATACACAGGTAGAGTTAGGTTTATACAGACAGGTATGCACATAAAGCTGTGAGCATATGGGACTAAGTGAATTTATATAAAATGAATGTCAAAATTAAAATGCTTAGCAACCTAATAATATCATTTGAAAATGTTAATGATTTACTCCATGTTGATAATACACTTGTTTGTTATACCACTTTAGATTCACTATTAAAATATTTAGGACCACCTACAGCTGAATCATCAGACCAGGAACAGCCATGCACCTCAGCTGCTCCGGTTTCCTCAGGTGAGTTTAATGTGTCAGTGAATGTTTGTGATGATAAAAATGTATTGACTTACATGAAAATGACACTATATTGTGCCATGGCTCATCCAGTCAATGTATTTGCACTTGTGTGTTCTCTCTGTTTATGGACCTAGAACCACCAGAAGAGACACTACCAGAGCATGCTGCTCTTCCTGCCGACCTCACCTGCCTCTAACCACTGAGCCTGGATGTTCACGTGAGTGCAAGCTGCTCATCTTGATTGCACCACTGATTCCACACTTGGTGTGTCTCAGGTGTGTGACTGATGAATGCAAAGAATTTTAGCAATAACTTAACTGTCCTGTTTTATTTATCTAAGTTGGCTCAAGGATGTTCTCTTTAAAAAAATATCAGGCGATGCTTTATGCTGCAGTCACACAATAGCATTATATTGACATATTAATTCTATATTTTTAGTGTGGTAAGTTATCTTGAATACAAGGTGAGAAAGTGTGCTTCATGTGCCCTCTAGATGCAGCAAACACTGGCAATTCACCTTCAGCTGATCCTGCTGACTGGCCTCTTCATGTAACAGAGTTGGTTCGGAGAGGGCCGTATCATGTACCACCTGATTTCATTTGTACTTTTTGTGTTTTTATTATTGAACAGGTTTATTCATTTGCACATTTTGTTATATTGTTTGGATTATCATTGTTTAAATAAATGAGCAATTCTTTGGACATGAGGTCTTTCCTTTAAGGGATGGGGCGCTATCAGTAAAGCTCACCTAGGGCACCAAATGGTCTAGGACCGCCTGTAGCGTTAGCTCCGGTCCATGACTTAACAACTTTTCCCTTACTGTGAGTTGTCAGCAAACACTAGACAGTCCCTGACCATTTCTTTGCTATTTGTATAGCCACAGTCTTTAACAAGCAGTTTGAGTTCTGTTACTAAGTGCTCAAATGACTCACCACTCCCCTTTGTTTTCTCGTGGAATTTGTACCTACCTAGGGTTAGCTTTCGGCGTGAAGTATGCTGAAAATCCGTAATAGTACGTTTTTAGCAACGTAGCATCGTCCTCTGTCAATGTCCATGTGTTGCTTATGTCCTGACCTTTATCCCTGATCCACAGCAACAGCAGGAGAAAACTGCACTTTTCCTCCTCTGTCTTGTTCTTGAACGGGCTCATGAACATGAGCTCGACATGTTGCTTGAATCGGTGCCACGCATCAAGTAAGTTGGATGATTCCCAGTCCATGTGTTGCTTCTGTCCTGACCTTTATCCCTGATGCACAGCAACAGCAGGAGAAGACTGCACTTTTCCTCCTCTGTCTTGTTCTTGAACGGGCTCATGAACATGAGCTCGACATGTTGCTTGAATCGGCGCCACGCATCAAGTAAGTTGGATGATTCCCAGTCCATCCGCAGCGTAGGTACTCCAAAAGCCTCCATTCCTTTTCCTTTTTCAAATAAAAATTCAAGTGGGATCGTAGCTACTTTTGATTACTCTTAATACCATTTTGTAACTTTTTGATAATAAATCCGGGTACACGCAGTTCTTTTGGGAGAATCACTTTCAGCTTCCTTGTTTTATTTCCCGCTGCTACACAGTATATTTCCAGTTCAGGTATTTTAAAATAAAAGTCCTGCAAACAGCAATATCATTAAACATTACAGCGAGAAGACCTCCCCGACACCCACGGATGCTCTCCCGACACTTCAGGAGCTTAATATCCAGCCACGGGTGGACGAGCGGGAGAGGATGGAAGGGGAGATGTCTTGCTATAGGTGGATCAGTGCGGGGGAGAGACGAGGGAATAATCCAGTGCCACTTGGGAACATGGATGTCAGAGCCTTCTTCACTGAATCTGAGAGACCCCAGCACACGCAGAGTTTTGTTTTTGTCTCCATTTCTATATGTTTAAAATCAACAATGTTAGGACAAGTCCAAGGTGTACTATAATGGACGGAACTTAATTAAAGCAAGTAGGCTATACCAGCAACCGCTCCACAAACTGTACGACAGCAGCATGGATACTGTGTGTGATCCCCACAGAGGAACAGTCACCATCCTTTGTTTATCTATCTAAGAAACAAAATAGCTTAATATAGCTGTAGGGAAAACCAGTTGGTTATGTGGAAGTTCACTATTTACCTGCATTCCATTCCTTATGTAGGTATTGTTCTAATTCATGCTTGTTGTGTTCTCTTCACCTTGAGATTAGTTTTGGGCTGTTGTCATTTAACAATATATTATCACTCAGTTGTATCTATGTTGAGACAGAAACTAAGATGGACATATATGGCTTCTATTAGGTTCACACAATACACAGAACATGGATAGTTTAAGTTGTATTAGCTATAATGTAAAGGGTCCAGGTAGTCTGGTTAAAAGAAATATAGTACTTAGCCAAATAAAAAATCTACACGGTTCTACAGCAATGATCCAGGAGATGCATCTATCAGAAAAATAACGTTTAAAATTAAAAAGAGATTGGGTGGACGAGGTATATAGTGCTTCCTTTGGGAATGGGAGAAAGAGGGGAATTGCCATCAGAGTTCCCATGCGTCCTTGAAAACCTGAAAAATGTTTGACCAATTTTCCAGTCATGGAAAACATATGGAAAATGAGAAAAAAGGACAAATGTCCTGGAAACGGTTAAGTTTTCCTGGAAAATAATTTCAGGGTTCCCACGCTTCCTGAAATTATTTTCCAGGACAGCGAAAATGTCCTGGAAAAGTCCTGGAAAATAATTTCAGGACTTTTCCAGGACATTTTCGCTGTCCTGGAAAATAATTTCAAGAAAAGAGTGGGAACCCTGGGCCATCCTTTTCAATAAATCAGTTTACTTTAATCATAAACAGACAATTAGTGATAAGGAGGTAGATAACACAGCTTAATCTATATGCCCTGAATGAAGTTTGTATAGATTTTTTCAAAAACATTGCAACTTTACTAGCAGATAAAGCAATGATTAATTATTTCAATAGGAGGGGACTTCAACTGTATTCTGAGACAAAGTATGGATAATCTCCTAGCAGAAGTAGATTTGCTGTCAAAAAAATATACTACTCTTCAGGCAATAATGTGGTATTGGGTTTCGTAGATGTCTGGCGCCACTTGCATCCCAGGGAGATGGATTTTTCTTTCATGTCATAGGTGCATGGCAGTTACTCTAGCATGTATATGTTCCTGATATCAGGAACAGATCTCTATAGGACCAGTGACTCCTAATATAGAACCAATCACCACATCAGATCATGCCCCGGTCACTTTAAAGATAAGGATAGGACCATATAAACAATTTAAGTACCAGAGACTTAATGTCTCACGGTTAAATTATGAAAACATTCAACAACAAATACAGAAGGATGTGATAAATTACTTTGCATCAAACGATTATTGCACTGTCCCTCTACCCTATGGGAGGGGTTAAGGCGGAGATTAGGGGTAACATTATTGCCATTTTTTCTGGATTAAAGAAGCAAAGGCTAGCTCAATAAGTTAAATTAGAGAAAGAAATTAAGAGACTAGAAACAATCAACAATCAAATGACAAGGCAATATTGTTTTTTTTAAAAGAAGCTAGACAAAAACTAGATAACAATTCATGAATAGGAAATACTATGAAATGGGGAACAGAGCAAGGCACCTGCTGGCTTTCCAGCTGCAGAAAGCTCAATCCAACAGGATAAGATAAAAAGCCCAGATAATAACAAGATGCTAACACAACCAAATGATATAACAGAGGCATTTGCTATTTATTATAAAAAGCTATATGAGGCGGAAGAATTTCCCCACAAAAGAGAAAAGATTGAATTGTTCTTTAGGTCAATTAAACTGTCTAGATTGGAACCAGATAAGGCCACAATGATGTATTTGCCAATTACAGATGAGGAAATCAAAGAAAATATTTTAAAACTTAAAAATAACAAATCTCCAGGTGTAGACGGCTTCCCTGGAGAATTTTATAAAACGTTTCTGAATGGATTAAGACCAATTTTACGCAGAGTGTATAATTATGCTCTAACAGAAAGGGATCCACCTAGGTCATGGTCAGAAGCTGTAATAAGTGTTATTCATTAAGAAAATGAAGACCCAACTCAATGCATGTCCTATCGCCCAATCAGCCTCCTATGTGTGGATCTTAAAATCTTGACCACAATTATAGCAAACAGAATACAAAAACATATAAATAAACTTGTGAAGCCAGATCAGACAGGTTTCATTATTAACCGGCAGGGAGTTGACAATGTTAAAAAAGCACTGAATCTGAAAGCAATTGCAGCTAAAAGAGACACCCCGTCAATGTTTCTCAGTTTTGATGCTGAGAAAGACTTTGATAGGGTCAACTATCAGGACCTTCCTTCAACAGACCCTCTGTCACATGGGCTTTAATGAAACATTTGTTAACTGGATTATTAACTCTAGCGTTAGAGTTAATGGGCACTGCTCCAACTTTTTCTCCCTGGGACATGGTACGCGCCAAGGCGACTCTTTTGCCATTTTTCCACCGACAGTACCAGCTCGCCTTGCCTCAGCTCGCCTTTTTTGCGTTCCCATTACCGAAATCTGGTACCCGGTACTTGCTAAAGTGGTACTTTTTTAGTATCACCTCCGTATAAGTTCCAACCGAGCTGAGCTGATACTTCTGTGTGACGTAAGCTGGCAGGTGGCCACTGATTGGACAGAGAGTGATGCCACTTGATGACTCATGACGAGCGCAACGTCTGAGCCTGACACCCGCTACCTTTAAAAACTAGCATCTGCGTTCAGTCAACATAGCGATTACATGGAAGGAACAACGCGCAAGAACACGCCATGGACTGTGGCAGAGGTGGAGATGCTCCTGAGTGTTGTCGCTGAAGACCGCATCCAGAAAGAGCTTGATGGTGCGACAAGAAATGAAAAGGTGTACGTGTTTTGCGTAGCCCACAGCTAGCCCTGTTTATGTGTCGCATGGATAAGTACGTCACTCACCCGCCCATGTTGATGACGACCCGCCGCCGTTGAAGAGATACTAATTCTAGATGGAAACGCAACGCGTCTGAAACCAAACCAAGTAGAGCCACGCTAAGCCGAGGCGAGGCAAGCTGGTACTGTCAGTCGAAAAACAGCATTTGTCACCCTCTTTATTTGCACTGAGCATTGAACCACTGGCTGAACCAATAATACCAAATCCCCTCATACAGGGTGTATCTGATGAGGGACAGATTCAACACAAATTGACAAAGCCACTATTTGTGGATGACATTTTATTCTTAGAAAACCTGTCCCTGCCCTCCTGGATAGTCTTAATGACTACAGTCCCTTGTCAGGATATAAGATCAACACAACCAAATCTGAAGCCATGATGATAGCTTGTGACTGGCCTTCTCAACTAGATGACTTGGTCTCTTTCAGGAGATGCAAGCAGGGATTCAGATATCTAGGTGTTATCCTTACGCCGAAACACAAGTTACTTGAAAAATGTATTTTCAAAATGTATTTTGCAAAATAGGAGACCAAGAATTTGGTTGAAAATATCGATGGCAACTAAAGAGGAAGGAGGTCTTGGTCTTCCCAATCTAAAACTTTACTACTGGCCTGCCCAGCTTCGAGCGGTGGTGGCTTGGATGATCAGAGATTGGGAAATTGGGTGGATATCTATTGAACAGAACTCTATACCAGGGACATCAATACTCTTCCATTTCTCAGTCAACAGACCCAGAAAAAATGTAAGTAAATAATGTTAAGATCAAAAACACACTAAAGGTCTGGACTTCAGCCCAAAATCAACTGAAGGGAACTGTGGCCCCGTCGCGGGCCATGCCCATACTAGGAAATATAGAATTTCTCCCATCCATGGTGGAATAAAGCTTATAGACGATGGGCTGAAAGTAATCAACTATTTGACGGGAATATAGTAAAATCGTTCTCGCAACTTCAACACAAATTTACCTTACCTTCAAGCAATTTGTATAGATATCTACAAATAAGACATCACTAACATATTAATAATACACTACATACTACATATTAAAGGACAGTGCGAACTGGAGCTCAACATAACAGTAGATGGCAACATGTGGGAAGATATTTGTTCAGGATGTCACAAGGGGGTCGGGAGCCAGTAATGGAAAGTATTTGATTGGACGGTGAAGATGAGATTCCGTAGGACTCCGTTAAAGGCTTGTGTTTTTAAAAATAGTGTAACTAATAAATGCTGGAGAGAATGTGGTATGGTTGGGGCTCATACACACATATTCTGGGACTGCCCTAAATTAGAGATATTTTGGAAAGGCATCAAGAGCGAATTGGAGAAAATCTTAGTATACATGTGTTCTGGTGATATTTTCAGTATGAACAGTAGAGGATCCAGTGAGATGTCAATTCCTAAGGACCAGAAATACATATTGCATATATTGTTGATGATTGGGAGAAATATTATCATATTATATATTATCATCAACTGGATGAAGCCCAACCTTCCTACAGTAGCTCAGTGGGTACAAAAAGTCAGACATGTCCACACGATGGAAAATATGAATGCCCTCCTTCAGCTAAAGCTGCCAATATTTATAAGAAAATGAACTCCTGTGACTCTCTACCTAGGCTGGATGGTGCTGTTTATTTATTTGTTCTGAGATGGAAACCTAGGAGATATGATGTCTGTTTTGTCCCTGTGTTTTGTTTGTGTTTGTTTTTTTTACATGTACATGTATAAGTTTATGTAGCCGAGTTGGGTTAGAGAAAGCCTAACCTCAAGGTGATTTTGATTTTTCTTTTATCCATCTAAATTCCCTGTAAATGTTTGTGAATGACAACAAAGTTAAAAAAAAAAAAAAAATCTATAGTAATTGGGGGTCAAGCAGTAAAACTGCGAGACACCCATAGGGATTCTATGTTTTCTTATTGGGGGTCAAACAGTGAAACTGCGAGACACCCATAGGGATTCTATGTTTTCTTATTGGGGGTCAAGCAGTAAAACTGTGAGACACCCAAGGTGATTCTATGTTTTCTTATTATTATAGTTCCTCTGCCATTGAAGTCTATGACAGCCCATAGAACGCCTTGGTAAAAAGTGCTGAAATTTGGCTGAAAGTTTCAGGGCACTGTACTGAGCACTCACACTCAATTACGGACCTCTAAACCCAGCCGTCTAGTGCCACCAACGGGTCAAAATTTGGTCAAAAATTGAACCGCTTGGTCTACAGTTATGAAATTCAGTGCACAGATTTGGGACAGTCCCATGATCACTCTCACCAATTTACAGAACTTTATGCCCAACGCTCTAGCGCCACCAATGGGTGAAAGTTGGAAATGCATTTCTGACGTAGATCTTGACTCGTGCATCTGATTTTCACAAGTGAGGTAGCGTTGTGATCCTTGGATCACCCCGAGTTCAATGATCCATGGCCCATCACTGTCGGCCATGTTGGACCTCCGCCATATTGGATTATGTCAGAAAGCTTTAAAAATCTTCACGGGTCACAAAGTTTGTTTGATTCGCTCGAAACTTGACACAGATGATCTTCAGACCAAGCCGCACAAAAGTTATTTCAAAGAATTTTCAATTACAAGTTCATTCTCCCGTGAGAGGCAATCGAAAATGGCGGCGAAGCCGCCAAACAGGAAGTGAGCTGTCTTCTCACCAATGCTATGACTTAGCATAACCAAACTTGGTACCTGGAGTCAAGACAGTGTCCCAATCACTCACACCAATTTTCAGGCCTTTGCATTGAACACTCTAGCGCCACCAATGGGTAAAATTTTGACACGCATTTTCTGACGTGGACCTTGACTCGTGCATCTGATTTTCACAAGTGACAAATCGTTGTGATCCTTGGATCAATCTGAGTTCAACGACCTATGGCGCGTCACTGTCGGCCATGTTGGACCTCCGCCATATTGGATTATGTCAGAAAGCTTTAAAAATCTTCACGGGTCACAAAGTTTGTTCGATTCGCTTGAAAGTTGAAACAACATGATCTTCAGACCAAGCCGCACAAAAGTTATTTCAAAGAATTTTCAATTTCAAGTTTATTCTCCAGTGAGAGGCAATCGAAAATGGCGGCAAAGCCGCCAAACAGGAAGTTGGCTGTCGTCTCACCGATGCTATGACTTAGCATAACCAAACTTGGTAACTGGAGTCAAGACACTGTCCCAATCACTCACACCAATTTTCAGGCCTTTGCATTGAACGCTCTAGCGCCACCACTAGTTCAATGTTTGACATGCATTTATGCTTGTAAATTCTTTGAAATGCATGCTGCTTACTTTGCTTACAACTCTGTGCTGCATAACGTCGCAATCACTCACATCAATTTGCGTGCCAATGCAGTGAACGCTCTAGCGCCACCATCAGTTCCAGATTGGACATGCGTATTTGATTTTAAGTTCATTAAAGTGCGTACAGCTTACAATGCTTACAGCTCTTTGCTGCATAACTTTCTAATCACTCACATAATTTTTGTGCCTCTGCATTGAAGGCTCTAGCGCCTCCACCAGTTCAATGTTGGACATGCATATGTTTGTAAATTTTCTAAAATGTGTACTGCTTACTTTGCTCACAAGTCTGCGCTGCATAATTTGCACAGTTGCGTCCCAGCTTGACCCCCTCATTGCTGCTTGCAGCTATATTTGTTATAGTTATTGTTATTGGTATGGACGGCCCTTTAGGGAGCACATGTGATGTTTAGAAGCTTGTCTGCAGGTAAATTAACTTACCTCTTTCTCCTGCATACATGGTTCAATCTCTGAAATACAAAGCTTTTGCTTTTTTAGCTTTTGTCATTCGTTAAGTTGATGAAATGTTTTAGTATGATACACACAAAAAACAATCTTTCTCCTCTGGTGTTTTTACTACCACATCAGTGTTTTGTACAAACAAACTTTCAATTTGTTTTCTCGTTGGAAACTCAGTGTAGCTTTGCTGTAATTTTCACACTGTATTAGGGGGGCCATCTGGCACATGAGACTATAAGATTCCTCTATTGTTTTTGCACTGTTGTTTGGTCATGGTAATCATTGATTTCATTTGCTTCAAATCTTAACACCTATACTGTCCTGGTGTGTGGACGTTTGAGGACGAACCAATAGCTGGGTTATGTAATTTAATGTTGTCTGTATGACATACCATTCTACAGTGAGTTTTTCCGTTACTTTAAGAGGAGCTTTGTTTTCTTTAAATAAGATGGAGAAAAAAAAAATGGTGAACTACAATGAATTCCACAGTGTTCACTATCGTCTAACAAAAGAAAACACTGACAGAAATCAGTGACACACCACATATACACCAAATACACCACTGATCTGATATAGTAAAACAAACTAAGAGAGTTTACTGAGTTTCACCTGGAGTTTTACAGGTTCTGGTAACTTCATCTGTAGCAGTCCTTCTTTAGGCATGGTCCTGCCTCCATCCTCTCCTTTTCCTTCAGCCTCCAACACCTTCACCACCTCTAGCTCATGTGACACATGTGTGTCCTCCTGCCCTTCTCCTCTTTCAGAGAACACCGATGGTTCAATCAGTCTGAGGATGTTCTTCAGATCTCCATTTTGGAAAACTCCCATGATTAGCATGGTATAGAACAGCTTGATGAGGGGGACGAAGAGAAACTCAGTGCTGCCTCCTATTGGATCCCGTACATGCATGCTTCCCTCCCGCACAGCCTCTGTTAGCATCTCGATGGTTTTAATTTTCAGTATTTCTAAGGGGAATTCAGGGCTGTACTGGAAAAGGTCTCCTGATCCTGAAACATTGTTTCCGTTATTGCGATACGATGGTCCGCTCCCACAGACAAAACTCGGGGATGAGAAGTGCATTCTGGGTCTCAGGGAAGTGCTGAGGCCAATGCCCGGTAGGCCGTGTTTCTTCTTCTCATCTGGAAACAGGGTTATGCTCTTGGTTTCGCCTGTCATGGGAACAATGTACTCATTGTTCATCATTAGACGAGCCGTGGCATAGCTGCTCAGGTGGATGTCGATGAGGAGGTCATAGTAGCCTGCACGAAGCAAGCCTGTGGGTGAGAGACAGACATCAAAAAAGCTGTTAACATTCGACAAAAAAAAACCCTGAAACATACCATTTACAGTTGTGATCGGAAATTAACATACACTTATTATTTGGAAGCATTGCCTTTGAAACATTTAACATTTCAGGTGGTCTTCCACAAGGGCTCTGTGATCAAGGCTGTGGGTCAGGGCTTTGTGATGGTCAGTATCTTAGAGTACAGCTTTTGTACACCTTAAGACCAACAGGTGCGAAGGAGAAGACAGAGAGCTGACAAAATCAGGAAAAAAAACTCCAGCACACTGTCCACTTCACTTACAATCAAGTTTAATGACAACAATGTTTCTTGTCTTCATCAGGTTATCTTAGTGGGGAAGACTGTCTTAAGTAGGGTTGTGGACTCGTGTGGACCAAACAGGCCACACTGCAGACTGACATCCCTCAAAATCCCATCAAACACACCCGGACCAACAAATCTACACCACTGAATGAATACCATTTTTTTTTTTTAAACATCATAACAAGAAAAGTTCATATATCAATGCCTGCATGTTCACAATAAAAAAAACAGTACAAATGTAATACAAAAGTAGGTTAGAGCTTAATGTGCCTTCAAGACCCTGTCCTTGAAGAAAAAAGACATACAATTAGGCAATTAATGAATATAAATCTAGGCTATGAAGAAGCTGATTGACAAACTATAACTTGAGACAACCATATGATACATATGATTACTTATGGGGAAAAACATTAAAGGAATACACTGTGGGAGCTGTCTAGAATAAGTAAATCACAAAGATTACAGAACAAGCCACCTTATGACAACACATTAAAAAGTAGTAAATCATCCAGGCCACTAAGAATCATGGTCTAATATTTAAAAGGGTAAATCTTCACAATAAAATTCACAAAACAGGAATTTCATAGTACAGAATTGGTTGGAACTTAATCTTCTAGAGCCTGTTCCTAGAAAAAATAGAAAATCTTAAATTTCTCATCCTGAGCACATTTGGCAACAACTTTGCTTGGGGTCATTCTCAAATTTGAAGACTCATTTGAAACCAAGCCTCCTAGCTTCCTTATCTATATATCAATATATCTATACAAGGGACAGACCAATTTTTATTCTGGCCTATTATCAGAGCCGATATTCAGCATTTGTCACCACTCTGTGTTCTCCCTCAATGTCCCGCCCGCTACACTGTCCGATTAGTTACACATAACAAATAATAGCCTATCAAAACTGAATAATCTGAAACTCCAAAGTAAATAGTAACAAAAGTGAGCAAATAAATTTAGTGGGTTGGCATTATAAAGTAGCAGAAAACGGAAGAACTCAAGTAAAGTACCTCAAAATGGTACTTAAGTACAGTACATGGGTAAGTTGTATCTAGTTAGGTTCCATCCATGATGGTTGAAAATTTTGATACCAAGATTTTCATTTTTACTTCAAATGTATAACAGTTTCAAATTTAGATTATCGGTCTCTTTGATTACTTATAACGGATATCGGTATTGGCCCTGAAAAACAATATTGGTCAATCCCTAATCTATATTATATTTTTGCACCAGTTTCCTTTAGCATTTTCACTGTCTTTTGCTGTTTTAGGATTGATTTGCAGTTTTTGCACCAAAGTATGTTCATCTCTAGAAGACAGGATGTGTCTCCTTCCTGAACAGTGGGATGGCTTTGTGGTCCTGTGGGGTTAATAATTGCATACTACTGTTTGCACAGATGAACGAGATACCTTCCGGCATTTGGAAATTACTCACAAGTCTGAACCAGACTGATTTTTTTTCTGAGGCCATGGGTACACCTCCAATTCCTCTAACTTAAATGATTCCAATTAGCCGCAGAAGCTTTAAAAGCTATGACAACCATTTCCTCTGTTTGAGTAACGCTTGTTAAACCCACAATGGCCAGCTGTTTGAGAAAATGTGAAATAAAAAATGAAAAAAAAAAAAATGTATAGACTAAGTCATTGCTGGTGTGGGATCTTGTGACTTGTTGACAATAAGAAAATTAGAAAGTAATTCCAACTATATCCTTTCAGAACATTTTGAAGGACAGGTTATCACTATAGAGTGGCGAAGTCACGCCCTTCCGTTTCCGGTGCATGGGACCTCAGACGCAAATTATTATGAAAGAGAGTGAACAGAGAGATAAAAAATATTTTCTGGTCCCGTTTGAATTGTGCCATGAATTTCACATATGTTGTTTGTGGTTTTTAAAGAGAATTTTCCATGCAGAGAAGACTACAATTTAGCGCGAAGAAGCCCGCTTTGTAAACTACAGTCTTTGCTGCCCTCAACGCGAATGATATACGTCACTACCACACTCGGAACTGTGAGACAGACATGGCGATCTCTCTGCTCCACTTCACCGGCTTTTTCCAAAGGGATCATCTGAAGGGAACTGAAAGAAATAACAGCCGTTCCTGCTCGAATGAGGACATTCTGGAACAAAACACACCGGCATCTTGAAATACAGGGACTTCGCCAGCGGAGGGAAAGGTTGATGATGTGACGTCACATACGCGACATGTAGTCTTTCTCATTGTGTTTTCTCTACAGCCTTTAACTGAACAATTGCACAATAAATTGTGGGTTTAAATTATATTTTTTCACATCAAGAGTTTGACAAACATTTGTGTAATCCAAGGCATATAACGACTGGGACCAGAAAATAATTACTTTCTGTCCATTCAATCCCATGTATATTTTATGATCCGAAAGGTCCCATGGGGTCCACCGGAAAGGGCGGGACTTCGCCACTCTATTGTCTGGTCTATACTTCATACAATGTAAGTGTTACCTGGCATGTACTTATTCTCTATAGCCAGCAGGAGTTGTGACTCGTCTACGTGGGAGCAGAGGGCATGAGCCACTCGATTGTTTCCCAGAGCACAGATTGCGGAGTACAATCTGAGGGTATGGTAGTGAAACTTTAATAGGTCCTTCTGCTCTGACAGCTCCAGGATATCCACAGACCTAGACAACACACAGAGAGATACTGCATGAGAAACTAGGTGTGTGCGTATGTATGTATGTATGTATGTATGTATGTATGTATGTATGTATGTATGTATGTATGTATGTATGTATGTATGTATGTATGTATGTATGTATATATATATATATATATATATATATATATATATATATATATATATATATATATATATATATATATATATATATATATATATATATATATATATATATATATATATATATATATATATATATATATATATATATATATATATATATATATATATATATATATATATATATATATATATATATATATATATATATATATATATATATATATATATACACATACACATACACATACACACACACACACATACATATATACATATATACATATATACACACACACACCTAGTTTCTCAATCAATCAATCAATGAATGCACTTAACCTGTTCTCCTCAGGTATGTGCAGAGACATGAACTGCAGAGGTTTGTTACACTGGACCAGCCAGCCGTGCCTGTCATTCACTCTGGATGCTGATACCTGAAAAAGAAAAAGAATTTAGGCTGAATTTAAGACAGAAGCTGGCCAAACTGTAACAGTACAATCTTTATATTTCTTTTCAGTACAGTCAGTCCTTGCATCCCTACATTTCCAGAACAACAATACATTTCTCTCTTGTCACCTAAAAAGAGCTATAAAAAAGTCCCCCAAAATAGCCAGTAAATGCAAGCCTAATATAAATAGTTAGGAGTTGTTACCTTGAGGAAGTGATTTGGAACACGACTCCATAAAACAGGAGTGAGAAACTGGACATGCAGTCGTGGAGGACACTGAGGAACTGGGTTCTTCCTCTCACTCTTGAACAGACCAGCTGACAGAGGCATCACATTCTGACAGGAAACAGGTTAACAATGACACAACATCACATAAGACAAAGCTGGACAGACCAGCGAGGACACTGTGGACATATTCAAACTTATTGTGCAGCTTTTCATTTAAAACAAGAGTTGGTTTTATTTGTCTGGTATAAGATGTAATTTCATCCCAAACTAACATGACGCAACATCGGAGACTGTAGGGTGTGGTCATGAGATAAAAGTAGTACCCCAATGTTTTAAAAAATGCTCACTTTGAATTTTGAGTATTTTGTTCAATGTAGTCAGAGGATTTAAGACATATCCCCCGTACTCATTCTCTTTGTTAATTCTATTGATTGCAAGCTCCCTCTTCTGGCGCAGAGTGTCATTCAATAGACATGAGACCGGTAGGATGTCACAAACCCTAAATAGGAAATTGTAATAGTGGGGTTTGAAAACCAAGTCTCAACAAACAAATCAGGTAATTAAAATTCTGTCCACCACTAGAAGGCTGTGATTATGAAGCGGTAACAGGAAATGCAGTGCTCCTCAACACTGAGGTTAGAATCAACCTCCCAAACCTGGTAGGAATTCAGGAAGACAGTTAAAACCGTGCCACAGTTGTTTTTTTTGATGATGATGCTGTATGTGTGTTTGTGTGTCACTCTCACCTTAATACGCCCCAGTTCAAACTGGAAGACATTGGGGCTGGTGGCCTTGGCAAAGACTGCTGGGAACAGCTTAGTGCTAGGCTCCACCTGTGGAGAGGACAGAGTGCTTAGCCATGTACAAAAAACAATCATAATTAGTCAAACCTTTTTAGCTGTCAAAAATTGGTTTTAAAAATGTTTAATGACTCGATGTATATCTATGTACCTCATTAATTGGAGGTTAAATAGAGAGACAGCTCTGGCAACAGTAACTTCTAAGCCAAGAACAGACAAGGTTTTGTTAACAGTGCTGTTTAAGAATAATGACCATATAAGTTAACCTACACATGCTCAGATCAGTTTAGGTGCAACCTATTCAATGAGCTACAGCTGATGAGCAAATTAGCTACCTAGCTTTACAATTTTAGAACCCTCTCCCCCAGTTTATGTTTGTTTGGTTACACGTTCAACAAGACAATTTATAAATAAAGTCTGTTTATCTTTGGAAAGAAGAAAGACACAGTAGTTAGAAAGCTAATGTGTCTCTTTGTCATGTCTAAGCCTAATGTCAGATTCATAAAGGGTAAATCCACCAACTTTAAACATTAAAGTGTATTAACAGGTGTTGGAGTACTATTGCATATGTTAAAAAGAAGTTAAAATTAAGTCTTTTGTGGCTCCAAAGGAAGCTGCATGTAGTTTGAGTAGTCAGTGGTAAAGTTGCATTGTGGGTAATGTGGGCACCAGGTTTTGAAAAGCAGTCCACAGCACTCTTATAACACTGTTTGACTCATTGTAGATCCAACAGCAGGATAAACGATACAGCAGGACCAGAGATACCGCCGTTTTTATTCCACACATTCTTCTTCCTTTTAAAACCTGGAGCCTACATTACCCACAATGCAACTCAGTGACATCATTGGAGGCAATTTATCAGATTATATGCAGTTTCCCCTGAAGCCACAAAAGGTTTTATACTACTTTTCTAACATATGCAGTAGTACTCCCCAAGACCTGTAAACACACTTGAATGTGTAATACTTTAATTAATGTCACTATCAGCCAATGATGTCACTGCTTTATGCAAATACAGCTTGAAATGAAATTATTTGATTGGTTACATGAACAGAACTTCTCTTTATATGTATACAGAGAGCCAGCTGCATTCTGACTGGTTATGCAAATGCATGCAGTTTAGTGTCAGTCAGACTTTAAGATGTATTGAAAGATAGTATGATGTGGTTTTAATTTAGCTGGTGCTAAACTGCTGCCACAGATTTGATGCTGACAAGGGAGAAGAAGACAGAGGCAGGAATTGCAGAAAAGGACCTTTCAAAAACCTGTAACATCATATTTAATATTTACCTGGTAGTATGTGCTGAGCTCTTTGCCATTTGCTGTGAAGGTCAGCAGTCCATTTGTTGTGTCAACCAGACAGCCGATCTCTAAACCGTTGTTGTTGTTCCTCCCCTGACCAGGACTGCTGCTTTCTCCAGCCCACACCATGTAACAGTTACTGCGCTTTATACTGAAGAACACACAGAAAAACCATGTAACTGAAAACACATGATCCAGTCCTTAGCTGGAATGATCCCTGCTCCACATAAAATCATACAAATATAAGAATTAACCCCAGGATATGGGTTTGGTTGCGAGTTGACTAACCTCTCATGAACTTTGCCCTTTTCGTCTCCCAGGGTGACAGTGACAGTTCGGACATTGTGCAGCTCGAAGCCTGGGTCGTGCTGATGGAAGTCAGAGGTTACCCAGCCCACCCAAACACTGCTTGGCTCCTGACCAGGGAAGATCCGCACTGAGTAGTAGTGCTGCACAGAAAGAGATGCAGACAAGTCATGTTTAACTGCACTGAGCTTTATCACAGTGAGGCAGAAGGGCTTCAATCAGAAGGGCTTCAGTCAGAATATACAAATACATAAAATTAATAAACAAATACAATGAACTGTAAAATATTCCTGTATGTAACATTCATAATTAATTAATTTCAAAACCATTTTGAGCCTTACTCACACTCTTGAGAAGAGTGAGCTACTTGTCATCAAAATCATGTATTTTGCAAGTGAGTGTTTTGTTCAGTTGATGATAGATGTGTTGTCTTACAGTCGAGGCTTGCGTGAGGAATTCGTATTCCTCTCTGTCATCAGCCATCACCTCCTCTGACAGACGAGCAGATGATGGACAGCTGTTGTCCGGCTTGTTTCTCTTTAACATGAACCTGGTAGATCAGACGGTTTATAAAGGTTAAAAATAGTGACACAATGACAGAAGGGTCGAGTGCACACGTTGGATATGGATGGCAGATTTAAAAACAAACAAAGAAAAAACTTCACCATTCATATGAGGAATTGGAGAGTTTACCGTTGCTTGAGCTTGGAGGGCTTCTCCTGGTTATAATCTTTGTGATTGTTAAATTCGTCTCTCTCAGGTCCATTTGGACCATTGTGACCATGAGAAGTCTTCATCAGGACCTCAAAGTCGGACACAGTTTCAAAGTCCTCCAGCTCCTGCAGAAACCGACAGTGAACATACCACACAAAATCTTATACCCAACTCCGCTGTTTACACTTGCAAGTAAATGTGAGCCGTAATGGCAGTATGGTGAGCTTCCTTTAATAGTTCTATGAACCACATAAAACAGCTGAAAAACATGCACAGAGATGTACACTATGCGCGTCAAAATCATGTGGAGCAGCAGAATATAAAACATATTCTGTTAAGGCAGCTGAGGAAACCACTGATTGCATTTGAGTGTGTGTTACACACAAATTGTCTGTCATATAAGTTCACATTTATGACTGTGGTACTGTTACCCTCTTTGGTGAGAAGACGCTTTCAGGTGTAGATCTGGAGAAGGAATCTAAACACTCTATGGGCATGCTCAGTCTGTAGAAGGTGATGTCAGTGTAACTGTTCTGTGAACCAAATGACCTCTGGGTGACCCTTAGGCATGGACACGACTCCACTGTGCCATCTATTCTTGTCACCTGAAAAAGGAGGGGGAAAAAAAACAAAACATTAGTTATGTCTGTACTGTTAGAATCACATAATAGTTACTACATACTAATAGAACAATTTATTGAACAGTGTATCTGAAGGGATAACATTTCAGTCCAGATCTCAGCCCAATGTCATTGAAAGCTCTACCAACAATCTACAGTAAATGCAGTTTCTAACAGGTGCTAGCTACATGATCCCGAGTGTGTACTACAGGCATCTTTCCTCACCTCTATGTGCTGGTGGTTGGTGGGGACAGGTACAAACTGAGGCAGCCTCTTGCTGAGCCACATTGTGACGTCCCGGTTCATATTGACAGCGAACGGCTCATAGCCTTCCTGCAGGCCACAGATGGTGAAGAACTTCAGAGTGCTGACGTCTTTACCAAAGTTCATCCTCCCCACCTGACACACACCCAGACTGCACACTGGAATAAAGCCTGGAGATGGACAGAAGAAAACAATTACTGAGATTAAGCTTTTCATGCATTAGTACCTGTGATGCTCAGCAGAGAGGAGACATTTATCTTCATTTGCACTAAAATGTTTCCTGATTTTGTTGTACTGTTGTTGTTGTTGTTATGTGCGGTGTCCTTGAGTGCTTTGAAGGGCGCCTTTAAATAAAACGCATTATTATTATTATTATTATTATTATTATTATTATTATTATTATTATTATTATTATTATTATTATTATTATTATTATTATTACTACAATTCCATGGTAAACAGCTAAAGTTACAGTAAAATATTAATTACTTGTTACAAAACAATTTGGTTGAAAGTGTGGATGACTAATTTAATTAAGTGATTGATTTCAATCAGGCACGCTTTGCTGTTAGTATAGGCTACAAAGCAGTGTAAAAACGTGTCTCCAGTTACATATTTTAATAGATTAACAAAGCTCTGACCTCCACCAACTTCAAAGTCCTTGAAGGCTAGGGGCCAATATCTCTTACTCTTTGAAAATGTTTACACACTTAAAATATAACATAAATATTGCATCGTGGACTATATATTGCGATGATGTCATACCATTAGTTTTTGGTATTGTTACATCCATACAAATAAGTATATACACACTTACAATAAAGGATGCGTGTATGTAAATACATGTTATGAAAATACAAATACATCAATCAAAAACAACCTCATCTAAAGGCAAATATTAATGACAGAATACTGGGAAGAAAAAAATTGTCTTTACATGGAAGTACCAGACTTACAGAGATTAGACCAATACAAAACTACTAAGCTTGTACACTACAGATAACAAGCAGCTAGTGACTTCCTTGTTCTATAATTGGCATGAGTCTTGTTTAAAGGGAGGATTCAAACAGTTCTTCAGCTTGACTGGGATCCTTTGAATGATGTACTTTGTAGCCTAGACTAGCAGCAAGGCAACAAAGCAGTGTAAAAATGTGTCTCCAGTTACATATTTTAATAGATTAACAAAGCTCTGACCTCCACCAACTTCAAAGTCCTTGAAGGCTAGCTCAGACCCAGAGTCATCCAGCAGCACTTCTCCATTAAATGTGAACATCATGGTGTGCTCGTTCAGATCCACCATGCAGCCAACAACATCCCCCGTCTGCCAGGCACGCCCAAAGTGCTCGTTACCCTGGTGCCAGCGCTGGACCTGGGGAAAAAACATTCTCAACTTCCGACTACTTTGAACAGTAATTAAATAGTTCCACTGCAGTCCCAAGAAACTGGACAAATGTGTGCATAGGGCAAACAAAAATGCAGCCACCTTGAAGCCATCAAAGACAAAGGCCTGGTCATCAGATCCCAGCTCCTGGTCCGGGAGGCAACCTGGCCTGGCCCAGCCAACCCGCATCTCTCCTGCTGTTAATACCTAGAGGAACAGGAAGCAAGAACAGGTTCATTATCCAGTTTAAGAACTGTGAAACAGTGACAATGAAAATTACATTTGACAATAAAAAAGTACACAAGTTGCATCTAAATAGTTTAGATGTAGTTTACTTTAGAGTTATTTTCTATGAAATAAGTCATCACAGTAAGCTTTAGATTTGCATCTACCAACAGCTGATACATTTCAGGACAATACTTTCATATACTTTATGTCTTCTTACCTCCAGCTCAAAGTACCACTTCCCTGCATTAACACAGTAAGTTTTCTCTGCTCTGAAAATGCGGAACCTCTCAGCAGACATGTTGCTGAGGTCAGACTGAGCTGCTGGGTGACAGGAAGGAAGAGGTGGGGGGAGGAATCAATCTGATTAGCAATCTGATGGATATACTGTAGACATAATTTCTATCATTCTTTGTATAATCGAGGTAGTAATTTTGCCCATGAAAATCATTAAAAAAGGTGGGTCCTTGAATAAAGTGTTAGGATGAAGAGTACGTGTTGTACCATGGTCCTGGTCAGGGGCTTCAAGGTTGTATCCATATCCCAGCAGAGTCCTGACGGCCTCTCTCAGACTGTCTTTGTTGGACTTCTTGGTTCTCTCATCCAGTAGGATGTAGGGGACCAGACGAGGGTTTCTACGATTCTTCACATCCTGAGAAGAGACACAAGACAGAAGAAAAAAATCAACTAAGACATTTGTTTTCTATGTGTAGGGATATAAATGTTTCCTGTGAGCCAACTGGTTGAATTGGGCAAAGTGTTCCATATCCAGCGTTACCCATGAGTGTCTCAGAGTACTGCCAAATGGTCATATTGTCTCTAAGGAAAACTAAGACACCTACACCCAGGGTTGCTGGTTTAAATATATTTTTTTCTCGACTACATACAGTTGTGACACTAAATCTGACAAAATCTGCTCACAGACGGACGTATAAATACCTGATCAAGCACTAAAAACTGCTTCAGTGTTCATTCCTGCTACAATAGGAGTCTCCAGAACCACATTTTGCCATGGTCGCACACACGCAGCCCTCTTTCACCAATCCTAGGTAAGTCCCCGACTGGCTACAAGATGTGGCACGAGTAAATATGGCCTCTTACATTGTGAGAAGTAGGAACTGGAAAAGACCAAGTGGATATAAACTTTCTTGATTTTAATCTGACCTAACTGAGGTATAAGGTTTAAAGCAGCTTCAAGGAACTTTAATTCTGTGTTGATTCTGGCAGTCCCTGAGGACAAAAGCGTCGAGAGCACCGCCGCCTCCTGTCTTAAAGATCTTGATCTAGTGTGTTTAATTGTTTTGAAAGCAACTGAAAGAACAAAAGCAGAGTATTTTTAAACACTGGTTTTCTTTTTAAACACAGCTGCTGGTTGGAGCATGGTGATAAGTTAATGTATTGATTTGTGGCTATGTAAGATTACTAACTAATATTGAAGATGGTAAACCACAGGTTTTATTGCAGCTCTTCCACCTGGGTTAGCCTACATGAAGTCTACAGGTTGTTTGGTAATAGTATTTCTGTCATGGTGCTACTGTGGCAGTCTAGTTGTTTTTCTGTTTTCTATGCTGTGTTCTCCCTATCTGCCTTTCCCCCCTCCTTTCTCCCTCACCTGCTCCTTTCCCTGTGTGTGTGTGGGCATCGGCAGCAGCAGCAGAGTGGTGCACCTGTCTCTGATCGACTCATCTTTTATGTGATGTACATAAGCAAACAAAACCATCAATGACAAGATTTACATACATACAGTAGCCAAATCTTGTCATTAATGGTTTTGTTTGCTTATGTACATCACATAAAGGCAAAAGTATTATTAGAGACTGTTTCATAACCAATTAAATGTTCAATGTAGTACCCTATTAATTAGCAGTTTACAGTTATTTAGTTGTTTATTCTAGCCCCTCTGTGACGGTAGCCTCTAAACTCTCCCTGTGACTCATTTGTTAGGTCAGTTATGTTTAGTTCAGTCCTCAGTTGCCATTTGTTTAGTTGATGACAACTTAAGTCAAAGGGCCTGTCATGGTTCATGTATTCTATGTCTTTGTGTTGTATCTTTTGTCTTATCTTTTGATTTCCTTGTCCTTTTTTGTGTCTCTTCAGTGTTCCCCTCTGTGCTCTTTCCACTATGTTCTCCCCTCTGTATTTTCCCATTCCTCCTTTCTTGTCCGTCTCCCCCGTTTGTCAGTATTGTTTCCTTCATGCCTTCTCCTGTGTCTTCCCCTCATTATCTCACCTGTCCTCCTCCCTCCTCTCTCCCCACCTGCTCCTCATTCCCTCATCAGTGTGTCTGTGTACTTTAGTCTTGGTTTCCCATGTTCTTTGTCCGTTCGTTGCTTCTGTTGGTGTGATGTTTTTCTGGAGTTCCTTGTTTATCCAGTGGTATGTGTTTTTTGGATTTTGATTTCTGGTTTTTCCTATGTTTGATTTCAACTTTGAATTTTTGTGTGCACTTTGTTCTAATGTTTTATTTGCTACTTTGCTTTGGTTTCTGGATTCATGCTCCTTGGTTTTTTGTTGCATTCAGCTTTTGTTAAATAAAGCTCGCCTTTTGTTCTCCTTTATCCTGCCTCCTGTCGGATCTGCATTTGGGTCCACCTTTCAGTTTGTCCCCTTTCAACCTTGTAACAGAATGAATGGACCTAAACAGGACCCAGCACGGATGGATCAACTACCTCAGTTTTACCCCTTTTTTCACCCTGAGGACTCGGACGGTGAGATACCACTGGATTTCAGAAGTAGAAGATTTGGACATTCTGTTTGGCGGGGGGAACCACGGGGCTGCGCGCCGACACAGGAGAGTTCAGCGGCGCCGAGCCTCTAGACAGCCAGCTCCTTGCGACGCGGCCGGGCTCCTGCCTTAGACCAGTTCCCCAGATTCTCCGCCTCAGCCTCCAGACGCCCGCAGCCTACGCCTTCGCCACTGGCCAGTGGGTCCCAGCCTACGTCGCCGCTTCCAGTGGGTCCCAGCCTACGTCGCCCCTGCCGCCGGCCTCCAGAGGGTCTCAGCCCTCGCCTTCACCGCCGGTCTCCCGAGGGCTTCCGCCTTCACCACCGGCCTCCCGAATGTCTCAACCCTCCTAGCTTTATTTGGATTTTGGCCCCCCCTTCTCCCTCCCGGCTTCATTAGGACTTTTAGCCCTCCCCAAGAACCCCTCCACCCTCCCAGCTTCATTTGGACTCTCTACTGGTGTTTTTGGGACATCTGGAAGCTGTCCCGTCATGGTTCATGTATTCTATGTCTTTGTGTTGTGTCTTTTGTCTTATGTTTTGATTTCCTTGTCCTTGGCCGTATTTCCCAGATTCGATCATTCTTAAGGACATAAGAAGGCTCTTAAGAAGGGTTCGGCTTAGAAGGATCGCTAAGATAGGGGCGTTTCCCAGACGCGTTCTTAACTGCCTTCTTAAGATCCCGCCAAAGAAGCTTCTTAAGAAGCTCTTAGTGGGAGCTGTCCACCGCCGTGGTGCTGAAATATAAATCAATCAGTGCCAGGCAAATCAATCACTCCGTGAAATCGATGCCTTGCTGAGGCCGGTGCCATCCCCCACCACCTCCAGGAAGCTCCCCACTGCGTAAAAACGCAGCGCGGCCAGGAGCTGCACCTCCGGGCTGAGGGCAAAATTGCAGCGGGTTGCCCTCTGGATGTGTGGTGACACAAGCGTGACGAGGAGTTGGATCTCCTCACGGGGAAGCCGGTACTTGGACTGGACAGCCCGGTCCGACAGCACGTCGAGTGGGGAGAAGTGCTGACGCACATAAGCATTTATATAAACCATCTGGCTTCGCGCATCGCGACGCTGTTGGTTAGCAGCAAGCAAGAATATGCTGTATTGCAGCCATGGTCTCTCACACACGTGGACTTCGGCAAAGCCTTTATTTAGACTAGCAAGTGGAGACTCTCTTGATCAGGTTCCAGCTGAGTTCAATTACACCTGTCAGTTTCCCTCATATCTGTGAAATACCACAGGGTTGTTGATGTTTTTATAGCTACTGTAAACTCATATGCCGAATGTGTGTGAAAATGTAACGAGTGATAGTAATGATTCTTATTTATGTAGCTACAGGAACACATGGGCAATTCACTCACTCACTCATCGTCTACCGCTTATCCTGCACTGGGGTCGCGGGTGAGCTGGAACCTATCCCAGCGGACTTAGGGCGTGAGGCGGGGTACACCCTGGACAGGTCGCCAGCCTATCACAAGGCTAACATACATGGGCAATTCTTTATTTTTATATCATTATTTTTCTTCTTATGCTATTATTTTTCTTGCGTCAGTGTTCTGCAGCTATGGGCGCACATTCATCATTACGCATGGTTTTAGTTTTCCTTTGAGTGTCCAATATAACTTTCCCTGATGTGGCTGCACTGAGGGTTTGGTCGCTAAGAAGGCTGTTAAGAGTGGGTCAGGGCGATCTTACACTTTCTTCTTAGTGAAAGATCTTCTTAAGCTAAGAACAACTCTGGGAAACACGTCCTTCTTTCACAGCGCTCTTAAGAGCGTTCCTAAGAAGCTCTTAGCGTTTAAGAGCTTAAGCGCTAAGAGCGAATCGAAAGTTACGAATGTAACTACGGGTCTATGAATCCCGAATGACCGCCAGAGGCGGTGCTTTAAGCACTGAATATTCCCCTTCGCGCATGCGCAGTTCGAGTATGTATACCAACGATGTCACCTGTGACCCCCAGATGACCCGAAGAAGACAGTATCTTCTGGTGTCACCTGAGGATCATTTCCTACAGAATCTTCTCGCGAGCACACGAGGATTCTGAGTGACAGAGAGCTCTGGCGGTCATTCGGGATTCATAGAACCGTAGTTACATTCGTAACTTTCATTCTATTTCATCCCTGCTGTAGGAACCCATGTGTCTGGATTTCACAAACATCTAATGTCTAATTACTAATCACCCCTTTCATTCCTAAGCAGACTGTTTTCAGGATAGGCGCCCCGCGGTCTGATCCCTACATCTGGCTAAAGGAGTACGATGTCGTCTTGCAATAAAACCTTCAAGACAAACACTGTCTTAGTTATTTACGATGATGAACTGATGGTGAACTAGCACCACTAGGTACCCCATTTTCAGACAGAGACCCTCCATCCTCTCAGGAATCCACTGTCAGAGCTCCAACAGGAAGATGATCCATTTCTTCAAAAGATGTCATGATTAACCTATCTGCAATTGTAAATCACGAAAGGACGAATGTTTTGTTTCGACAGGGAGATGGTGTATCTGGTTACTTTCCTTACCCCCCTTTGTCAAGTCCTTATTTACGACATGCTTTTCTGTGTTCTGTGTGTTAAAGGGTGAGACTTGGATGGATCAGACTTCAAGGAGAACTTTTTGTTAAAGACTTCTTATTTTCCACTAAATGTTTCTAAACATGTTTGTGTTAATAAGTATTGATGTTGAACAGGAAAGATATGTATTCGTCCTCTGTTCTACTGCATATTCAAGTGTTTTATTTTAATCATGATATCTCTTTCTTAAACTTTAAGTGATTTAAACAATGCCATATTATTTCACGTAGGCATAATCCACATATTAAGCCATGGTGAAATTCTGGGAAAGGTGAAACACAATCTTGAACCATTAAAACTATAGTTTCTTTAAATTAAGTTTTGTTAGTTTAGACTTAGGCTACAATGTGGTCTAAGGCGTGAACCTATCACTCCTCCCTCCCAGGGAGCCTAATAAAACACAGAGACATGCTCTCTCTACTCTTCTCTCTCTTACCCATTCTTACTCTTTATGCTCAGGCTCTAGCCTCAGCTCGCGCTCTGGCGCTTGCCAGCGCTCTTCTCTTTTCTTTTTAAGTTTTACCTTTTATTTTAACTTTGACTTTGCGACACAGCGATCTCCACAGAAAACAACGTGTTAATTTTTAGTTGTTAATTTCACAGCTGATAGTAGTAAATACTCCTTGGATAACCTGAGCGCGAACGCTATGGAGAAACCAAGTACGGGCACCGTAAGCTGAAGGGAGGGAGTGCGTACGCTGCCTAAAACAGCAGAGGCCCAATTACAAAAAAGGTCAAAAAATAAAATAAAATTATAACAATAATAAGAATAAATAATAACTATCAATACTAATAGTCACAATAATAAATCAGCCTTTGCACACTGTACTAAAAATAGCTGTAGTGCTGGGGGCAATAGTCAAAATAAAGCTAACTCCAGCCAGCACCTAATACAAAAAGGAAAAACAACCACTGCAGTGGTCCTCACCCAAATCGGGGTTATCAAACAAAAACAAAAAAACAGTAGCAACTAATGACAGCGCAAACAAAAAACAAACCAAATGCTGGGGGGAAGCAGTGCGCACACAGCCTATACCAACAGAGGTTGATGCACGACACTCACCTGCAGGTGAAGCTATGCTACAGCTAACAGGCTCCACGCTGGCTACCGGGACACGCTCACGCAACCCGCCAACAGAGCCCGTGAGCAAACAAAGTCAGCTTAACTGGCTAGATTAAACGTCGGGATGAGGATGTGCGAACGCAACCGTCACCGACAAATAAGCCACGAACACAGCAAAGTAAAGCGTTAGTCTGCCATCAGCTAAGGAGAGACTCACCTTGCTTACCGGCGAAACAGAAAAAAAAAAAAAACACTTCTCAAGACAGAGAGAGGTCGCCGACGCAGCTCCTGGGGGGGCGAACGATCGCTGCTCCGACCGACAACAGCCGCGGAACTACTAGCAACGGCGTGTAAAGTAGTTTGTAATGAAGCAGAAGGCGTAATGCTTTCAAAGCAAGCAAAACCGCGCGCGAGAAGAAAAAAAGGAAATGATCCTCAGGTGACACCGGAAGATACTGTCTTTTTCGGGTCACAGGTGACATCGTTGGTATACATACTCGAACTGCGCATGCGCGAAGGGGAATATTCAGTGCTTAAAGCACCGCCTCTGGCGGTCAGCAGGGATGAAATAGAACTGGGAAATGTGGCCCTTTTTGTGTCTGTTCAGTGTTCCCCTCCAGGGCCCTTGTTTTGGCAAATTAGTTATCCATGATTAGTTTTGTTTTCATCACCTGTCTCCTTGGGCCTTACTGGTTGCTCCCTGACACAAATATATATTAGCATGCAAGCTGCGTTTAAAAAGTTAAAGCAGCTCAGGGGGCAGCTAATTTTAACTGCTTTATACAGTATACTGCTGGGTAGCATAGTCCATGACACTGCACAATATTTTAGAATCAGATCATACTGGAAGTTTTATATAGAACATCTTTCTATCAAAAGTAGCTAGAAGTTCATTTGAGAGGTGTTTAACTTTGCTGCCATCACAGGGCCCATCTCCCTAGGATTATAAGACACTAGTCACTGCAGCTGTCAAAAATGAAGTGAATAAAAATTACCATGTCAACAGCTGCACATGACGATGCAGCAACTGGTAGCTCCGATAAATCTTGGTCCATTTTTGTTTTGTAACTGTTATTGTCTTGGCTATATTGCTGAAACAAGTACTTCCTATGACAGAAATACATTCACAAGCATTCGAGAAGAAAGCATGTTTTTTTTTTAATTTAGAGCAGTGAACTTTGAGATGATCACATCTTTCGATCATCCAATCTTCTATGGTGGGATTTTCGTGCACAATGTGTAGCTGCTTCATACTCACTTGCCTGTATATTACTGTCCACTCTCTTACTGATATTGCGGATATGTCTGAGGTATCTGATCGGCAACACATTCTGAGCTATGATTTAACAGTAATAGTTTGAGTTTCCTTATGGTGAGTTAAGAAAGGTGTTTAGTGTGGAGTTTGCATGTGCAGGGGCCTGGAGTTACTAGTCAGCTCTGTGTGTGCGTTAAGGGTGAATTAAAGGACAAGATACATATAAGACTTTAAGCTGAGTTTGGCTCTCACTCCAGATGTTCGGAGCTGACTTAATGTATACATTTCCAAATAAGTACAGAGCTCTCCTAGGGTGTGAGGAGTGACATCAGCAGAGTTAGGTAACGTACAGGAGATGAGTTATTCTATAGGAAATGGAGACAGACCAATCCCTTCCTCTCTTATTGGATAGATGGACTTCAAATCCACTAAAGTGACCAATCAGAAGAAGTAAGTAGGCGCGGGCAAGTGGACTTTAAAAAGGCCCGCACAAACAGAGAAAGGGGGGTGGTAACTTGTAGATTTCCTAAGATCGAAGGAGAGAGGATTTCTGATAGAGCAGATGGCAGAGGGCAGAGTATTTGGTATAACTTTGTCATGGATTTGAGAACACCAGGGTGTGGCCACACTGGTTCGGACGCAGGCTTGATATCTGTTTCAATAAAGATTGCTCTATCATTCCACCCAGCCTTGCCTCTGCAGAATTCTTTCTATCTTCAAACTATACACCAACACCTTTGATGGAGACAGCCCAGATACAACACGTCCAATACAAGTAGTGTTAGTATCAACGCAAAAAAAGTCATCATTATGGAGAAGTCTGTAGCATTCTAGCCAGGTGCTACCCCTCGCCCCAAACAATACAGAGTATTTCCAACATGTGTGAACACGTCTGACATGAACAATCTCCTGTTGTGTGCTGCATGGGTAAACAAGCAATTGTGGTCAATATCAGATGGACAGCCATCTATGAGCAGATCAATCAGCCACATCTGTCGAACTGCCCCTCAGCAAGTCACAGTCAGAGATACATGAAGGAAATCACAAAGTCATGTTGGCACACACACAGTTAAGTATCTAACCGTATGTATCACAGTCTCCTACCTGTTGGATGCCATAAGTCCAGCCTTGGCGGATGCGGTCTCGTGCCCAGACGTTGTGTGCATTCTCAGCCAGTTTGTCCACCATGGCCTCCTGGGTGGAGGTCAGTTTGATGTGACTCAGGTCCAGAGGAGCAGGTTTATAACCACCTGACAACTCATAGCTGCACAGATAGAGTTAAATTGTTAGCTAGCCAGCTGCTCAACAACCCTCATGTACCGATGTCGCTCTGGTCATGTAAACATTATTTTTGTTCTGACAAATAGATCATCTCATTACATGTCACTTTGACCCCATAATTGTACCATTACAGTACACCGTGTAAGTATCACCCTGCATCCTGTCCTTATTAAATTGTGGCATTACTTATCTTTATTATACTGATGATTGCGCAAACTTACGTTGGTGACAGTTTCATGCTCTTGACTTTCTCTACTGCATGCTCATCTGCTAGGCCAACATGGCAACCCAAAGCCAGGAGAGTTCTATGATACACAAACAAACACACATGACCAAAATCATCATTTAGTGTTTAGATGTTAAACATCAGCCATACAGTAAGTGATTGAACTGCCTAATGCACAGAAAGATTGCTAATGTACAGTATGAACACAACATGTGTCATCAGTGCTTAATGGTATTAAGTAATATTTGATCTAAATGTCATATCCTATGTTGCTCATTGCACTGATGCATTACTTGAGAGTCTCTAGAGACATCTGTAAGTTGTAGCTCCGCTCTTGTTCAGGAAGCTTGGAGAATTCTACTAGACAGGGGTGTTGACGCTTGTTATCATCTCGTACCTGTAACACACAAACACACACACACACACAATCAAAGGTTAGGACAGTACAGGAGCATGTTACTTTGCACCCTTTAATCTCAGGTCACAGAGCCACAGGACACCGAGGCATAGAACAAGAGTTCCGTCAGTCAGATAAAGGCTGGTATCAACATCCGTCCCTGATGTCACAAATTGGCAGTTCAAGTGTAGAGTAAAACAAAAATAAGTAGTTACTGATATTGATTGTTGTATTTGCTGAATAATAATCAAATGTGAAGGAATCATGATAAGTGATTGAAATGTATGCTACTCCACACCAGTTGATTCAAACACCTATCAACTGAATTAACTGTACTGTAACCTTTATGGATATGAAATATAACCAGACACAAGAGTGGAATTATGTAGCCAAATATACACCACTTCTATTACTGCAAATGCAGTAAGTAGATAAGCCAAAAATAATAAAAAAATAAAAAAAACTACAGTTATCAAGAGCTAATAGTGTATGCTGGGCACACATGTCCTAAAAACCACAGAATGAGATCAGAGCTACTGGTGTATTTTTAAAACATGTATGCCTTTGCATTTATTTGATTTTAAGTACCAAAGAGGCCAAATGGAAATACTGGAGTCAGGCACAGCTGTGATTCCAAAGACTGAAAGAAGACGAGACCTTCTAAAGAAAATACCTGTGTCAGGAAAATTGAAGTATAGCTTTTGGAAGGGCAAGGATTGGATGAGACCCTGGAGCTCACCCCCAGTCTTTGGGTGTAAAGGAGTACACTTTACGCTCACTGTTAGGTCATTCCTCAAAGACTTTGTCTGTGTATGTGATCTCGGGTTTTGCTGCCGGCAATAAAACTCTACTGCACTTAGCATTGAGGACTTATTTGAGATCTGATCACTCAGAACATATTTATAGGTGGTCTGTGCCACATGTGACCACATTCTTTTGTATAGGTAAGCACATGTCCTGGGCCACACTGAATGACTGCCTACTTCACTGACGTTCTCTGTAAAGCAAGCAGAGGAAGAAGCCACAATAGGCAGAATGGACTACACATTTCTGATTTCCATGTGGTTCACTCTACTATAAATTACATGATTGGGCTCTCTAAACCTACCAATGTTTGCAGCAATGTTCGTGAACACACCGTCTGCTTTAAATAAGCCTGATATCCCCAGACTTCCTGACAAATCCCCCTGGTTTCAAAGATGTTGCATGAGTAGAAAGAAACTTGATGAAACAGCAAATCCTAAATCACTGGTGCTTTCTTGTAAATTCAGCATTAAATCAAAACATGAAGTTGTTTGTTTCCTTGTAAAAAATGTCAGTTTGTGGCAGCATGGCTGTACCAGTCTGTCTGCTTCTGTGTCTAAAGTGCGTCCTACCTGCTAATATTTAGCAGCTGTTTGAACACACTGTTTCAACTGATTTCACCATTTAAACTCAATTTATGAAAGAAGACATTTGATTGACAGTACATTAAACAGTACCCAATATAGGTTATGTTTTTGTCGCCTGTGGAGAAAGTCCCCAGACTCCTTAAAAAAAAAAAAAGAAAAGACGGATAATCGCTCAATTTCAAAGTCTTTTGTATTTCTTAATTATTTGGGCCTTCTTATTCAGCAAATTCATACATGAAGAAATGTATCTATTTGCGTTATTGTATCAATTTGTTCCAGTGATGTTTATTTTCATATATATTTGGGAATTGAGATCTGATCACAAGTGGTCACCTGAGACGCATGTTAATTCCAAGTGTGAATTGATGGACTGAGAGCTGGCCACATGTCATTGCATCACTCAGGGCAGATGTTAACACTTGGTGTGAACAGCCTCAAAGTTTCTGTTGTCACAGCTGGTGTAATTTCAAAAGGGCAAGGCACCATTAGAAAATGTTTATATTACTAGAGATTAATGTTAGGAGGAGCATGTCTGAAATAGGCCTATAATCAGTGCTTCATATATAGTATTGAGCTGTTTTTCTGATACTCACTGCACCATAGGTCCAGCCCAGCTCTATTTTGTTCATCACCCACAGTTCATGGATGTTTTCTGCAAGCTTCTCCCGGATCCTCTCCAAGTGAGGTGGGAGCACAATCTACATACACACACACACACACACACACACACACAGAAAGACAATTTAAATTGCTTAAGTCATCACTCTTCTGTTGCTTGAGTCTGGCTCTGCCCTCTTGGCATGCAGTTAAACATTCATTGGCACCAGTGACATTAAAAAAACATTCTGGAAAAAGTCATTTTGAAATAAAACATTTCATAGTAATGAAATAATTAATGATGTATGAGTTTCACCCCCCCATTTCATGGTTATATTTCATCTCATGTGTTTATTCATGCATTCTTCTTCATTTAATATTGAACACTTTGTGTCTGTACAAATGACTACTCCTCTAAGCTGGTTATAACCCTGACAGTGGTGTGTACCTGGCTGGTGTCCACAGGTATGGGGGTGAATGCTGCCTGGCTCATGGTGACAGTAGGTCCCAGCAGGTCTCTGGCCGCAGTCTGGTCTTGACTGGGCTCTAGCTTCAGCTTCTCCCTAGGCAACACTGCCTCATAGCAAGGAGCATAACCAGGAGGAGGGAGGAACTTAAACTCCCCGTGACGACCACCGAGGAGGAAACGCACCCTGCAGTGTGACAGATGGAGGAATCAAGCAGGAGAGATTATGGTTAATTTTGGAAAAATGGATTTACTTTCCCAAATGTCATAGGAAGCAGTCTATTCCGTCAAAAGTCCAGTCAGTTATTGGGCTTGCATTCGACTGTTTTATCAGCATGATATCAGATTTCAGCTTTCCGGTTAAATAGGTAGACAAGCATAGCCACAATAAAAACAAATCATGGTACTGCACTAAATGCATTTTATTTTGGTATTTTACTTCCTGTACTCTCATTAATTCTAGTATTTATTCCAGGGATAGTCCACACCGGCTCTCAGAATTCAGAACTCTTTCCAGTTCATGTCATGTTTTTTCTTGCAAAAATCTGTTATTTCTATCTTGAAAAAATCATGTTACGTTTTTTTAAGTGTTGCCCTCAGAGTTAAATGTAATATTTTTTGTGAGTATTTGTATGTATGACCAACTGCTTATTTTAACTGGACTGGGTTGAAATTTGTCATAAACATTAATGATTTGCAACATGTATTAATTTAAATACTTGTTGCTGAAATTAAATGATTAACAATGAGAATCCAGAATTATTTGGCCGTGCACTGAAAATAAGGTGCTACAGATCTCAGAAGATAGAAAAATAAAAACTTGCTTTTTTCAAACATATTTTGACTTTAGATTTTATCATGAAGAATTATTAAATTTCTGTGAAACCTTTTTATGTGAAAGTGTTGAAAGATATATAAAAATTAAAAAACATATCACTCCATTTTAAAAAAGGTTTTAAAAACGGCTAATATTTTCTACTTTTCACTGGCTGTATAGTTGTTGCATTTCCATGCTGGTTTAATTTCATAGGTAGAAGTGTGTACTGTGTTGAACTCAGGAAATCAGTAAATTCAGGAAAGTTCAGGAAATGTGCAAGTTATATTGTAATGACCTGCTTTGTCGCATATTTGATGATGTCATCTTGTTTTATGTCTCTAGACAAAATATTAATCTTAGTCCCTTAGTTTAATATGCATAAATGATGTCAACATTTCAAACTTTTCTGAATTAACTCCTGACATCATCAACCCAGTCAACCATGAAAATCCATTTTACATAGTATATGTAGTAATATACATAGTAATACATTATCATTCATAGAGCTCAAAGACTATGAGCGAATAGTTTTAAACACACAGTAATTAGACTCATTACCTGGAACAAGTAGTGAGGTTCTCAGAGGAACAACCCACCTTAATGGTACCATTTGTTATACTTTCTTTATTCATATTTATAATTTACCTTTTCCTTACTTTTTGTGAAGATAAAATTATTGGTAATTACTGGGTTGAGAATTTTAATCTTTAAGCTCAACAGAGTCAGTTAATAAAAGTGATTACGACTTTTCGACCCAACTCTCTGCCCTGCATCAGCATGTGACATGCTGTAATTACAGACTTGTTTTAAGATAGTCGTTTCTTTCAGTGTGCATTCACATTTACCTAAATCAAAACTACATGTACTACCTAGTGTGGCTTCTACTACAGAAATATGAAATAAATACAGTAAATGATTTTTATTTTTGTGTGAACTGTTTTCAGTGAGGCACTGACTTGACTCCAGCTGAGAAGCTGGCCACAGGGAAGAAGAGGCCATCAGAGTTGAAGTTTTCAAACATGCCCTGAACCGGCTGACCGTTGATCCTGAAGGAGATGCTGGGCACACTGAGGTCCAGGCAGCAACTCACCACATCCTCCGCTCTCAGAAGATGCTGATTTGGGGAGTTAACAGTCCGAGCAATGCAGCCTGAGAACATAGTTTTTATTTGGTTTTGTGTCAGCAACATGTGGACTACATCTGAATTCTGAACGATTTTTTTATAAGATCATCCGGTTTGTTAACATCCGAGCACATGCAGTGAATGCTTTTCATGGTACGGTGTCTTTTTATATGAAAATTAGTAGATTAGCTTGTCCTGATGTATTATAATGCAGAGTACAAATATTATTTAGCTGGTTATTGTAAGTAAGTATACATACAATCTCTTGATAAACCTGCGCACACACACTAACACACACACACACACACACACACACACACCTTACCTGACCAGAGATGGAGTCCATCAAAGCTGTAGGAGTAGAGGTCATCACCCACCCCGTTGCCTCCCCACCCCTCCCCCCCCACTGGGGTAAGGTGCGTAGCCACTAGTGTTGGCCCAGCCCACCCTGAGGTGAGTGGCCTCTGCTGTAACGAACGGCAGCGCCTGATCCACGATCAACTCGTAGTACCACTTCCTGTACTGAGCAGAGCCATCACTGACTCCCAGGAAGATGTTGGGACGCACGCTGTTGGAAAGAAGAAGCAGAATGACTGCCTGAGGGGTGGGTTCGAATGACGACTCCTGTGCATTCTATCTGCTGTTGACTTTTATGAATGTAAAATTTCAATGTTAACAGCTGTGTTTGTGTGTGTATATGTGTGTGAATACCTGCTTACGTGGTTGATCAGGCGGGTCTGCAGTAACAGATCTCTTCCTGGCAGCAGGTTGTCACAGATCAGGTGCTGGTTGGAGCGCACTGCCACTCCATGACACACACACAGCGAACACAACACATCTAGAACCTAGACGGTACACACAGACCAGAAAATATGTCAGTGTTCAAAACATAATTATTGCTAAAGTATGAACGCATGCACACAAACACTTATTGGCATGAAGACTGAACAGCAGGATTCCTGGTAGATTGATTTGATTGGACAGACTGCGGTCAGGTTAGTATTTAGGACCCAAACGCAGATCAGAACAGGAGGCAGGATGGGGGAACGAAAAGTGAGCTTTATTTAAAACAAAGCTGAGAAAACACAAAAACCATCAAAAAACTAGAAAACAAAGTAACAACTAAGGCTAAGCAGAGTACAACCAAAATGCAAAGTTCAAATCAAGCACGAAAAAAAACAAAAGTCCAAATCCAAGAAAACGTACCCAAACAGGAGACTGGAGGCACGAGAGGTGACATGAGAGGAATCTTCAACAAGAACATTACACAGAGCGCACACACACACAAAAATAAAACAAACTGACAAGGAGTGAAGAGGAACAAAGGCTTAAATGCAGACAGTGATGAGGGGACGAGGAGCAGGTGAGGAGAGAGAGGAGGGAAGAAGACAGGTGAGATAATGAGGGGGAAGCACAGAGGAGAAATATCACAGGCAGACAGAGGGAGACAAACATGCAGCAAGGTGGAAAGGAAAAACAGGGAAAAAACACAGAAGAGACACTGACCAGACACAAGAGGGCAAGGAAATCAGAACAAGAGACACAACAAAACACAGAACCATGACAGGCTGCAGCTCTATGTCACATGGGGTGTTTTCTGCCTTGAGAAATGGTTTGTTGTTAGCTTACACTTAAACAAAGAGAAGTTGAGAAATTGACAAAATCTTTAAATCACTGCTTCTGGCAGTCTTGCTAATCCAGCACTGTTCTCAGCTGCCTCAGGTTCTGCCAACAGAATCCTGGAAGCACACCTAAATAAATATGTGGATTACTTGCACATAACTTTCAAGGTGTATAATGTAAGCTTGTACACATGTGAAACTTCTGTATTATGTGAAGATATACCGTGATATACTTTACATATACTATACATCTCAAAGAATACCTTGTGATTGCGTCCATGCTTGTCCAGCAGAGATATAATAGATTTGATGTGCCCCTCTTTGATTATGTTCAGTGCCTCAGGACTCTCCACCAGCACACAGTGTAGCACCTCAAGTATACCTAGGAATACAAAATATGTATAGTAATAATCACTACACAAGTGCAGTAAGCAAAACCAGGGACTGTATTTGCAAATCAATCAAAGCCTACAAGTAGCTCCTAACTGATAAATACAACAGTGTTTCAGCCTAAACAAAGCTAATGGCCAAGAGTGACACAACTTGATATCACACAGCAGGGGACTACAGCTAATAAACAGGAGTATTAAGGTGTCTAATAACTGGACGTGTGTTCTCTCAAATTTTACATGAACTATGTTTGTTGCTGCTGAGCCTCTCAACATGTATCCCTGAGATCAGGTTCAATCTGTAAATCATAAATTTACAAAGCCAAATAGAGAACAGGAATAGGAACAGGTAGTATGACCTAGAGTACCTTTTGATATGTTTCATCTGTCACAAATATCAGATGCATCGTTCTATGGCATGATATGTCAGTGTAACCCTGGTTTTAAAGGAGACATTACAGTAAAGTGATGTAAGTGACTCTGAACTTACCAGACTGTTCTACTTGTTCTAATACTTGCCTTTACCCACTTAGTCATTACATCCACATTACTGATGATTATTGATCAGTAATCTCATTGTGTTAGTATTTTGTGAATGTACCAATAGTCATCCCTACAATATTGTTGCAACTTGGCATTAACTGAACCGAGAAGGGTTAAAGAATATACTCTTGATGATAACATCCCACATGACCCTGACATACCATCGCTTTACCCCCCTTCCTTTTTGATGCAGCTAAAGACTACCCATGTGCAGGCAGGCTTGTTTCAGCAAAAGCTTTGTTCCTGTATTTGGTATGATTCTGTATTTCTAACTTCTTTTTGCTATGTATGCACCTATTGCTGAAAATAATTCCTTGATGATGACATATGACATATCTATCAGCTTCTAGGAATAGATGAAAAGTGAGTTTGTGGGAAAAAAATTAAAATACCTCAATATGAAATTGGACCCTCTGATTTCAACATTACCACTTTATGATGACCCAGTAGTGATCAACTGTGTATTGTGATTGTCTCGTTAAAGACAAGATGACCTACCAGAGGAGGCCTCCAGTCTCTCCAGTCTGCTGATCAGCCAGTCCAATGAACCAGAAAACTGAGCACAGTTCTTCCTGTTTCCTCTGATCAGTGCAGCTGGGAGGAGGACAGGAGAGAAGAGACATGACCTAAGAGGCACTGCTAATATGTGAATAATGATAAAACTGTTGCAGCAATTCTCATTTTCTCCTTATTTCCTCCGTATCTGGTGAACATTTTTAATTTCAGCCTATTCTTTCCACTGAAACCATTTTCATCTCTATGAATATGGTGAATATCAATTTTATTTAACATGATGACTTTTAGTAGCTCTTAATAAAATCTGGCTTAAAAGTATAACATTTGTCTTCATCATAACATTTCTATGTGTGTAAGTGTGTGTATATACCCAGTAGTTGGTAGAGGGAGTTGAGGATGGAGCTCCAAGCCTCCCCTGCCTCCCTTCCTACTGCCTCAGCAAAATGAGCTGCACTGCTGTAGACGTGAAGGCGATCAATACACTCCAACACCAGGCTGATCATTCCCTACAGACACATGGGGTGTTGGTTTTACTGGTTTATTCAGCTGGACTCCAATAGTCCTAATCAAATTATGTGGGTAACAGTGCAAAGCTAGAGTTAAATAAGTTAAAGATGTTATTAGTTAAATAAACTAAAGATGTGTAACTACATATTTTTCAGTCAGCATTGAGTATAGCCACCTCTAAATCCGCTATATCTAACCCGTGACAACACCTATAGCTTACGAAGGTGCATCCTACTATATGAATACTGAGCCCTCTACATAGCCGGTAAAACACTGCGACACTGACTTTAGATCAAGGGTCCATCTCATTACTGCAAACTTTCCACTGCTCCGAGACTGGCCAGCAAATCAACCTGCTTGCATTTTAAAAAGATGGGCCCGGATGCTTGAGGATGGCTGCAGGTTATGTCATTAATATGTTCCTCATCAGAGATGAATTATTTCACTTACCCACACCCCATTCCCTTTTAATCAGAATAATAGTTCGTATGTCCTGTCCAGTCTGATCAGAGGACTGAGATCCACACACCACATTACGCACACACAGACACACTGCAGTGCTCCTCCTCCTCCAGTTAAAACCCTCGTGTTGCCTTCAGGTCTTTTTGACCCAACTTCAAAAGTTAATATGTCAGAACTTTGGTTTTCTTCCATATAATTGCCCGAAAATTACATCCCCTTGAGGCCGAGTTGCACAGAATTTTGCACAGAGCTTAAGGGACTCATGGGGAAGTAGGAACCTGAGTTTCATGTCATTCGGACACACCAATGTGGAGATACACAACACTTCCTGTTGTGACCAAAATCTGCAGGAAGTTGTTATGTAATAACTTGAGTATTCTTTGGAATGTCAAAATTCTGTTTACATTTTTTGTCAGGAGTGTCCACAGATGCTATGTGCAAATTTTTGTGCGCATCGGTCAAACGGCCTATGAGGAGTTAGAAAAAGTTGATTTTGCAAAAAAAAATTGATGGAAATAGGCGTCGCCTATGTCAGCCGACTGAGCTCAATTGAGGGAACGCATGGATATAAGGTTTTTGAATATGCAAGATAGTATGGGGGAGTTATTGGCCAAAACATGTTTGCCCCGATTATAGCGCCACCTGCTGGTGGACACGCGTCATTTTTGGTTTGTGAGCTACTGGCACTAGTCTGTACCACCCATATGAATATCCCAGAGTTAATTGCTTCAGTTTGGATCACAGTGTCAAAAATGTACTTAGACTGCCACCAGAGCGCCACCTGGGGGCAGATTAGTGACACCTTCTTCAGCTAAGCTCAGGGGACCATGGGCAATGATAGTACCAAGTTTTGCCTTAATCGACCAAGCCGATGTTCAGATATAAAAATCTTGAGGTGTAAGAGCGCTATCTAGTGGCCGTGTCTCCAGATTCTGCACGGAGCCTAAAGGGACTGTGTTAGTTAAGTACCAACCCAAGTTTCATGTCAATCGGACATGCCAATTTGGAGATGAAGAAGAAGACGAAGAAGAATCATCCTTACAATTTCAATAGGGACCTTGCAAGTCGAGACCTGCTCGGGCCTTAATAAGAGGTGTAAAAGACGTTCAAAATATGTGGTAATAAGTTGGAATGAAATTGGTTAAAAATAAGTAACACAGAATGGTTTGATCATTTTACACTATAGTCAAAATAATTCATAATTCTTCCTTTTTTTACTAAAAAATTAGGCATAATTTCATGGAAATTAGGTATGTTATACCATACATTACAAAAATGAATGGAAAATTTGTGGTAATGTGTTGGAAACAAGTTGACCAAAAGGTGTAACAGAATTGTGTCATCATTCATGCTTTATGAAACAGTCAAACAAAGACCGGGTATATCATGACTAAACTTTGACATATACCAGTCTGTGATATTCCATCTACTTTTGTGCCTGTGATTATAACCATAGTGAAAATAATTCAGAATTTTTGCTTTTTTTTTATTCAAAAACTCTATGTAAATGAGGTCTATCATACCATAAATTACAAAAATAAGTGTAAAATATATGTTAGATATGTAAGATATGTTCACCAAAAAGGTGAATGAAAAATTTGGTGATTATTTTATACCTCATGCATTATTAGCAGTCAAAACAGACTGGGTCAATTTGACCCGAGAGGACAAAAGGTGCGTAGTAAATGGGAGGACAATACCAGGGTTAAATAGAGTATTTTGCTCGTATACAGTCAAACTGAGTTATTGTCATCATCTTTATTGATCACGATCAATTGTGGTAATGGTGTCATCTGAAAGGAGAGACATCTGTAAATTAAAAAATGAGACATAAAGAGAACTTTTCTTTTTTTTTTTTGAAAGAATTTGTCAAAACTTTATGAAATGTGTCCATCAGAAACTCAAAAGACAAATTAATGAATGCCCACAATTTTGGGATTTGGTCCGGTGTATTATGCGTAATGAGTAATTGTATCTGAAACGATTCTAATGGCTTTTTTTTCTCCCTTTTCAGATCAGCATATTAAACATTTTTGTTGCTTAACAGTGAATGAAAAGCCCATCAACATGTTACATTGAAGAAAACTGTACATGTATCCATGTTTCTCAGAGCCAGGCCAGTGTGAGGCAGACGGCTCATACTTGTTGACTCCTGTCTGTGTCTGAGGTGACTGTGTGGACGTCTGTGTCACTGCAACAACATGCTGACTGTTTTCAACCATTTCACATTTTATAGGCCGCACTCCTCACATTACCATAATTTTGCTGCTGTTTACATACACCCCGACACAAATTCAAAAGATGCACTATGTGTATATAAACATTTGTAGATAAGTAACTGTATATATATTCTGTAATTATGTAGCATGAAGGAGTTTCTGAACTTTCATTTCATTATGCAACCCTGTGCTGTATCAAATTACCTTGTTCTTTCTATTTCCTCTTTAAATAAGAAAAATGACTGTTATTTGAACTATACTGTTGAGGAGAGTTGTCAGCAAACCGAAAAAAGATGCTATGGGTAGCAGGATAGCATGTACAAAGAATAAATTGATCCAAGCATCACATCTTGTGGCACAAGTGTTTTACCACTGACTGTGATGACGCAATCATAGATACACTACACTTTTCTTTCAGTGGCTTTGTTAATTATATTTTGTCATAAGAAATGTATTTGTAACATGAACTGGAAATACAACTTAATACCCATGGGTATTTAGGTAAACAAGACCCAAACACACCTCTTCCTGAAAGAGGTTCTGCCGGTTCTTCAGAGCTCTCAGCCGGTTCTGCTTGTCTTCATGTTCCAGGTGGTCTCCGGGTGGTTGGAAGTAGCCAATCAGATCCTGCAGACTCAGACTGACCGAATCTATTGGTAGATCGAGAGTGGAGCTCTTCCCCTTTTTCCTTAATGTGTCCAGACCCCTGGAGCATACAGATCAGACATCCATCACTGCCTATATACTGTGACAAGTTGTTGTTCTACTCTTCTCCTCACTGCTGCTGTGGTTTTGTTAGAACTAACTGACGTTTCTTGTAAGCTTATTTATATGTCAATGTCCATGTTATGTGTAGCCGACTGAATAACATATCACCTTATTTCTGCAGTGAGGTTTTGTTCATAATTGTGATGCTTTCAGGCTGCTGGCTCTCACTTTGTTTAGACCGAGCTTGTTGGCTGTGAATAGCTTTTAGTTTCAATGGATTGTTTGCACATACCTCTCTACTGCTCTCCACTGGTTTGATGTGTATGGGTGTGATGATTCCCCAGTCCAAACTAATGTGCTCAACTTAATGTTTAAGATAACGCATCAATTCACATGGCTTCTACATAGTCCAAATATTTGAGTGTACTTTCTAAAATACAGATGTGCCTGTACAGTGCATCTTATATTGTATTTTTCAGTGAGTATTAATCGATACTGCAGCTGTAAGCAGTTTCTCTGGAGTTTTTACTTTGAGAGACAAAGAGGCACACCAACTAAAAGAGCGATTACATATGTGCTTGTTAATCTGACACATGAACATGTCAGAACAGTAGCTCACTGGAGAGATCTTGCAACATTATGACACTCCTAGATTAGTGGAGTAAAATATTTGTTTTATGTCATCAATTTATTCTTTATTTATCAAAACATAAATTATTCTGTATGAATGATATAAGATGGTGCAAACCTAAATTACATTATTCCCTCGTAAAAAAGAATTATTATATTATAAGACCTTATGCAGAACGGCTCAAAGGTCAAAGATTGAAACACTTCTCAATGATTTTTCTCCTCTCCATGAAGAGGAAAGGGCTTTGTTTTGTAATGTGATTTAAGTGGGAACTGTTAAATGTTTAATTCTTATTACATAGTGATTTAAAGAATGTACTTTTTAAAGGTCTGGTATGATGGATTTAGGGGGATTTAGGGGCAGAAATACAACATAATATTCATAATGTTTTCTTTATTGTGTATTCCCCTGAAACAAGAACTGTTGTTTTATTTTTACCTTAGAATGAGCCTTTTATTATAGCCTGGGATATTATGTATCAATATTGATCAATATTGGCCTATCACAGATTTATTGGTGTCAGCATATATATTGTCCATTATGCACCAATATGAAAACTTTTAGTTTGATAAGAGATTATAATGTAGAAAAATAGGCTTGGTCTTACTTATAATTATTCAATTCTCAGTGAAGTTTACTGTTTGTACACTGATGTCATTCTAGACAATAAATATATATTGTAATGTAATATGTATCTTTTCATAAGTGTGTGATCCACCTTTGAGGAATCATTACAAAAAATTTGGATATTAGAATCTTTTTACTCCCTAATGTCAATACTGGCATCTGCCCAAAAAGTGTAGGATCAGTTGGGCTCTACCTTATATCTACAGCTACAGATGGAGCGGATCCTTTCCACAGATTCCACCATGTTGCACTGCCATGTTTTTATAGTAGCCCAGAATGGGAAAAAAAACAAGCACTGGCTCTAGAGAGGGGGCCTCTCACATTTTTTACTTTTTCAGGGACCACAAATCGGTGAAGGAAATGAGGGGTGTTCAGTTAGCTGCAATCTGCAACCTTTCAACTAGATGTCACTAAATCCTACTGACTGGACCTCTAATAAAATGTCTTACATTTCTTTTGATTGGATGTTTATGGAGAAAAATAAAATAAAAATTGAGTTGTCTTTAAGTTACACAGTAAGCCCAGGGCTGGGCACTTGTATATTGTCTGACAGTATTGTTGGTATTGAGATGTGAATCAGATTGGTCTCAGTGGTGAGAACTCATGTGCAGCTCAGTGTTGGTAGAAAGATATACACTGCTGGTTTTACAGACCTTCTACTTATCATTATCTCATTAGTCATAACGCATGCTGCTACTCAAAGCTGAGAATTTACATATCATGTCTTCATCATGGCATGGACAGCTCATCTATTGTGTTTCTTTGCATGAGTATGCATTGCGAATCAATACAGATGACCTGTTGAGTTGTATTTGCTTGCAGGCTTGCAACTACAAAATGCATACACTGAGAGCAGTTGCTGCAGCTTTACACAGCAATACAGCTGCTTGTTGCTTTACACAGATCAGGCACATGGTGAAGAATTCTTCTCTTGTAGTGAGTGACTCTGCAGTATCCTGAGGTTCACTGAAGGAGCCTGTTTTCTCCTCAAATTAAAAGGAAATTAAAACCATGTTCACTTCAGAGAAGACTGAACCCTGAGCTTCATTTTTTCTACCATTCAGGGGAAATTGCAAAAGCTTTTTTTTACCAAATATTACAGGTACAGTCACATGGTAGCATGCTGCCACATGATCACTGAGTGAGGGACTTTTCTAGCATGCAAGGGAAAGTTCAGCAAGTTTGTCATATACTTTATGTACATTCTAGTGTAGCTGGCCAGCTGTTAGTGTAGCAGACAGGTTTCTATTTATTTTCTGTTGATTTCAAGAATCAAGAATTATTTTGTTCCTGTTGAATTTCTTAGCTGCTTGGATTCGTTGTTGAGAACCCTCATGAGCCTCTCTCACAAGTGCATCACATTATGCTGCAATAAATCTCTGTCAATCACAAAATGACACATTAACTTTTCAGATTATTATGCAGTTGCTGGTGTTAAATCCTACCTATGGTGTCTCTTGCCTTCTGCGTATTATGTGTAATACATATCTGTGTTTGTGTGTGTGTGTGTGTGTGTGTGTGTGTGTAGTAGCCACCTGATGAATAGGTTGAACAGAAAGACGGTACTGCGGATGACTCTGGCAGTGCGGCTCTCCTCATGCTGTGATCGAGACAGCGTCAGCCCGTCATCCATGTGACCTTCATGGTGCATGATGGCCTGAAAAAAGGAAGTAGGCTTTTAAAAGGATTGACCAATGACCTTAATATCACAATTAATCCAATTACAGCATCAACATTATTTGAGAAATATGCAAGACTGTGATGTAAAAGCCTGAGCTGACTTGGGTCTGTCTCCGGTTAAATCAAACAAACAACAAGAGGACAATGAGAGAGCACCCTAGGACCCCTGTGGTTGATGTTATATGGGTTAGTGTTAGGTGGTCATCTCAGAGTGATGCAAGCAGCCAGGGCCAAAGGCAAAGTATTGTGTGGCGGTCAAGAGATCATGCTCTTTCTGGATCTATCGACAGAGCTCCACCGGCGAAGGAGGTGTTTTGACGGGGTAAAACATCAGCTGACATCGCTGAATATTCGCTAAGGAATAGTTTACCCAGCAAAGCTTCGAGTGTCATCTAATGGACAAACACGTGACTTTGAAACCCCAGCAGATGCTGAAAGGCTTATCCAAGGTTTACAGAACACAAAGGACACACAGATGTACTAAAGCGATCTGCTGAATCCTTCATTATCCTTCTGTAACAGTAGTGGGATTTTCATTTAGTTAAAAAGAAAGGAGACTGCCCTGCACCCTTTTTAAAGGGGCTTACATCTGGTTATTGGAGAAGTGGATATTCACTATACCGTCGGCTTTCCGGGACGAGAATTAAGCTACCAGAATGAATATGTTGAACATTTCATAAATACTTGTTTATGTAGAATATGTCCTTTTGCCAGGGGACTCAAATGTCCATTTTTTTTTCCTTTCAAAGTTATTACTGTAAGGACTGCTTAGTTTGGTCTAACTGCTCCCTTGTTTACACTGCATAAGTGTGTGCACGTAACTGAGCCCCGAGGTCAAGGGGAGGGTGGGAGGGAACAAGGGGCTGTCTTGTTCAGGTTGACAGCTAAGATTTGTTTATGGCAGATTAAGTTTTATGTTTGTTTTTCTGTACTCCTCACAATGTGTTGCTTTTTACTGGTGCACTTCCAATATGACACATAGAGAAAATCAACAGGTCTACCCACAACTAACAAATGATACTATGCTGCACAATCTGACATATTATTAAATTTAGATGACTTTAAATAAGAATTTTAAATTAATTTCTTGGAATGTAAGGGGGATGGTAAAATTGAACTAAGCAAGAGCAGGTTATTACCAAGCTTAAACAGCGTAGGTTTTATGCAGAAGACTCATTTACTCAGAGAGGACTTGGTGAAAGTACGAAGGAGATGGCCAGGCAAAGTGCTGGTGTCCTGTTTCCCTTCCCACTCTAGAGGGGTTATGGTGTTGATTCAAAATTCGGTGCCTTTCCAAGTTAACAACACTATTTATGATAAAGCTGGTAGATTTTTGGTGGTTCAAAGAACTCTCTTGAGAGAAAATATCAATTTGGTTAAAGTGTATGGCCCTAATGAAGACAGTCCATCATTTTTTGAGAATTTGTTTTTGCTGTTGGCCACCCTCCCTGGTATAATAATGTTGGCGGGTGACTTTAATTGTACTTTAGACCCAAAGCTTGATTGCTCATCAGTGATGGATACTTCCCACCCTCAAACTAGAAAGAAAATACAACAATATTGTTGGGCATGTCGATGGTAGGGCAGGTGTGGTTATTAGTAATTAATAATTACTCATAATAATTATTAAAATTAAATCAATCAAATTTAATATAAATTATAATTAAATCATTAAAACGGGGCACCACCCTGAAATCAGGGACCAATAACCAGACCAAAATAGTCTCAAAATAGAAGGGTTCACTTTAAATGTAGATATTTGTGAAATATTTACAGTTAAACGAACAGTGAAGGAAGTGAATCCGAGCACTGACCATCACAACCAGAAAAGATCACAATTATATGCACAAAATAATCACAGAAAACTGCTATGTACAATATAATAGAATTTATTCACATAAGTACCTTGATCAAATCAATAATACTTTCACTGAACAAAATCCATCACTAGACTAAGCAGCTAACTATGAAATCAAACAAAAACAAACAAACTCAAGCACAAACCAACAAGCATGTAGTGTGTGTGTGTGTGTGTGTGTGTGTGTGTGTGTGTGTGTGTGTGTGTGTGTGTGTGTGTGTAACAAAGAAAGAGAGCCGAAATGGCGGCCGTAGTCAAAGACACAAGATCGCGAAGAGCCAAAATGGCGGTTACGATCACTTGGAAGGTAACGTCACGGCGTGTTCCGTGAAAGGACTACAAAAATGGCCGACCATGACTTTTGGATACACACATACACACACCAGATGATGTTCGAAAAGGTAGCAGTGCTACCATGAGGCATATAATATGAAAGGGGTTCCCACAAGGCACACGTGTCAAATGTTATAGTTAGGTTATTTAACCATAAGTCTCCAAGGAGTCTCTTATAAGATTTACACGTGTGTCTGCGTAACCCCTAATGTGTGTGTAGTGTACGTGTGGGTTAGTCAAGAGAGGGAAAGAGAGAGAGAAAGACAAAGGGGCTAACACCCTTAGCAGGGGTTCCACAACGTGAGGAGAGTTCTTGATATAATCCATGCTTGCCTTGAGTCCCCTGACACCGCAATCTTATCACTTGATGCAGAAAAGGCATTCGACCGAGTCGAGTGGCCCTATCTCCTCAAGGTGCTTAAACGTTTTGGATTTGGTGATAATTTTCGTAGATGGGTTGAAATTATACTTGTTGATTCTTCTGCAATGGTATCTACTATTAACCTCACCTCTCAGCCTTTTGAGCTATATCGAGGCACAACACAAGGGTCACCAATTTAACCTCTACTTTTTGTAACAGCCATGGAACCATTGGCAATAGCGATTAAATCACACCCCTCAATCCATGGTATTAAGATCGGTGACATGGAATACATTACAGCATTATACGCTGATGACATCTTCCAGAATCGATATCATCCCTCTTAGAGTTGATTAAGCAATTTGGTAGCATCTCTGGTTTCAAAGTCAACAAAGAAAAATCATCTATTATGTTTGTAAATGAAAACAAGAGGAAGAAACCAGTAGTAGTACTATTTGTGAACACCACAGAAGGATTTAAATACTTGGGTATCAGAATAACCCCAAAGATAAGTTATCTTAGTCTAGACAATTTTGAATCCGTGCTAGTAGAATTGTCGGAAGAGATCACTAGATGGACAACATTGCCTCTATGTATATTGGGAAGAATCAACATAATAAAGATGACTGCTACTTAAATTTCTATATGTTTTTCAATCAATTCCACTAGCTCCTCCTCCTTAATTTTTCCCTCAGGCCAGAAAGCTTTTATCTAATTTCATTTGGAACAATAGAAAGCCAAGACTCAGACTCTCTCTTTTATATTAACCTTATGATAGGGGAGGGTCACAGTTGCCAAATTAAGAATGGTATAACTGGGCGGCCCAGGTGAGAGTGACAATATTTTGATTTTCTAAGGATGTTCTCTCACCCTGGTTAGAAATTGAAAAACTGTCCTCAAAGGGTTTGTCACTGAATAGCTATCTATACTCAGCATCTTTTAAGAAATTAAGGTAAAGTACTGCTATTTCTTTTGTAAAAAACATTATTGTTTGGTACGTACTACAAAACATTTTGGGTGACAACCCAGTGTTGTCCTGTTTCTCCCCAATCTGGGGTAATGACCTCTTCACCCCGGCAAAAAAACGACATGGGTTTCAAAGCATGGTTGAACAAGGGCATAGTAAAACTACAGGATGTAAAGTGGGTACGGAAAGTATTCAGACCCCTTTAAATTTTTCACTCTGTTTCATTGCAGTCATTTGCTAAAATCAAAAAAGTTTATTTTATTTCTCATTAATGCACACTCAGCACCCCATCTTGACAGGAAAAAAAACAAATGTAGAAATTTTTGCAAATTTATTAAAAAACAAAAACTGAAATATCACATGGTCATAAGTATTCAGACCCTTTGCTCAGTATTGAGTAGAAGCACCCTTTTGAGCTAGTACAGCCATGAATCTTCTTGGGAATGATGCAACAAGTTTTTCACACCTGGATTTGGGGATCCTCTGCCATTCTTCCTTGCAGATCCTCTCCAGTTCTATCAGTTGGATGGTGAAAGTTGGTGGACAGCCATTTTCAGGTCTCTCCAGAGATGCTCAATTGGGTTTAGGTCAGGGCTCTGGCTGGGCCAGTCAAGAATGGTCACAGAGTTGTTCCGAAGCCACTCCTTTGTTATTCTAGCTGTGTGCTTAGGGTCATTGTCTTGTTGGAAGGTGAACCTTCGGCCCAGTCTGAGGTCCTGAGCACTCTGGAAGAGGTTTTCTTCCAGGATATCTCTGTACTTGGCCGCATTCATCTTTCCTTCAATTGCAACCAGTCGTCCTGTCCCTGCAGCTGAAAAACACCCCATAGCATGATGCTGAGACCACCATGTTTCACTGTTGGGCTTGTATTGGGCAGGTGATGAGCAGTGCCTGGTTTTCTCCACACATACCGCTTAGAATTAACGTAAAAAAGTTCAATCTTGGTCTCATCAGACCAGAGAATTTTCTTTCTCATAGTCTGGGAGTCCTTCGTGTGTTTTTTGGCAAACTCTATGCAGGCTTTTATACAGTATGTCTTGCACTAAGGAGAGGCTTCCGTCGGGCCACTCTGCCATAAAGCCCCGACTGGTGGAGGGCTGCAGTGATAGTTGACTTTGTGGAACTTTCTCCCATCTCCCTACTGCATCTCTGGAGCTCAGCCACAGTGATCTTTGGGCTCTTCTTTATCTTTACCTCTCTCACCAAGGCTCCTCTCCCACGATTGCTCAGTTTGGCTGGACGGCCAGGTCTAGGAAGAGTTCTGGTCGTCCCAAACTTCTTCCATTTAAGGATTATGGAGGCCACTGTGCTCTTAGGAACCTTGAGTGCTGCAGAAATTCTTTTGTAACCTTGGCCAGATCTGTGCCTTGCCACAATTCTGTCTCTGAGCACCTTGGACAGTTCCTTCGACCTCATGATTCTCATTTGCTCTGACATGCACTGGGAGCTGTAAGGTCTTATATAGACAGGTGTGTGCCTTTCCTAATCAAGTCCAATCAGTTTAATTAAACACAACTGGACTCCAATGAAGGAGCGGAACCATCTCAAGGAGGATCAGAAGAAATGGACAGCATGTGAGTTAAATATGAGTGTCACAGTCTGAATACTTATGACCATGTGATATTTCAGTTTTTCTTTTTTGATAAATTTGCAAAAATTTCTACATTTCTATTTTTTTTCCTGTCAAGATGTGGTGCTGAGTGTACATTAATGAGAAATAAAATGAACTTTTTTGATTTTAGCAAATGGCTGCAATGAAACAAAGAGTGAAAAATTTAAAGGGGTCTGAATACTTTCCATACCCACTGTATATGAGGACTACAATACAGTGACATTCATCAGTTCAAGGCAAAGTTTGATGTGCCACAGACACAGTCCTTCAAATATCTACAACTTAGAAGCTTTATTCAGGCACACTTAAAAAAAACAGTGCAACAACCTCCATTCTCCATCTTAGAAACATACGTTACAAAAAAATGTTTTGGCAAAAGACTGGTCTCCCAGTTTGATGACATGTTGGTTTGACACCATAAGGATAACTGAAAGTAAGAGACAGGAGTGGATACAAGACTTACAAGAAGACATTTCACTCAATGAGTGGAGTAAAATATGTTTAAAGACACACACTCAAACCATCAACATCTGACTGAGATTGATACAATTTAACTGGATAATGCAAATATATATCTCCCCTGTTCAATCAAAATCATTAAATCCTAATATACTTGACCTATGTTGGGACCCACAGATGAAATCATTCATTGTGGATTTCAAAATGGACTCTGAGCTGAACTCAGTGTCCCAGAATTCCCCATTCTTCACACCTAGGTGCAAAATTCAGCTTTGAGCTACGATTGGTTAGGGTGACAGACCCCCTGCTGATCAGATAGTCAAAACTCCAGTGCCTTCCTTGTTCTCGCTCTCTCACTCGACGCCCTCGGCTTCTTCGACTTCAGATCTTTAAGGGCTCCTCTCCACTTCCCCCACACGGGGCTGCCTGTCCTCAAGATCTCTTCTTCGGGGCCTAACAGCTGTGGAGAGCTACAAGCTGCATTTGCAGCAGGCCCAGAGAACTTCTCTTCACTGCAGCGACACAAGGTCCTGCCAGTATTCCAGATCAGTTAGCACCAGCAGCTACGATGCAAAGCTTGCCAGCTAACTCCACAATCTGAGGAACACCAAGCAAGTTAGCACCGAGCTGCTATCCTTGCAAAGTAAAGGAGCAAACTGTTTCCTCCTCTGCCGACTTTCATCAGACCTTGCACAGCAAGAACAGCATTCAACATTGGAATCCCAACCTTCTCCTGCAACCACCAGCACCTTTTCTTCAAAGACTGGTAACGTTGAACTGGGCTTAGATAGCATAGCATAGCACGGTTAAGCACAGGACTTTAAACTCTGGTTGATGTAATGCATATGTGTTCAATGTATGTGTTTGTTCACTGTTGGTGTTATTGTGACCTCAGGTCAGGTGATTGGTAGTTTGCTTTGCTACACGGCTAATTCAACGTTAGTCTAATGCTGCTTCACATAGACTCAGGGTCTCTGCATGCAACTAACCATCTCCCCTAACCTGGCATCACGTCACACACACACATTCCTTGAGCCTGAAGCCTATCACACCCACATGTGATATCAGTGACCACCATTGTTTCTTTGTTCTGCCAGCCACACAAACACACACACACACACACACACACACACACACACACACACACACACACACACACACACACACACACACACACACATACCTGTATATAGTACATGTTAGTTAGATTGTGTGCTTTCATCTTTGTGTTGAATAAAGACTTTTGAACCTTCTTGCTGTTTATTTAATGTTGTACAAGAGTGAATGTTGCCAACCTCTACACTGTCAAGAACTCCAAAATCCTTCAACCATTACTAGCTGTTATGGTAAATCTGGTTGTACTTATCAAGTTAATTATTAATCAGAGATATAAACAGTTTAGTACCTTTTTATGAGACTGATTTGGTAAATTTGCTATGTTTTCCCTTCTTCAAGGGTAGTGCCCCGAGGTGATCTAATGTAAATTGGATCATATTATTTATCATAATTAATAATTATCCCTGATAATCATTCATTATTATTGATAGCTAAATTTTACCTAAATTCCCCTGTTGATGTTGCATAAACACTATTTAATTGTGGCCCAACACCTATGTTATAAGTGTAACAGTCACCAGGGTTCAATATATCACTGTCAATATCAATATCAATATATATATATATATATATATATATATATATATATATATATATATATATATATATATATATATATATATATATATATATATATATAATCTCAGATCACATCTTCCCTGTACCTTTATATCCTAAGTTATGTATTTTAGACATTTATTGAGATGACTGTTCTTTATCGTGTAAGGAAAGAAAAATGGTTGACCTTTGTCTACTCTAGGTTCTATTGCATTATGTTGGAAGAATGTTGGTTGCCCCTCGCTTGACCACTGGTTAAATAACTTAACATCAAGTATGGCTCTTTAGAAACTGACCTATATTGTTAGAAAGAGGGCTTCTGAATTTTATAATATTTGGAAGTTGTTTAATTACTTATTTTCATTACTGTCATATGTTCAAGATGTTCAGAGTGTTGCATGTTAATGTATAAATATAAATATCAATAAATATATGTTAAAAAAAAAACAAAAAAAACAAGGGATGTGAAAAAACAATTGATCTGGTGGTCAAACTCGCTTTGCTGGTGGTGAACACACTTTAACATCCATAATTAGTAATACAAAAATCTATCTGATGTTAATTGGGAGCAAATGTTCACAAACAAGGTAATGTAAATTCTTATTAACGTTAAATTAAGTCTTGTTTCGCCTCAGTTGCCATCTTCCTTCCTCACTCTCTGACTCTCTCCCTGCTGCTACAGTAACAAGCAACAGAATGAAACACACACTATCTTGAATTTATTAAAGCTTAAACATTGTTGGAAATATTTGGAAAAATGTAAGTACACACTTCAACAATATCTGACAAACGTCTAATTGTTTTTTAGACATTTTAATGCAGAAAAGTTACATATTATATCTTTAATATATTTTCTTATGATGAGATTGGCTTTATTTTGCAATAGCAGAACACATTGAAATAATTATAAAGCCAGTTTTGTTGGGGTAAACCTTTAGTTATGCTTTAGTTCATCTCTGACATGAACAAAATGCAACATTCACCAGGTGTGACCTGGTTCACTAGCTTAGGTCTGCCTTCATCCCTAAACTTTCTGACATTGGCAGAATTTTTTTGCCTTCTTTGGCCAGTTTCATTTCTCTACCATGTAAAAGGTATAATAGACTGTTGATAGCAAGCAATGATGCATGCTATGCAGTGTTATAGGATCTGGTATTAACATCTTAATCTGTTGCCACTATTGTTCTCTCTTCTTCTCAGCTTCTCAACCTCTTAGTATACAGAAAACCCAACACAGTTTGAAGTTACAAGGAAGCAGAGACAGGTGATAAAAAGTTCTTAGAGATGCAGTATGGTTTAATGTAGTATGATACCTTTCTCTGTACTCCACCCATGCGTGCACACTTGGCATCAATAGTCTGGTAGGTGAGCCACAGGCAGGTGTCAACATGTTGTATGTAACACACAGAGTCGCCATACTTAATGTCAGGAACACCCATTCCATCCACCTCCTTCTTCACACCTGGGTCCAACTTTTCCTAAAGGAGGGAGACATGACGAAACAGATTAATGCTACATGACAATTGGCTGGTTTGAAAGTTTTCATCATTACGATTTCAATGATTTTCAAGCTGTCTTTCTGGGTTTAGAAGTTTGAGATTTAAAAGATAAAAGAAGAGCTAGAAGGGTTCCACATGATATACACACTCATCACCAATGTCCCTTTTGCATTCATTCATTTACAACACTGGCTGATACAGGTCAGACAGCAAACAGAACCTCTCCTGAACACTGTGTCCATATTTGGATAATAGGGCAGTTAGCTAGTTATGCGTTACCATTAGTCTGATAGCACCATATTTCTGTGAGCAGACAAAAACAAGGAGGATATATTATATATATATATATATATATATATATATATATTAGGGGTGTAACGATACATTATTATATTTGTATTGAACAGTTTCGGTACAGGACGTTCGGTTCGGTACAGGGCTGTGCACGGGTGAGTTCCCGGAACGGAAGTTGCGTGTGTTTATTTTCTGCCTGCAGCTACACATGCAGCCCTTTTACGTCATGGCTAATGCTAGCGAGAAACCAGAGCTTGAAGACCCTCCCTTGTCGCTAAAGTCTCCTGCTTGGGAACACTTCGGTTTCCCGGTTAAATATTGGACGGAGAAAGACGAGTGGATAAAACGAGGGCAGTGTGCCAACATTGTTCAGCTGAGATCGGGTATGTTTCTGGCAACATGACAAACATGCTAACTCACTTGAAGCGGCACCACCCGAATGTGAATATCACTGCTACAAGAAAAAAAAACGACCTTAGTTCAAACACAGCTGACTTCGGCATTCAAGCAGCCTCTCCCTAGCAGTTGAGATCGGGCCAAAGCTATAACAACTGCCATCGGAGTTTTTATAGCAGCGGATCTAAGACCATATTCAGTTGTTGAAAACACTGGTTTTAAACACATGCTAAAGGTGATTGAGCCCCAGTATGAAGTACCCACTCGTCTGCACTTCAGTCAGAAAATAATACCAGGCCTTTATGAGCAAGCTAAATCTGCTGTTGTCCAAGACTTGTCAAAGGCATGTGCAGTAGAACTAACGACTGATGGATGGACATCCAGAGCTAACGAGAGCTACATAACTGTGACTGCCCATCACATCACCCCCGAGTGGAACATGGTGAGCCATGTTCTGCTAACTTGGCCCATGTATGAACAACACAACAGCGCAAACCTGGCAGAGGGACTTAAAGAGACAGTGTTGGAGTGGAAATTGGAGAGGCCAGGAACAACAATTACAGTTACAACAGACAATGCCAGGAATATGGTCAATGCAGTGAGTGAAGCTGGAATGGGCCCCCAAATCGGGTGTTTTGCGCACACTATTAATCTAGCTTCACAGAAAGCAACAGGTCTCAACCAAATATCCAGACTGCTTGGTAAAGTGAGACGGATCGTGTCTTTCTTTCACCGTAGCCCAACAGCTGCGCACATATTGGAAAGCAAACAGGAGATGCTTAATGTAGCAAAACACACCCTTATTCAGGACGTCACCACCCGCTGGAACTCAAGTTATGATATGCTTGAGAGGTACCTTGAGCAGCAAGCAGCAGTGTACTCGGCACTGACAGAGAAGACTCTCAAGAAGAAAGATATCAGCACATTGTCTGACCAGGATGTGAGTATGGCAAAGGAGGTAGTTGAGGTCCTTAAGCCACTAAAAACTCTCACAACACTGATAAGCACTGAAGCTACGCCTTCAGCATCTATGATCATGCCCCTCAAAGCCACAGTTCTCCACTCAATGGAACCAAATGAGGGAGATAGTGCAACGATGACCCAAGTCAAGGCTGCCATCAGAGGAAACCTGGAGGACAGGTACTCTTCTTGTCAGGACTTCCTCCACAAATGCACAGCGCTTGACCCGAGGTTTAAAACTCTTCCTCATGTGGATGATGCCTGTCGTGACAGGATCTACAACAGCCTCATCACAGAGATTGTGGTGATGGAAGAAGAGGTATTGTAATAATAATAATAATAATAATAATAATAATAATAATAATAATATAATTATAACTTCATGTGCATCAAATGTCTTTTGCTTGTGTCAGTAGTATTCATATTAAAAATATTCATTTTTTTTTTTTTGTATTTTATTTAGAAGAATGAGGAGGCCACAGGGGCAACAGCAGCTGCTTCATCCCCAGAGACAGGACACCCAGAGGCATCTGAATCATCTCCTCCTGTCAAGAAGTCAGCGATGGCTCAACTGTTTGGTGAGCTCTTCAAGACGCAGGTGGGAAACAAGGATACTTTGCAGCTGGTGAAGGAAGAGGTTGCCGCATACAAGGCAGTGAGCTGTATTTCAGTAGACTCTGACCCACTTCTATGGTGGAAGACCAGTGAACCCATATATCCCCTAACTGCCAAGTTAGAAAAGCACTACCTCGCCATATCCGCTACCTCTGTCCCCAGCGAGAAGGTATTTTCAACCGCTGGGGACATTGTAACTGCAAGCAGATCAGCACTCACTGCAGACAATGTGGACAAGTTAATCTTTCTGGCAAAAAATATGAAGGTTGAGTAAAACTGAACAGGGCTACATGCTGGAACTGTTAGTGCTGCACTTTACTTGTAAAAAAGTTTTATTAAAAGCTGTTAACAAGCTGTGAAGAATTTATTTTTATAATATTTCATATACTTTTTGTTTGAGAATATTTTATTTATTGAAATGATTATTTCATATATATTTTGTTTAGTTGAGAATATTTTATTTACCTTATTACCAGGCAGCACTTTACAACAGTATTCTATTTTTTAAATTTTATTTTCATATTTTGTATAATGTCACAATAAATTGTTGGTTTACAAAAGTTCTGAATAAACAACAAGCAAATTTATGTTTTGCATTTTGTTCCCATACTGTACCGAAAAAGAACCGAACCATGACCTCAAAACCGAGGTACGTATCGAACCGTGATTTTTGTGTATCGTTATATTATATATTATATATATATATCTTCTCAAAGTGGTCTATAAAGGGTTGCCATATTGCCTGAAATTTGTTTACCTTCCCTCTGAGTGAGAATCTAACCTTTTCCAATTGTAAGAGATGCATCACTTCTTTCAGTAATGTTGGATGGGTCGGTGGGTTTTTCTGTTTCCAATTCAGCAATATCAACCTTCGTGCCAACAGTGTCACGTAACGTATCATATTATATTTGTTATTTGACAAAACTGTTGTGGCCATTTTCACCCCAAACAAAGCGAAAACTGGGTCTGGTTTGAGTCGAATTTTAAGGACTTCAGACAGAGTTTGGAGGATATTGACCAAATAATTAAAGAGTCTTGGGCAGTTCCAGAACATATGTGCCATGGAGGCCGGAGCTTGTGCACATTGGTCGCATATGGGGTCGACTGTAGGAAACATCTTGGACAGCTGTAGTTTTGATAAGTGTAGTCTGTGTAAAATTTTGAATTGTATCAGTCCATGTCTGGCACATATAGAAAAGAGGAGTGGACAAATTCTTGGGCTTTTTTCCATTGATGCTCTGTGATTTCCACTCCTATATCCTCCATCCAGGCCTCTCTTAGATGATCCAGTGTGATTGTGCAGTCCATTTGTGTCAAATCATCATGGATCTTAGAAATAGCTCTTTTAGCCTGTGGGTCAAACAAAAACAGTGTGTCCATTGAAGAAAGCAGAGGTTTGTTTGGGAAGGATAGAAATGTCTTTTTTATGAAATTTCGGATTTGTAAATATCTAAAAAAGTCCATGCTGGGTATATTACATTTCTCTTTTAGTTGCTGAAATGTAGGAAAAATGTTGTCAATAAATAGGTCATTGTTTGTCCGAATTCCTTGTAAATGCCACTTGCGAAATGACAGATCGGAAAGTGATGGAGGGACCGAGTGTTTTTTTATTATTATCAACAAATCTTCCAGCCAAAATGCCTCCGTATTTGGGACCAAATTTTAATTGAGTGTGAAATAATAATAATAATAATAATAATAATAATATATATATATATATATATATATATATATATATATATATATATATATATATATATATATATATATATATATATATATATATAATAATAATTTCTGTAATTGTTCTTGATGCATCTTGTTCTTTTATTTGGTGTGCTAAAATTCCATGTTCATAGTATTTATGTTTTGCTTGAGTTAAGAGCTTGGTTGTTTCTGTAGAATAGATTAGATTAAGTTCAGTCTGAAGAAATAGCTTTCGTTTATGAAGATCCGGGGAGGGATTAATTGCATATTGTTGGTCTATCGCCTTAATATCATCTGTTATCCTTTTTTTCTATCTCTCTACGTTGCTTATTAATTGCACTGCTATAAGAAATAATATGCCCAAGTATGTAAGCCTTCAATGCTTTCCATAATGTAGATCTCGAGGTATGTGGTGTGTTGTTAAATGAAAGATAGAGGTCTATTTCCTTTTCCAGTTTCTCGACCACTTTTTTATCTGATAATAGGCTATTATCGAAACGCCATACCTTTGAAGCATATTCCCATCCAAACATTAATTGAAGTGTTAGTGGGCTATGGTCAGATATTACAATTGGCTTGTATTCACAGTTCTTCATCAGAGGCAAAAGTCCCTTATCTATTAAAAAAGATCTATCCTGGAATAAGTGTGATGGACTGATGAAAAGTAAGAATACTGCCGTGCGTTGGGGAACAGGGTTCTCTATGGGTCTGCCAATTTATATGTGTTAAGAAACGTGTGAATTCCCCTTGCAGATTTAGATAAAGCTGTAGGCTTATTCAGGGGTGATTGCAAAAAAAAATCCTGAGCCGGAACTTTTTCCCATGCGCCCCCCCCCCCCCCATACATATCACCTACAGTCAATCTCAGAGCACATCTATGGGCAAAGCTACGACAGCTGCTTTAAGAAAGTGTTCGTGATTCGTGCTGTGATAGCGCTTTTTTCCTGCTAGTTCCATACATTAGCCTCCTGGTGCACAACGTGCAAAAGCATGCACCTGGTTGTCGGAGCTTTTGGCACCAGCTCCCAAAGAGCTTTACATCGCTACCCACCTCTTCTATCCAAGCCCAGCGCCATTTGTTCTTAATGCCTTTGACGACATCTTTAGAGTCTTCCCCTGGCTTCATGAATTTACGCTCCATCCTGACACTACAGTGCGCGTCAACAGCACGTGGAGCGACTGCTCTCTGGATCAATCTGTTTGGCCAAGGTCCGCCCCCACCGTATTTCTGATTGGCTAGTAGACCTATCCTTAGTGTAATTGAGTGAAAGTTGAGCCTCTGTTGAGACCCAGAGAACTGCATGTTAGATCTCTGGGCAAATCTTTTTTTTTGCAGTCACGCCGGTACGCCGGAGATCCAGCACGGCGCCAGAATGCAATCAGCCCTGCTTATTCGAAGACCTATCAAGGTTGGGGTCTAAAACCAAATTAAAATCTCCACCTATTACTAGTCAGTGAGAGTTCATATTAGGTAGTTTGGCTTGAAAATTTGATATTAATTGCTCATCATCGACACTGGGCACATATATGTTAGCCAGAGTAATCGGGTAGCCATGGAGATTTCCCGTCACAATCACAAATCTCCCCTGGGGGTCAGATATAACCTCAGACATTGTGAAAGGTATTGAGTTTGATTATTATTGAAGTGCCTCTGCTTTTAAAATTAAATGAAGTGTGAAATATATGTCCTGTCCACTTGCAGTGTAATCTATGATGATCTGGATTTCTGGATGAAGTGCATTTCTTGCAAGAATGCAATATCTGTTCTCAGTTTTTTAAGATGAGCTAGTACATTGCCTCGCTTTACAGCTCCATGTAATCCTTTACAGTTCAATGTAACAAACTGGACCAGGTTTTCTGGCATAGCTTCCGCAGACTTATTGACCTTATCAGCCATTATTGTGTTGTTTGAAAATCGAATTCTTGATATGATGTTTCTTTTGTGGCATCCCTTTACAGAAATAATACATAAAAATACTCCTGTATTGGGAACAGAACTTTCCCTTTAAAACTATACATGAACCCCTTGCTGTCCTTCCCCTGCCAGGAGACATGCTTCCTTAAACATGAGCGAGAAAAAACATTTCGCAAAAACCTTTGTCAACATTCCACTAAGCTCCTGTGTTAAGTATGTTAGTTTTTTCCTAAACTACTTTGTTCATTTTCTCCTTCTGCAAGCTGAGTATGTTCTGAGTTTTGAATTATACATTAAGTATCTGAGAGTGTGTATCTTAGAAAATAAATAAATAAATAAAATAAAACAGAATAAAATATAATGAAAAAAGTAATACTAATAATAACAATAAAAATGATTAAAAAAAAATAAAAACTCAAGTTTTGGATAACAGGGGAAAATCTAGATTAGATACAAAAGTTGGTGCTATATTTCGTGAGATATACTAATAAAATAAAAGTGTGCTTGTGATCATGAGGAAATACATCTCCATGTCCCTTTTTAAGTATCAGTATCTCCCCTTTTTACGTAATAAAGTGTATAGGAATGAGCTAATCAGAAACAAAAAGATCAAAACAAACAAACAAAAAAATAAAGCTAAGAATTATCAATAGTATTACTGTTAGCTACCCTTAAGAGAGCCAGGTTAAAGTAAGACACACTGCTCGTTGTAATTTTGACTTCTCCCTCTTTTTTTTCTTTCCCTTAAAAGGTCAAACTAAAACCAGAGAGCCAGGAATTGTATTATTCATTTCCATTTTTACCTTATTCTCTATTAGGGTTAGGTTATAAATTTTTGCCCCACTTTATCTGAATTAGATGAAAATAGATGATTAAAGTAGAATAATGATAATTCTTATTACATCTCCAATAATCCCTCTTTGTATATAAATGTTTTCCCGATTCTTCTCCTTCTATGCATTTATGTAATGGTAGGTATAACAGAATTAACCAGAAATTAAGAGGTTCTACCTAAACAACAATAAAATAACATGCACGTAATATTAATCAAACAAATAATAATACATTTTACAGTATGCCTAAAGATAACCAGGCTGAGTGGAGCTGCCACACATTAATCTTTGACACTGATCTTTGTAATGATTTATAGTTACTCAGAGTTTATTCAGGGAGGCGTGTAGAAGAAAATCCTCTTTAATTGTCCTCAGGGGGGTGTGTGATGTTCGTCTTAATAAACTTTTCTGCATCGCGGGATCAGTGAAGGAGTGCCTGGTGTTGTCCAGGGTGAAGGTCAGCCTCGCCGGGTAAAACATGTTGTAGGGGACTCCCGCATTGCGCAGCTCAGCCTTCATTTGGTTGAAGGATGCTCGAAGCCTGCTGATCTCAGGGCTCATGTCAGGGAATATGTGCACGGGGAAACCGTTATAAATCAGGCGGCCTTTATTTCTGGATAGTTTTGAGATCTTTTCTTTATCCGAATAATAGCAGCCTCACAATAAGCGCCCGTGGTCTCTCTCCGTTCTGTGGTTTCAGGGCAAGGCTCCTGTGTGCCTGGTCTACTACTAACAGCGCGTCAAAGTTTTCCTCCCCAAGCACGGCGGAGAAAATCTCCGCTACAAAGCGGCCGGGTTCCCCCCTTTGCTGCCCTCTGTGACTCCGACAATACGGAGGTTTTGTCCACGGTTCTGTTCTCTAGATGTGTTTTTCTTGCAACTTTTTATAATCCTTCCTCAACATGTCATGGCTTTTTTCCAAGACCGCGATCCTGTCATTTGCTTCGCTGTGTGTGTGTGTGTGTGTGTGTGTGTGTGTGTGTGTGTGTGTGTGTGTGTGTGTGTGTGTGTGTTACGTAGGGCCCCTATCTACCGCAGGATCTCGTCCCGGAGCACGCCGACGTCCGCCCTGGCTTCTTAATGGAAAGAAGAGATGTCATTTCTTATCTCTCGGTGCATGCTTTCTATCTGTGTTTTAATGTCAGTCGTTATCCCCTCTCGGTACGACTGTAGCTCGCTTCTCAGGGTCTTCACTGAAATAGGTGAATGTTGCTTGTCGTCCGCCATCTTTTCTTCTTTCTCAGCTGCGGTCGTTGGCGTTAGAAGTTTCTGCGTCTATCTTCGGCTATTCCCTCTTCTCAAGACAGGGCGTGTAGTCTTACCAGATCAGTCCTCAAACGCCTCCCAAGTTTCTTGTCTAAAGATGGTCTAGTAAAAAGTTTGATGGAGCTGGCTCTACTTGCTACCTACTCCATGCGGCCGGAAGCGGAAGTCCGTTCCTTATACTTTTAACTAAGTTTTAACCTGTTTTTACAGTTCATGTTCTTATATTGTGTCATTATTTTAGCGTATTTTATCATTTCATTCAGTATAGCACTTTTTAACTTTGTAGTAAATGTGCTATGTGAATAAAAATTATTTCCGAGTTTAGCCCTGCTGAGAGTCAGTGAATTCTGAGCAGTCAATCTACAGAGAACAGAGAAGAGAAAACTTGTGATTCTTCAATTAAGGGAGTTTTTCTGTCCCAGGGTGGATTTTCAAGAAAAAAATGTTTTTTAGAAAAAACAATTATTGTATTTGTTAAGGTTAGGTTGTAGTAGCTATGAAAAAAATAACTGTCTCAATGATGACATTTGACCACTTTTTCAGTGTGTTGAAAATTTAAATGTGCAAGAACTTCACTGTTTTGTACTTTTCCCCAACCCAGACTTTTTGACATCCCCTCTATAATAGAGCAATAAAAAGTGCTAAATTTATTAAAACTTTGCTCTGCATTTCTTCATGACAACTTAAAAATAAATTTTTCAAATTCATATAGTTTAAATTTGTTCAATTTGCAATTTATTTATAGTTAAATATCGCTGTCCCTCACACATCTGTCAACATTTTAGAGAGCAATAAAGTTTTTACAAACAGTTACATACATTGTTGCATGCAAATTAGCTGCTCCAGAGGAACATTCCTTGACATGAGGCAGAAGCCTGATTATTCAATGCCCGCATATGTAAGTAATTTGATGTTTTATACATCCTGATCTGAGAGTATGTTTATTAGGCGTCATTACCAAACAAGTTACTATTTGAGTATTTCAATTAATTCATAGGAAATTTCACTTTATTTACATATAGTCAGTGTACCTTTTATGTTGGCTAACCAAACTTAGCCAACATTTTCTGCAAAGAGTGAAAATTGTCATTACCATCTTGTGTCATTACCATCACACAGGTGACTGTGATGGTAATGACAATCAGTGATGGTAATGACAATTTATCTGTTTAATACCTTATAACTTGAATATATTAGCTTCATTTACTACTTTACTACTTAATTATTTATTATTATTTATGAGTTTTTATATTGTTAAGTGCATTTTCTTATTGCTGGTGTGTAAAATCAATTGGTTACTTATGTGGTTGTTGCAGTCACAGAATGTGAGATATTTTTTTTAATGAAAATGAAATGAAAGATTTTTCTTACTATACTGTATTTTTCTTACTAGACTAGTAGTTGTCTTTTTATGACGTTGTTCCTATGATTTAAACTGGTTATCAACAGCAGGTCCCTGACTGTTGTTTAATATGGGTCACGCCACTATTGCTGTGCTATAAAATGCTACACACGTATTTGAGAGTGCTGAAAACTTTATTTTCTATTTCAGCATTTTTGGATTGGCACCTATGGGACATTTGAGTTGAGCATGCCAGTTCTCTTGTTTGATCCTTTTTTAAGTCAGAAACGAGCCAGCCGGCCGAAAGAATTTATTATTACATAAGCAATGCTGTGGTAGTTTACCAAGTGATTCATTTTCATGGAAGGTTAAGTGTCCAAAAGGCGTTGTTTCTAAAAGTAGTATATTTCATTTGTTGTAAAAAACAACAAATGAAAAAAAAAAACACCAGTGTTCAATCAAAGCTATGCTAAGATCTTTTTCCAGACCAATTGATAAACCTTTTGAAATATAAAAAACAGAGATTAAAGAACATTATTTTTTCAAAATTCCAGAAGTCAAAAGTGCCCTGAATTGAAGAATCACCCAGTATAGATTATGGCCATACTACAGTCTCCATTCACTGTGGTTTCAAATAGCATCATGATGTTAACACTGTAATGCCTTACAACCTTTAACGCTCAATGATGTTTGCTTGTATTTGACCATGTCTAGTATCTAGTGTCTAGTATCAGGATCATCCACTCGGACAAATGAGCCTATCGAAACATATTATACTACACAGAGACTCCCCTACGTTTAAGTAGCTTGAACATAAACAGACGGTATTATGGATGCTTGGACTTTGTACCTTGGAAGACCTGAAGCAAAAGGCTGTAGACTTGATGTCAGCTTTCTCTTTGTCCATCAGCAGCAGAGATTTGTCTTCTATCAGACTGAGATACTTTCCCGTGGTCACATGTCTCAGTCTGAATGGCTGACCCCAGCGGATATGACTCCCACTCCACCTGGACACAAACACAGTCAGACGCATAAATACTAAACACACACATACACAGAGACATGAAGCATGCTAAATAGAAACATATGACATATGAGAAAAATCCACAAACAATGCAGGGTAATATTGTGTGAAACAAAAAACTGACATGTAAACTATATGCACTGAATTAAGTTAATTTACAGCTACACTTAGGGATATTTCATATAACTTTGCTCATGGTTACTAACCCATCATCTCTGCACACAAGGCGGGATGATCAACTGGGAAAACCAGACAATCAGAGGCACCTGGTTTACTGTGTGGCAACCGCAGTAATTTGATCAACTGCAAATTGTCATGTCTCACTCTGTGTTATAGTTTTCCACTGTCTTAGTCCATGTTTATACATAGCAGGGTATTTAGAGAAACAAATACCCCCCACCCTCCGTTTTCAAAAATAACATCGTGCACACAACATCATTTTCAAAAAAGCTGTCATTTACATCAACCCGCATAAATACGCCGTCGAGCGCCATTATAACTATGCCAAACCTATGGGCGGCAGTGTAGGGAGAAGGATAAAGCCATGCAAGCCAATCAGAATCCTCAGAATCAACAACAACGAATAACACGAGCAACTTCCTGTTCCTGTCAAAACAATGCTCACATGACGTTAAGCATTTTCTGGCGTATAATATAATAATAATAATAATAATAACTTTATTTATATAGCACTTTTAAAAACCATGTTTACAAAGTGCTTTGACCAGAACAAAGCAAGAAAAAAAAAAAAAAGCACAAAGCAAGAAAAACAAATTTCATTTACAAAGGAAAAATAGATTGCAAGAAATAGTTAAAATAACAATAAAAGAACCACATCACATAAAGGCACGTCTATAAAAATGGGTTTTAAGAAGTGATTTAAAAGAATCTACCGATCCTGCAAGCCTTATCTCCTCCAAAGTCGAGGGGCTCTGGTGGCGAAGGCACGATCACCTTTAGTTTTTAGTCTCGACTTTGGAACAGTCAGGAGGGCCCCGCCTGAGGATCTAAGGCTGCGAGCTGGTTCATAAGGAATTAAAATATCAGCAATATAGCTCGTAGCCAGACCTGAGCGTGCTTTAAAGGTGATCATTAAAATCTTAAAATCAATTCTGAAACAGACAGGGAACCAATGGAGGGAAGCTAAAATTGGAGTAATGTGTTGACGTCTGTTAAAACCGGTTAAAAGCCTAGCTGCTGAGTTCTGTACCAGTTGGAGGCGAGAGAGTGATTTTTGATTTATGCCTGAGAGAAGGGAGCTGCAGTAGTCTAGTCTGGAAAAGATGAATGCGTAAATGACTTTTTCCAGATCAGGGGGAGTGAGCATATGTTTTATTCTAGAAATGGATCGTAGGTGATAGAAGCAGGACTGGACCAGTTTATTGATGTGAGGGATGAAAGTCAGCTCTGAGTCAAAATGTATACCTAAGTTTCTTGCAGTGGGTTTTATGTTGACAGAGAGGGGACCAAGGGCTTGCTGATAATGACTAATATTGTTTGGGGGGGTGAACAATATGATTTCTGTTTGGGTGTTGTTGAGCTGTAAGAAATTTTGGGCCATCCAACTGTTAATATCTTTAAGACAATTTGAAATAGCAGCTAGGCTTCCAGGGTCACCAGGCCTCAGCGGAAGGTATATTTGTGAGTCGTCTGCATAGCAATGGAAAGATACATTATGGTGTCTAATAATCTGGCCAAGTGGGAGCATATAAATAGAAAATAAAATCGGACCTAAAATAGAACCTTGAGGTACACCACAGGTAATGGCAGTTGTATTTGAGGAATAATTACCTGTGGTGACCGAGAAGGTTCTGTCTAAAAGGTAGGAATAAAACCAACTAAAAGCAGTGCCAACCCAGGTTTTCAGGCGGTCCAATAAAACTGTATGATCCACGGTGTCGAAGGCTGCCCTTAAATCTAAAAGGATTAAAATTGCACTCTCTCCCGTATCAGCAGCTAAAAGAAGGTCATTTGTTACCTTGAGGAGTGCAGTTTCTGTACTATGTAAAGCTTTAAAACCAGACTGGAATTTCTCAAAGATGTCGTTGTGAGACATAAAAGCTAAAAGTTGCGCAGAAACTACTTTCTCTAAAACCTTGGATAAAAACGGAAGCTTAGAAATAGGCCTAAAATTATTAAGAATCCAAGGGTCGAGGTTTGGTTTCTTTAAAAGAGTTTGGACCACAGCATGTTTAAAAGAGTGTGGGAAAATGCCACTTTTTAAGGAGCTGTTAACTATCATTAAAATACTGGGTCCAACAGCCTAATGAGCGTGAGAACCTATAACCCTGTTTCTCCCAGTTGACACGACAACACATAACCGGAGTTTTCCAAATTCTCCACTTTGCCCGGAGTTTTTAGAAATAATCGTTTTCTGTGATAAAAACGGGGTTTTCGTGTAAATGAGAGGCCAAACCGCATGGAAATATCTGCGTTTTCCCTTCGTGTAAACGGGGCTTTATTTTGTAGTATTCACCTTTCTTCTCATTTCAGATCCCCTCTCCCTGTCCTTGTGGGTTTGTCCTCCACCGTGATTATCTTCCCTGCACTGATTACTTTCACCTGTTCCCTCTGTGGAATAGTCCCTGTGTTTCCCATGTCTGTTGCCAGTTCGTCTTTTGTCTCTGTACTTAGCATCCCAGCCTTGTTTCTAGTGTTTGAGTATTCTTGGTTTTTTGACTCCTGTGTCAAGTCGTGCTTGTGAGTCCATACTATTGTCGTCACCCAGTCGTGATAGTATGGACTCACAAGCACGACTTGACACAGAGTTTAGGTAAAGTAAAAGTATTTTACTTAAATCAGGTTCGGTACACAGGAGGTCAGTCAGCGAAAGCAAACAAATCCGGCAGGGGTTAGGCAGAGACAAGGTCGAGGAAAAACAGGCAGGAGTACAGGGACTATATATACACACAGAGGGAACAGGTGAAAGTAATCAGGGCGGGGGAAGACAATCACGGTGGAGGACAAACCCACAAGGACAGGGAGAGGGGATCTGAACAAGAGGAAAGGTACTAATAAGATAGTAAAGTTACAGACGCTGTAAATAAGACAGTGGAATAACACAGAGTGAGACATGACACAAATTGGTTGAACAATATGCACCATCGAAGCACAACCTAAACTTAATCGAAACGTCATCTTATAGGAGGGGCCTTACATAAAAATTTTGTTTTACCCCTTATTATTTCACTGTTTCTGAATACATTTGGGTTTCACCAAGTTGCCAGACACTGGATGTGATCTTGAGTTACCCAAGTCACCATTTTCATGACTTGCAACTTGACAGGAAATAAAAATTACCTGAGACTTGACTTGGGAGATTAAGACTCATGACTTGACTTGACTTGAGACATAGTGACTTGAATAATATATGACTTGTACTCATTTCATGTTTCAATTTAGTTTTTTTACTTATCATTTTACTTATTTATTCCATGATGATAGGCAATGTCAGTGATGTATTTAAATCTACATCTGCTGCCCCCCTGTGACCAGAAAATAATTCAGGCCTAAATTATGTACATGAATTTGGTTAAAATATTAACATGTGAAATATGATGCAGAAACTCAATTTGAAGCCTAAAAGCTAATGTTCATCCACTCTAGCACAGTCCTGTGCAGTCGAGTCACAGATGTTCACAGCATGGACACAGCAAAGCAACAGCAGCCCAGACCTCAGCTTGTTTAAGATGTTTTTTTCTAAGATATGTCAAGATATGGCAGAGCCATATTGCAAAAAGCATCCACAAGTGTGTGTGTGTGTGTGTGTGTGTGTGTGTGTGTGTTTGTCACTACCTTCCTTATTTTGATGTCAGTCAGTGTGTCCTCAGGGTGGATATATTTAATACACACTGGTGAAATTGGTATCAGTGGTATGAGACTGGATGGATCTGGCATTGCCCTTGTTTGCCAACTGTCACACTGTTATTTTTATTAGTAACATATGTGCATTTCTAGCAAATACAAGTCTGATGTCAGGGAAATTAAATCTAGTCAAATACACACTTTAATCTGTCAAAAAATAAATTTAAAGCAGAATTCAACCTATAGTCACCTAAAATTTGAGAATAACCGCCAATAAAGTATGTCTTCATATTCCAATTCCACATTCCAAAAACACATTTTTTTTTCAGTGAGGTGAGCTGATTTGGATGTCGATGGCTTTAGTAATGTAAGATACTGCAAATCCTCACGTAAAAGCTGATATTCAAAAAAATGTTTAAGCTCAAGCATCAACAGGAAATTAATGAAATAGTTCATCATATTGGGAAATCCACTTATTTGCTTATTCTTTGAGTAGACTGAGTTAAGAAATCAATACAGTACCAATAAATCAAGATGTGCCTAGCCTAGCTTAGCATAAAGACTAGAAGCGACACCTATAAAGCGCACATCATACCACTTTGTTTACTGTTCCTTTATTCTGTACATAAACAGAAATGTAAAAGCAATGCAAAAGACAGTAGCTGCATGGTTGAAGAATTTCATCAGTTCTGTTTATCTAGCACTTATTTGCCCCATGTTCAGCTGTAGCATGTGTTTCCAAATATATCTGTTTTGGTTTCTGAACAGGAACAATGTTACCAAACCAGGCAACCTTACTGTGATGACAAGACTCCAGAAAGCTGCACACAGTCACAACGCCTGACTGTTCTTGTACATGTAGCATATAAACTGCCTGTAGAATCATAAAATCACTTTTAAGTGTGTTGTTTAAATCAAGGTGTAGTTTAAATCAATTTCTGTCCCGTTTCATACAAAATATGAAGTGTAGGTTTTGAAGGAATTTAAAAGAAAGATATTACATTTTTGGCAAAATGGAATGGTTCCAGTGAATAAATTCCAGTAAAATGCTGTCTTAAACATAGAGGCCATATTTACAGAAGTGCAGAGGACTGACGGAGAGCTTCATCCCAAGTTGCAACAAGAATCACCTGAAGCTCGATGAGCTTAGGTTTTGTTAAAAACCAGCATCTCTGCTGGTGTATGTCATTGAATCTATGTGTTTGCTGTGTGTGTATAGTATGTGTATGCTGTACTCACACAACACGCAGCGTCTCCAGCCTCCACAGGGACCTGGCATGACTGGACACTGCTCCCCCCTCATAGTGCACTGTCCTGTGGGTAAAAATAAAACAATTACACCTTCAAACAAATTATATTGAATATCTTTTCCATATGTAACATATTAGAAGTCACTTCTTCAACAGCAACTCCATCTGCCTTTGACTTATGTGTGGATACAATATGCTTCTGCATGGATGAGTCAGTAACAAATCGCAGCAGACAGTCTGTGGGATAACACACTCTCATCGGCATTGTTTAACAACATGGCTGTCCCCTTTGGGAACATTTTAAAACTATAATTATTAATAGTCCTCCTTGTCTCAGTCACAGCAGAGCTCACTATGTAAAGGGAGTTGCTACTTTCCCTTCCTGCAGGCCATGGTAATTTCCTTACAAATGAAGCTGAATACTGATGTGTAATGGTGTACACTGGAGGATGACAGAGAGACAACTTTAAAGTAAAGGAACACACTGATTTAGAACTGTAAAATAAAAATGATTTGAATAATGAAGCTGAAATATCTTGTTTCTATGTTTATTTAAGAGAAAACCTGCATGTGTGACATACACATTTCATTCAGCTGAAACGATTATTCTTTTTTCTTTTTTTAATTCTCTGATTCTCTGACCGGTCTCGATCTCGAGACCGGTCTCGAGACCACTTTTCCGTGGTCTTGGTCTTGTCACGGCCTCGACAGTCTTTGGTCTCGGTCTTGTCTCGGTCTCGGGCCTCTTGGTCTCACAATGTCTCGGACTGGCTGAGCGGTCTCGAAGGGATTTGATTCTTTGTGATGTCTGTGTTATATTGTTCTTGTCCCACTGAACTACAGCTACAATTACAACTTGATAAAGTGTGTTATAATTGAGATGCTATTGCACACATCGAGGTGACCAGTTCTTCCTCTTGTTAATGTACAATTTGAAGTACAGTTTTGTACTATTTGTACTATAAACTATTTGTATTTTGCATTTGATTTAATGCATTTTTTGGTGCACCTGCGTGTGTGTTTGAGTTTTTATTTACAGTATTGTGCTTATGGCCTTGTTTGAATAAATATATGGCATCATTGGCCTTTGAATAATATTTGCATATCGTTGTGATTGATTAAGCATTAGGCCTATGCCATTTCAGTGATGCTGATATTGTGTAATGGTGACAGTGTAATTTGGCTACTATAATTGATATTATATTGATAATTGTGTATTTTTAATATTTAGAATTAACGTTTCATCTACAAATGAAGTACAATTTAAATCAGTAACATATCTCCAATTCATTAGACTTTTTCTGAGGTGCAGGGTGGTGTTGGAGGCTTGTTATTTTGTTAGATTTAGGACTATAGTCATGTCAGTCCTTAACAGCACTCAAGAGTCAATCCTCAAATAGTGTAGAAATAGCGGTCATGCAATTGCTACACATATTTGATTTTTAGCCAAATTGATGAAAACATTTATAGTGAGTTCATTTCTCTTTTATTTGATGAGTGAAAGATCTGTTTAGTTGTCAGACTGTGAACACCATCAGAACACTTGTTAACAGTGCACTTATTAAGAGTTAATTATGTTTTTGCGGGAACCAGATCTAAAGTAAGGCCACTGCTCATTAGCTAATCTTCTACAGAGTTAAATGTTTAAAAATGGGGGCTGGTGCTAGGACTGGCTCATTTAATGAATGTGTTTAACTGAATAACAGCAATCAAACATGGCATTTAGGTTTACAGTTATCAGGTAAAAACAGTGTGTGTGTAATCTGATAAAAAATGTATACACAGAATCATTGCAGGACAAAACGACTTAATATCTGACCAGATGAAATGAAACAGTTACTTAACTGCCTACTTTGAGGCTATAATGCAGACCAGATGTAATTATCAGCACACATTACCTCCTCTGCTCGTCTCCATGCTCCCCAGATGGAACAGTTAGACACTCGTCCATGTGACCATGAAGGAGGCGCAGGACGTCCCCTCCTATCAGGAAACCTGCAGATGAGACAGCAGAAAGGGAGAAAAACAGTAAAAAAGGCAAAAAGGACGGAAGAAGAAAAATAAATGAAAAGGGGAGAGAAAGACATGGCGTACAACAAGTGCAGAGGATGGGGGAGGAAGAGAGAGAGAAGGACAGAGAGAGGAGAAGGTCATAGACAAAACATGAATCATACTAAAGAGAAATAGACAGGCAGGTTTCACCAGAATTAGTAGACCAGGGTTCCTACAGCTTAATGCAAGTTAAATTTAAGAATTTTTAAGACTTTTTTAATGCCACTTGAAATTAAATTTAAGACCAACGACACAATCAACACAAATGGAAAAAATTATTTGAGCATAAAAACATGACTTTTTGGTCCAGGGAAAAAAGTTTCATTTTGAAAAACACAGCACTTTCTAGCTATGGCATGGAGCTGCAGGCTTTCTTCAGTTCCTCCTCCACCTGTTGCAATTCTGCCATTTTTTCTTTGTACCGCTTCCTTAGCGTGTTTGATTTGGTGATGAGCTGTGTAATCAGGGGGCCAGCTTTTCCCTCAGCTTGTTTAGCGAGCTGATCAGCATCATCCAGCAGAACCTTTGCCACCTCAGACAGAGATTTTTTTCTTCTTCTTAAGTTCCTCGACATGCTCCGCAGCTGCCCTGTGGTTCTGTCTTGCAATTTCAGTCATTTTCTTTTGCTTTTCCTCATCTAGGTACATTCTGTACCTTGACCTAGCTGATGCAAATGAGGACAGCAGCTCCTTGGTGATGGGGACCTTGAGGACACCCCCACAAACGGTGACATAGTCACAGATCAGTCGCTGGGTGACCATTGTTTCTTCTTGCATGTTGCAAGTTTTAACTTCTTTGTTTATTGAGAAGCCACTCTCAACTGTCACCTGGCCACATGAGAGGAGAAGAAGCTTCTAACAAAACTCCCATAGTTCAGAGTAGCATTTGCTCTGGAAAGCTTGATGGAGGAAGACGTTCACCCTTGTCTCAGTGGGTCGGTAGGAGTGGAAGGTGTCATTTCTAGCCTCAATGGATAAGAAATCACAGAACTGCTGTGTAATCACGTCACCTGCAAGTAACAATACAGAGGCACAGGCAAAATTCAATGAAAAAATGCAAACACTTTATTTTACAGTAACACTAGGTAATAGATAAGAACAAGGCAAATTCATACTAATAATATACTATACTAATATATATTTCTGGATACCTAATACTTCTTTAGATGCTATTTACATCACTCTTAGTTTCTTTTATATTTAGAGACAGACATCATAATGAATGGAGAAAAAAAACTTTCACTGCTCTATTCTCTTATACTGGCTGAGACACCTCCTAAAAACTGCTTATCATGCAGACACCTCTGGACAAAAATCCTTAGCTTTCCCTGGCACCATTCTGGATCAGAGAACAGCTTTCTAGGGTCCAAACAGGCCAGCTGCCTCAGTGGGATATTTTAAGGGGCTCTTGTCTTGCACTTTCTGCAGGATAATTGACATCACCTTGATGCAGTCCCTCTTAAACTCTAGAACTGTGAGTTCTCCTATCTTTTTCTGTCTTTGGAGTTCCTGACGGGGATAATGAGAATGACCTATGTAACAACTAGTAAATCCATTTTCTAGATCCTAGTAATATTTTAAATAATAACCTGATACACTACCTTCAGGGTTGATTCTGCACCCAAGCCGATGTTCACTTCCTTAGGACGGACCCAATTCTTTTTGTTACCAACATCCAGTCTTGGCTAACTGGAGTGGACTGATGTCCTGAAGGACCTCCCTCTCGATGAAACGCCTCAAAATACACTGTGAACAGAAAAGCTAAAAATATAACCCATATAATTACAACCATATTGACTGGACAAAATGTCAACACTGCTTTGCTTCTTTGCTTTCTTCTTTCAGATTTTGTCAACATGATATAATATAATTGTCATATCATATATACATATATGTGTAAAATCAGAAATAAACAAAAAGTTCCGTCGTAGAATATAATTACCTTCATCAATTCTGACAAATCGTTCACAAGGAATGGCATCATCATCATCATTGGCACATCTGTCTGATATGTGCTCAGGAAGGGGCTGAAGGTCCTGATGACATGTAGAAGTAAAGTTTTGCCATGATGAGAGGATCTTTCTGTGCCATTTCAAGGGTGTCAAAAGATGAGGTTCCTGGATTTGGTAGCCTCTTGGTCCTGACTGCATCCACATACATGGTCACAGAAGGCCATGCCTCTAAAGCCCTCTCCACAGCTGGTAAGTTCTCAAGCCAACGGTGGCCACGGAATGGCAGTGGAAATTGTGTGGTTTTGGTAAGAACTGTTAAGTCCTCCCTCCTTGCAGGTGTATTATGGAAGAGTGTGTGCATGGCCCTCAGAACTATGTCCAGTTGCCACATGCTGAAGTCGCCTTTGCAAGCATAATGTAAGGTGTGGAAGCCACAGCTTCCTACCACAATCAGTTGAACGCCACCATACTGCTCTGCCTGTTCTTGCTGCAGTAGCTCCAGGAACTTCCAATTAACGTTTGGTCTGTCCATGGAGATGGACAACACCTTCAACCTATCCCTTGCTGAGAATAAACAATGATGAAGCATGCTGGATTAATCTAGTAAAGATTTAGCAAACTGTCATACAGCATATTATCTTTGTAATGGATGGGGGGCTGACACAGAAAAGGGATCAATAATAATATAAACTGACACCTTAACAAGTCAAAGCTGAAGACTGTACAATATGAACTTGCCAGCCACTTCATTCAGAACACTTAACTTCCACCTTTGCAAATATAATAATGTTCAGTTTCGGTTGACACTGTCATAAAGATATTTACTTAATTAGTGATGTTATAATTTGCAGTGGTGTGAAACTGGGCTGCATTATATTGAAAGTTTTGGTCACCACATTTACATAAATGAGATGGGCAAAATGATGTTTCTAATTTTCTTCTTCCTTAATGATCCGCCTACTTACTTCGAAATGGTGTATTAAATCCTGGGCTGTTCCATGTCCCATGAACTGCGATCCCGCATATCATGCAGATCCAGTTGTTTTGTTTTCGTGGTCTGGTTGAGGCTCTTATCAAACATTAAAACAAACGCGTCCTTGTTAGAATCCGCAACAAGCTGCTCTGAAATGTACGGGGCTATTCCAAATTTGCTGATGTAGGCCGTCTTGTCGGAACCGCATGCAAATGAGTGGGCAATATCAGAGTCTGGAAACATTGCACAGAATAAGTCTCCAATTCCCTCATTTGATTTGTATGGTTGGTGTTTTGTCACGGTGTTCAGACACCACAGTACCTCTGCTTTCAGCATAGGTGTGCACCAGAACATTGTCTAGAAATTTGGTGCTGCTGTCCCGGTTGTTGATATTGGAGATGGGGGTGGAGGCACGGTAGAGATGAGAGTAGAACAGAACTGGGAAATACCTGGCGTTTGTTGACGGTTGATTTTGAGGCTTTGTGTTTTGCGCTGTGCATGTGGGACTCCACTGCCTTGATTCCCATCGTGCCAAGTTTGAAACATTTCTTGCACAAAATACACCATGCCTCGTATAAATTGCCTGGTGCCGGTTTCAGCCATCCAGATCTTTGTTGGACAGCCAGTTTTCATTAAATTTACACTCTCCTATGCAGTTCGACTGCTACCTGAACAATGTGCATCTGCTCTGAGAGTCGCGGTCGTAATCACAAAACGAAACCAACAACCAGTGATGTGTTCGAAACCAACAAAACAGTGATGTGTTCGTGGCGTGATGTTACTGCTATTCGGGAAATTATTTTAAAAAAAATAAATGTTACCTATTATTTTTAGATTTGAGACTAGTTACGATCATAAAATCCTAATTACCATGTGTTAACATTTTTAAGACTTTTGAAAGATTGATTTAAGACATTTTAACGCCAATGAAGGCCTTATTTTTAAATTAATGAATTCAATGCTTTTGAAGACTTTTTAAGGATCTGCGGGAACCCTACTAGACATGCTTCCTTGCTGACGATTTGCTAATTCAAAACCTCATCCGAGTTTTCTGATGAACCTGACTGCTGACGTGGGAGAAGGTCAGCAGGGATCAAGTACAGCAGGGCAATTATGGTATTAAATATGACAAGGATTCACACTTCTTAACCCATTTAGGCCGGGAAAGCATTGCTGCATTTCTACCATTAAAACCGGGGGCGCTGTTGCGTAATTCTACCATTAAAGCCGGGAAAGCGGGTACGTCTTTCTTCGGAAGGCAGCGATTTCGAGGAGTTTCTCGGCTTCGAATAAGACAGCCTTGCTGACATAATTACTGAGCAGTGGCGATTGCTCTAAGACTGCAAGGGAAACTCAGCTTCCCCTAAAATGTCACCAAAAAAAAAAAAAAAAAGTGGTGAAATATGTACTGCTGTGTGTACATTTCATTGACTAAATACGCGCTAGAAAGGCTTCATCTTTTGTTCAGAATCAGCTACTTATCACAGGTAACCGGCGCAACTTCCTTCTCATTCATCCCCGCAGCGCCACAGCGCTTTCCACAGTCGGACGCTCAGCTTCTACTGATTTCAGTGGGGAAGCGTAGAGCGGGTTGTTCCACTGCAGCGAAACCAGACGGTCATTGGATAAATGCTGGGCTTTGTCCCGCCCATCAGAAGCTCAGCTTCTCTGGGGTCTATGGGGCAGTGGGCTGGCCTGGAAGCTCAGCTTCTGCATGATGATTGGATGAGCTGTCTGCGGCGGAATCCTTTTTTGATTGACAGCTAAATGAGCGAATCAGTTCAGATCATTGTTCTGAACTGATCCGGAGACTTTACCGATCCCCAGCGACTTTGTCATGATCACTCACACTCACAGGCGGTCACACTTCACAGTAGCCTGGCGCAGCAGCTCCAGCTGCTAGCATTAGCAAGGTGCACATCATGGCAGATAATATGAATGTTGTTAGAGTTAAACAGCAGGGCAGGTCAGCTCCTAAGATTGATTTAGTGCAAAAGGTGGGGAAAGGTAACAGGTCTTTTCAGGTGTCCTGAATAATAATAATATATATAATAAATAAACAAACACATTTATGATGTAGGCCGGAAAAATGAGCTTCCCCTCCTTGAAAGACCAGCAGCTGCCACTGTTACTGAGGAGGGCTTTGACCACGCTGACCCAATCGACCGGGAGTTATGGTTGAGGCATATGTTTGAGGACAAAAACGATGATAGCGATGACGAGTTTGAAGGGTTTGAAAGTGAGTGGAAGACTGACAACTATCATAGTAATCAGCGTAGTGTTTTCAAATGCACAGCAGGGGTGAAAGTCGATTTGCCTGCAGACGTCACACCCCTGCAGGCATTTGATCAGATTTTTACGGAGGAACTTTGGGCGCATCTTGTTACCGAGACTAATAATTACCGTGACCAGGTTCAACAAACGCCAACTCACATTGAGTGCTTCGGGAAGCACTATTGCCGGTACATCTAAGGCAGACTGTTAGTCATTACATTCTGGTCTTGTTCTTTTTTTCTAGTTAAGTTTGTCCCTTGTGATCTACAGGACGCCCCTTGTGTCACGTGTTGTAAGTGTAATGCGGCCTCACGTTTATTATTTTCGGTAGAAAGTCCGAGTTTAACGTGTTTTTCCGCGAGCGTAGAGTGCGACGTCGCGGTACACTGAGCGGAGGTGCAGGCTAATCGCTGCAGCATGGACGGAACCGCGCCGATACGGAGGACAGCTGGACTGTGTGGGAGGAGCAATCTCCGTGGCGGAAGGGAGACTGAAGTAAAATGTTAAGAGGAGGACTGTGCTAAGATAAGCAAAGATAACTGACTGACAGGAGAAATTGGCATGAGGATAAGGCTAATTGCTGAACTCAGAGGAAGTTAAGGACTGTTGTTTGAAAATGGCTGCACTGGTCAGAAGTATAGGACCATTTGAGGAAAACACAGAACAATGGAGTTCATACACTGAGAGGTTTGACTATTTTGTCCTGGCTAACAAGATTAAAGATGATGTTCTTGTGCCAACGTTTTTGAGTGTTATGGGAGGAAAAACATTCAACCTACTACGCAGCCTAGTGCAACCTGAAAAGCCAGGAGACAAGTCCTACGGAGAAATAGTGACAATTTTAAAAGATCACTACGCGCCTAAGCCACTGGTTATTGCTGAGAGGTTCAGATTCCATAAAAGGAACCAAGAAGAGGGTGAATCTGTTTCACAGTTCGTAGCTGTACTTAAACAGTTATCAGAACATTGTGAATTTGGTCTTTCACTCAGTGACACCATACGTGACCGGCTGGTGTGTGGTCTACGCAGTGAGGCTATTCAGAAATGATTACTGACTGAGGCTAACCTGCGGCTGGAAAAAGCCATTGAGATCAGTACATCAATGGAGATGGCTGCTAGAGAAGCACAGCAGCTAAGTGCATCAACCCAAGTGCACAAGTTGTCCAGTGAGTCCAAAAACAAAGCAGCAGCTGGCCAACCTTGCTACTGTTGTGGGAAAGCTGGGCACCAGGCACAAGAGTGTTGGTGTAAGGACTTAGACTGCAGAAACTGTGGTAAGAAAGGCCACATTGAACGTGCCTGTAAAAACAAAAAGACCCAGACACACAAACCGCACGGTGAGAGAAAGAAAAGTGGCTTTTACAGAAACAAGAAAAAACATGTGAACAAGATGGAACATGAACAGGATGAACAGAGTGACTGTGAGTCTGATGACGAAGATACAGTGCATGTTTTATCTGTTGAGGATGATGATGATGATGGATACTGGGTCACACCATTATTGGAGAACAAACCAGTGTGGATGCAGGTGGACACTGGCACACGTGTATCCATGGTATCAGAAGCAGTGTACAAGGAGAAGCTGCAACACCTTGCTCTTCGAGAGACCAAGCTGAAGTTAAGGACGTACATTGGTGACCCTGTTCCAGTGTTAGGAGTTGTGGATGTGACAGTGGAACACAATGAACAAAAAAGACTCTTCCACTGTACATCATTCAAGATAATCACCCAGCTCTGCTAGGTCGCCGGTGGTTAAAAAAGATCAGACTGAACTGGCGAGAAGTGTTTGTGGTTATGGATGGAGACACAAGCCCTCTGCAGGAAATCTTAAAAAAGCAGCCCAAAGTTTTCGATGGAGAACTTGGCAGCATGAAAGACATTGTGGTTAAGCTGACAGTCAAACCAGGAACCACACCAAAGTGCCTAAAAGCGAGACCTGTCCCATACGCCATCAAACCAAAAGTCGAGGCAGAACTAGACAGACTAGTGAAGAGTGGAGTCTTGGAACCTGTGAGCACCAGTGAATGGGCTACACCCATTGTCCCAGTCATAAAAAAAGATGGGGCTCCAAGAATCTGTGGTGATTTTAAAGTCATGGTGAACCCTGTCTTGACTGTTGAACAGTATCCATTACCCCTCATTGATGACCTCTTTTCAGGTTTGGCTGGAGGACAGAAGTTTAGTAAGATAGATTTGTCTCAAGCATATCTTCAGATGCATGTAGATCCAGAGTCACAGGAGCTGTTGACTAGGCCTGCACGATTAATCGTAATTTCATCGTCATCGCGATGTGAACATGCGCGATAAACCCATCGCAAAAGCTGGTCTGAAGTGCGATAAGTTTTGTTTACATCCGCCATGCTTTCACACTCAGCGTACTGACATTTGGCCAATCAGATGCGGCCCTGGACACATGGGCCATGCATGCACACCGTTTAGCCAATCAGATGACGCCCAGCTCTGCTCACGTTCCTGCGTGAAAATTAGTAGCCAGAGTAAACAGGATGGCGGAGGCAGGAGAGCAGAGCGGTGAAAATGCCGACGAAACACTTGTGGCAAAAAGAAATGGCAGCTCCGCGGTTTGGAGATACTTTGGATTCAAGCCAGAAGACAATTTACAGACTCAGGTACTGTGCAGGACCTGCAGAACAGTTGTAGCAACGTCCAGAGGTAACACCACCAACCTCCGTCACCACCTGCTGCACCGCCATAAAGAGCTGCACGAGCAATTTAAGGCCAGTCAGTCTCGAGCGCAAACGTCGAGCTGCAGTCAAGTAACATGACCATCACTGCAGCAACAGTAATGTAAATTAATGTTAGAAGGGTTTTGTTCAATAAAAGCAGGCTCAAAAATATTTGTTTTTCCATTTATTTATTTAATTGTCATCAGCTATTAAGTGTTTAAGAGTACGTCAAAGCAGGGAATCTATTAATGCAGAAAAATCTGAAAGACACAGGAACTGTATGCAAACTTCAATATTTTCTTATTTATCGCAAGTCATATCGTCATCGCAATATTGAAGGGTGTCATCGCACATCGCACATTTTGCTCATATCGTGCAGGCCTACTGTTGACCATAGTGACACATAAAGGCCTCTACAGGAACCGGAGGCTCCGCTCCGGCACTTTTCCAAAGAGCCATGGACCAGATCCTGAGTGGTCTTTCAGGAGTCCAGTGCTACCTGGATGACCTGCTCATCACAGGACCAGATGAGCAGTCGCACTTGAAGAATCTGGATGCGACACTACAAAGACTGGAGGAATATGGTCTGAGAGTCAGGAAAACCAAGTGTGAGTTTTTCCGACCATCTGTCGAGTACCTGGGACATGTGATCGACAGCACAGGTCTCCACAAGGCACCATCAAAGGTGAAGGTTATCGTGGAGGCTCCATCTCCGAAAAATGTGAGTCAGTTGAGGTCATTTCTAGGATTGCTGACATACTATGCAAGATTTGTGCCTAACCTTGCCAATAAACTGAAGCCGCTGCATGAGCTTCTTAACAAAACAAAGACATGGAACTGGACAGACAATTGTGAGACAGCTTTCAAAGATGTGAAGATGGCCCTCTCCAAATCTGAGGCCCTTGCCCACTTTGACCCCACATTACCACTTCAGTTGGCATGTGATGCTTCACCTTATGGGTTGGGGGCAGTCGTGTCTCACATTATGCCTTCAGGAGAAGAGAGACCAATCGCTTTTGCATCAAGGACGCTGAGCAAAGCGGAAAGCAATTATGCACAGATCGAGCGGGAGGCACTGTCTATAGTGTTTGGAGTCAAGAAATTCCATCAGTATCTTTTCGGCAGAAAATTCACACTACTGACAGACCATCGACCTCTAACCTCCATCTTTGGTCCTCACACTGGCATTCCATCGCTGGCAGCCAGCCGTATGCAGCGATGGGCTCTGTTGTTGTCCGCCCACCAGTATGACATCAAGTATAGAATGCTGACGGGCTCTCAAGGCTCCCATTGCCTGTCACACACCCTGAGCCCACACAAGCTGAGATCTTCTACTTCAAGGAAGTGACAGCTGCTCCAGTAACTTCGATGCAAGTGAAGAAACACACACGCACTGACCCTGTCCTGTCAGAGATCATGGATATCGTCACTCATGAGAGAGGAGGAGAGATGACGCCAAGCTTGAAGCCTTACCTGACAAGAAAAAATGAGCTTTCAGTCCAGTCTGGATGCTTATTGTGGGGCTATTGTGTCATCATTCCACCGCCCCTAAGAGAGAAAGTGCTTGCTGAGCTTAACACTGGACACTGTGGGGTGGTACGGATGAAAGAAATCGCACGCAGCTATTTCTGGTGGCCGGGCCTGGATGCAGCTATAGAGGAGAAAGCAAAGTCCTGTTCTGCCTGCCAGAAACTGAGAAACCTCCCACAGCTGGCACCATTACACCTGTGGGACTGGCCTGAAGAACCATGGCAAAGAATCCACATCGACTTTGCTGGACCACTGGAGAACCACATGTTCTTAGTGGTAGTCGACGCTCATAGCAAATGGCCAGAAGTTGCTATTATGAAAAACACCTCCTCAGAGAGAACCATTGAGGAACTAAGGTCTATCTTCAGCCGTTTTGGCCTTCCACAACAGCTTGTTAGTGATAATGGCCCACAATTCGTGTCTGCAGAGTTCAGGACATTCACGGAAGAGAATGGTATTCAGCACATCAAGTCTGCACCATATCACCCAGCTACAAATGGGCTCGCTGAAAGATTTGTACCAACCATGAAGCAAGCTCTCAAGTCCTCTCAAGGCACACAGTCTCTCAACCGGCGTCTCAGTGCTTTTCTGTTGCCGTATCGGAACACACCACATGCGACAACAAAGGTGAGCCCTGCCTCATCTATGTTCAAGAGACAGCTCCGCACTCGGCTTGATCTCCTGAGACACCTAAAGACAAAAGAGGTTGTGCACCTCCAACAGAGAGCTCAAACGGAAAGACGATCAAAAGCAAAGTTCCGGAGATTCACAGCTGGAGATGAGGTACTCGCCTGGAACTACACTGGTGGTGTAAAGTGGATACCTGCAACCGTGGTTGCAAAGACAGGTCCTGTGTTGTATACAGTAGAAACCAGTGATAATCTCATCTGGAGAAGACACGTCGATCAGCTACTCCACACTTCTGGTTCCTGTAATGACTCACCTCAGCCAACATCTTTTGTTCCGGAGCTGGAGACCTCCCACCCATCACCAGAGGAACCTTCAGAAATGGACAATGCTCCAGGCACGCCTAAACTTGCTCAGGTGCCTGCCCCGAGCATCACTCCCAGTCCAGGGCTCCTGCCGTCTTCACCAAGAGACAATGTGACTGACTTACCAACAGGTCGTGTTTACCCCAGAAGGAACAGACGACCTCCTGATAGACTGTCATTGTAGTCTAGTGACTAACCCATTCCACTGGGGTAGAATAATCCCCTTTGGGTTCAGTCCGGATTGAGGCAGTCTACCCTCTCTCCGTAGTTCAGGCAAAAGTTCTCTAGTCATTAAATGTTTGTTAAAAGTGAATTATATTTGAAGCAAAGAATCTTAAGCGGGGATACAGAGGTAGTGAAATGTTTTACTTTCGTTAAGGGAACATCAAAAGTAAAGGGGGAGGGATATGTTGTGTATTGACTGCTTAAGTTTGTCCCTTGTGAGCTACAGGACGCCCCTTGTGTTACGTGTTGTAAGTGACGTGTTAAAAAATCCCCGTTCCTGAGTTGAGAAGCAATACAAGCACACATGCAACTTTCCTTGGTCTCCCGTGCTTCATTATTAGTTGTAGTACAAAGCAGTATAGTACACAATAGATTTTTATTTATTTTCTCACTGTTTTTTATTTGAAAATAGCGCTGTTCCTGCACTGACACTTTACTTTGACATTGACAATTTGTGTGTTCACTTTATCTAAATAAACTCAATGTCTGAGGAAAGCCACAAAAGCTCTCAAATACTTTTTGAATTTTGTTTCTATCTGCTACAAAGGCTGAGAAATCAATCATTTAGTAGCTGTTGAATTTCCAGAAAATCTTCAGGTTTTAGGGGTTTTTCTGAAATCGCCCATAGGTTTTACAGGCATTTTTCCAGGCGTCTTAGGCCTGAATGGGTTAAACCCGTCTGATAACATACTGGAGATAATGCTGCATTCCAGTTAAAGTCAGAGGTTTTTTTCTAGTTAAAATCTCCAATTTCCGAGCGCTACAGGTGCAAGATGCCAAAAGTTATAAGAATTGGCTGACCATAACAAACCTCTCTTTGGCAAGTGTACACGGGAGTGAAGCCTTGGCAGTACAGCCTCCTTGCATATACACAAAATAGAGGAGGAAAAACAACACATGAAGTAACTGATGCCATCATACATTTTATTTTATGGCACTTCCATACCTGAAAATGTATCTAAATATTCCATTCCAGGTTCCTTCACAAGTAAATATGCACAAAAACAAGATGTAACAAAAATCTACACAAAGCGGGCAGGAAAGACAGCAAAAAGCACAGTACAAGCAACAAGTGATCGATCAGAAAAAGCAACAAAGACAGAATGATGTAAAGAAGAAAACTGAGAAACAACAAACAGACAGGTGTACCTTGTGCTACTTCACTCCCAGAACAGATGGGAGCTACACTCCACAGTGTCTGCTGGAAGGCTGCATCTACATGGAGACTGCCATTACCGTAGGACAGATGCTGCAAGACGAGAGAATGAAGAAAAAAAACTGTGATAGTCCAGAATGAAATACAGACAATCACTACAGATGTTCCTGAATCTGAGTCCTGTATTTAAGGATTCAGAAAGACACGCCTGGTCTGTCCACCAGAACACTACAGAGAGAGTACAGAGCTCATAACGCATCAGACGATGCATTTGGTCAGTCAGTATATGACTAGCTGTGCTTACAGTCATTCATGGTTTACAGTCTATACAGAGAATCATCAAAATTTGTGTCAAAATGATTCTTGCAGTATTAAGAACAACTTTATTCTGAGATTGATGCTTTTTAACTTGTCAGCTTCATCAGGGTCCTCATACGACACATTACAGAAACAAAGTGTGAAACAAACATCAGCAGCAGCCACTGATTTATTCACATACATAGACGAGTGACAAATTAAAGGAAGAACCGAAAGGAAGTGTCTTAGTCAGCCTAACTGGTGCTCGTAGAACAGCGCCAATGCACCTTGGCATTTATTCTGCAACTCTACTGAAGGGATAGAATGCCATTCTTCCCTCATGTGGTGTTTCAATGATGTTGGCGTAGAGTGGGTGTTCTATTTTGAGATGTTGTTGTTGAGATCTGGTGTTTTAGTGCTGAGCAAACTTTTCAATTAGGCCAATGAATGAGGGCAATGTCATCCTATTAGATATAGGGTGATCACACAGAACAACACTATTATTTGGCAGTGCAGTGACCCTTCCTTCTAAGAGGACAAGTAGACCAAAACCATGCCAGCAAAATGTCCCCCAAAGCATAACAGAGCCCCGGTTTATGTTTCTCCTCCCATTTATTCAGGTTTCTCCTTTAATTTGTCACACTTCTGTATTTAGAGTTATATATGTATATGTATATTACAAGGTTTTAGACGAATCCAATTCCTGAACTGAGGAGAAGGATGTATCTAATGCTGGATTTGGTCCTTAAGGCTCAAGAAAAGACCACTCTAATGTGGCTCTTGAGTGTGGCATATCACAGTCAGGTGTTCATCCATTGGTGCATACCTGTATGTGAATATGGCATTGGCTGCTGCGTAAGATATTTTGTGTCAAACTTTACAAAGTTCTGTTTATTTTTGTTCATGGTAAGACTCTCATACTGAGAAGGAATGGAGGTTAAGAAGCTAAGGGAAGAAACATTTAAAAGGAATATACAGAGGAATGAAGGAGTTAAAGAGAAGTAAGAAAAGTAAGAAAGTGATAGTAAGATCCCCCCACTCCTCACACATGTTCCCCCACACAGCTGCTACTGACCAAATATCTTTCAGAAGAGACGCTGACCAGGATTAGATCATCTCCCACTCTAACCTTCTCTCCCTCTGAACGCTGCTTTGATGCTGGATGGATGGTCCACCAGCACGCCTCGCCTACACACACACACACACACACACACACACACACACACACACACACACACAGTAAGAAAACACACAAAAGGCAAATAATAGCTCAGAAAATAAAAGCAGAAATATGTCCCTGACTCACATACAGTACAAACATTAAGTCCTGTAATATAACCTTACTGTACCACCTCAGCCTGTGTACTATTTTGGTAGCCTAGATTTGTCTTGCAGCTGTTCTGCTTGTACTGTAACTTGCATCAGTTTTAGAAGCAGGTCAAGAACACAAACAGGGTAGATGGTGTACTTTTAATGTCTTATTGTCCTGACTTTGTTCTAAAGTGAAAATCACTGTGGAGAAGCAGGAGGCAGACTGTATCTGTTAGACAGAAACAACTGGATGGTATCATAGCAGAGTTTTATTCCAGAAATGATGTGGATGGAATAAAAGAATCTCAAATCTAATGTGATCAGGTTAATTCAAACCAGCGGCCAATTTGAGTTAACTTGATTTCAATGTGTAAGATATGATATATGATCATAATTTAGTTCGTCTTTGAAGTGAACGTTTCCCATATGAGTGTTCCATGTGAGTGTTCTTTAATGTCATTAAATAATTTACCACTTGGTATTACTACAAGTTATAACACATGAGAAATTTTGTTTTATATATTAACCACTTAACCACTTTTTTTCTTATTTTCCCTCTTACAGCACGCTAGACTGTCTGACAGGAAAAGGTGCACGGTTTAGTTTGGGGAAGAAATATTTAGAATAAAGATAAAGATCTTCATTGTCTGATGTTTTATGCCTAAATAAACTAAATAAACAAACTGACCTTAAATGACAACATAATTTCATACTGCTTTACTTTGTTTATATGTGGCAGACCCTGCCACCTTTCTAGCTTCAAACAGTATTCTGGAGACCTTATTTTCCTCAGGGAACAGCTTGTTTGTTCACTAATGTAAAAAGCAGATATTTCTGAGTTCGTATTATGACCTCATTAATGTTGTAAATATTGAAATTCTGAGTTTGAATCTCCTCCAAAACTACACAGTGGCCCTTTGATAGAGTTGGATGATAAACATTACACATATTCTCTATACAAAATTATATTTTGTATAGCTTCAAAATACAGTTCTGTAAGTTTGAACAAGTTTACCACACAGCAGAAGTTTATGATAACATCAGGTCAGTGATGTTTTTGGCTAGACCACAACAGGAAGGCATTTAAGAGTGCTTTGGAGGCATGGCATTTTGGTTGCTATGATACATTATCAGGGCTGCACAAAATATAGTTTATGCATCGACATCACAATGAGTGCATGTGCAACAGTCACATCGCAGGATGTGCAAACACATCCTACAATTTTTGTTGCTTGATAGAAAATCAAAACTCATTTTCAATGACTGATCTGCAAGAGAGGTCTGACCAATTTAAGAGTTTTTGGGTTTATTGCTTGTGAGTGACACGCACACTCTGCAAGCATAGCAAACCAATGATTACAATAATTCTTCTTCAATTTATCAAACAAAGCAGGGCCTACTATGGATGTTTAATAAAATGTTCTCCCCTACAAAATCAAGCCCATCATTCTAGAAAGATTGATGCTTTCCAAATAGAGCTGTTGAAGTTATCTGGTTAAAATTCCTGTAATTTTGTTCATATCACAATGTATATAATTGCAGAAAAACAAAATATGGCAATGTCAGATGTTAGAAGTTTGTGTTATCAACAAATAATGAATGTAAAAATGGATGGCCCTTGCTCTCAGTGAAGGAAGGCTGAAGCACATGATAAGATTGAACCAACCTACTGGTCTATGTGGGTTTATAAAAATTTTGTGGGGGCAAGGAAACATCAGACATGGATGCTCAGCGACTTAAGTATTAACTACTCCTCCGTTGTTGTCATTGGTCAGCAGAACAGGTGCACAGCGCCTCATCTTACTGCTGCCATTTGGTGTAAATACATGGCATACTGGCCTCAAGAAAAAATACTTAGTGGGACACTGCTGGTTCTGCTTGAGGTTTCTTCCCATTAAAGGTGAGTGTTTTCTTGCTGCTGTTGCTTGCATATTAGGGAACATTTTGTCTCTATAAACTGAAGAGTACAATCTATTATCTGCTCTACATGAAAATGCCTTGAAATAACTTCTGTTGTGTATTGGCGCTGCACAAATAAAATTGATATGGCTATACTTGATAATTAAGAAACTTAAACATTTACTATTACGATCATTTGTAGTTGTCTTTCAAATCAAGCATGTGATTACGCACTGAAACAGTCCAGCAGTAGCTTGGGCTGAGAGGCATGAAGGAGAGCACACATTATAAGACTCAAGAGTGACAAAAGACATCTCAAGAAACAGATGGATAGTTAATACTTAATACATGAGTAAACATCCCAAGGTATGAGTGGAAAGTAATATTTGTGAAACTGCATTTATGACTGACTACCCACTGTAACAAAATGACTCAAACACTGACCATACACAGTGCAGCCCTATATACAAGGTTTTGGCCTGGTCTTGTTCATATCAACTTTAATTGAAAGCCACACGATGAAAGTAAGTGTTTGACTCCTACCTGTGGTATCTTCCTGCAGTCCAACATCAAAAGCCAGTTTATCTGTGGATGAGCGGGAGGTTGACAGACAGCACAGGTACTAAACAGAGAAACACAATTAATTTCATCAGTTAGATCATCTACAGTATCAGCTACAGTGCAGTAAGTCAATATCGCTCAATCTGACTGGACTGATTTCTCTGGGGAGGCTGGGGACTTTTAATATTACATGTACTGGTCCTGATATTTCTACCCCATCCCAGTAATAATTCAACCCCAGTTAGTTACTCTTTTTCAGCTCACTCATTGGTTAGCTACAATTTAAGTCTCGCCCAGAGAGAGACAGCATCTTTTTTCAGGGTTAGGGTTAGGGTTGTGTGTTTGAAAGAGTATTATAAGCTCAGTATGCAGTTTGACTTCTGTAAAACAATGGAACACGTCTTGTACATCTTTCTTCTGTGACTTAAAGTCCATCTGTCTACTTCAGTGAACGTTACACACCCCAGGGCATATTCTGTGTATTGGACAATACAATAATTAGATAAAGTCTGAAGAGTGTTTATTATGGCTGTTTAATAATACTATTCATGTGTAAATGATATCACCATTTAAAATAAAACATACAAAATAAGGTAGAATCTAATTAGATAGAATAGACCCATTCCTGTATAACATCCACTGGAGTGGATAGATGTATTTTCAAAAGTATTTCTAACACCTTAGATAGTGAAAGTCAAGACAAAGAGAGAGAGAGAGAAAATGAGATTATTTAACAGTTACTTCTGAGGTACTTAGTGAATCTCCTGTTACCTCTGCCATTTTTAATTTATGATGCCATATCTCAAGATGACAATGAGATACAAAGACAATGGTGAATTGGAATTGTGAAAAAGACTTTTAGGGGGTTCACTACTTGGTGGATGGGACCTGGTACTCCAACTTAAATGTTTCAAATATCTTCCAAATATCTGTCCACTGTAATGGACACCATGAATGAAAGGGTCAATAAGATCACCCCAGAAACACTAGTGTCTATCAGCATGTGAAGGCTTAATTGGAATTCAAAAACTTTCAAGCAGTTAATCATTTCATACTAACATTAATCTTAAATCGATTCAATTAACTAATTTGATAGTTGGATTTTCACAAGGTTGTTGTCAATTACAGAGCCAACTGTAATTTGGAAATTGCTTAAATGCCACTAAAACAATGGGTTAGATACGGAGAAGCAAGGTAGATTTGTCTCATTCACCACTTCCTGAAATATTATCCTTGTCTGGATAGTTTTTACCAGTTTCTGTGTTAGATTATATTAATTTCCTTGTATGACTATCTGTAGTTTTAAAGCTATAAAGCTACGTGTGTGTGTGTGTGTGTGGGTGTGGGTGTGGGTGTGCGCCTGTGTGTGCGTGTGTGTGTGGGTTCACTGACCATTCCACTGTAGGAGTGTCGCAGCAGGACAGCATGTCCATACAGTAAGGTGCGATGGCCGCCACCCTGGGCCGTCTGACGGAGAGACATTGACAAGAGGGAGAATGAAAAAAGAAGTTACAAAAGACAGAAAGTGACTGGGAGACAAAAACGGTACGAAACAGCTGACAGAGATATCAAACAGTACAGACAGAAAGATCAACAAAACAGATGCAGACAGGAAGAGAGAAGGAGAGGCTTGCTGTATCATTTCATTCAACAAGAATGCTTTACCAAGTAGTAGGAAAAAAAGTTAGAGTCATATGATTAAAAGTAGGCAAGCTAAACTGTAAAGTCATCCATCCATCATGTCATTCTTACAGTTTTTAAAGGTATTCTATGTAGAAGTTCAATCACCAATATATCGCTGTCATATTGCCATCCCAAGTTGCTAGTAATTACCGTCACCCAGTGCTTTCTAATGAAATAATAATGATTAAGATTTGGGCTTCCACATTTAATTAAACCTGATCGGATGCACTATTGATGCTTTGTGTTTAGAGTGGCTGCTCTGGTGCATCAAAGCAAACACTCCCTATTCACAGTTAAACTATCTGGACAATCACACATCTATGCCTCCCAAACAGCTTTTACAATGACTACTTGAACAAACCTGGAAAACAAATGAAAACTGTGTTAATCCTTTTTGCTGCATGACTCATATAAAGGTATGTCTTTAAAGTGGCTGTTCATGTGACTTAGTATTTGCAAACTGTATATACTGTATGAAGCAAGAATGATTCAACACTGCATTAGCGTTCAGTGTAAAGCTCAAGTGACTTTAATAGCAATTTAAAATGTTTCAGTTTTAATAAAACTATGTTGTTTAAATAAGAAATAACGATACATATTTTTAATCTTAATGTTTAGCACAATAATTGCAGATGTTATTCTTTGTTGCTACCATGCAGCCCTGTTCAATGAGCTAAGAAGCGCCAGTAGCACATTAAACCAGAGCTAGTGTTCCTCAAAATGAGGCCACATTTTCTGGAAACCCCTTTGCTCCTTGGCCATTCTCCCTCTCCCCAGAATTTCTAAGGACTCTTTAGTGTGGTCAATACACTTGTAAGTGCAAAACTACACAGTGACACCAAAATTTTTGATTGCAGCGGAAGTCTGCTCCACCAGGAGGCTGGACCAGTCCTGCTTCCAGATTATTTGTCTTTGCACAAAGTGCACCTCTGTCTGTTGGTCTTGTAATTTCTCCTGCTGCACTGCAGTCATTTTGCCCTACTCTTAGAGCTGCACAGGCCTCACAGGGCAGAGATGCTTCAGTTTAACACACACACACATATAAATGAGTGTGTATAAATGGCAGTTATGGGATGCACACAGGCTTTGCAGCTTATTTTCTATCCAATCAGTGATCCAATCATTTCTTTCTTTCAAATACATATCGTACATATATATATATATATATATATATATATATATATGTACGATATGTATTTGAAAGAAAGAAATGCCTACCTTAGGTGCTAAATTTCCTCATTTAGTCATAACTAAACTAAGTAACAAGTGCACAAATACAGCGATACTCAGAAATCCTTTTTAATATCAGAATAAACTTGTCTTAGACATGTCAAAGTGACAATAGATAAAAGAGCAATTTTAAGTTAGAATATATTGTTATAGGCAAACTGAAAATCATCATCAGAATCATTTATTCAAATAAAATAGGCCTTTATTACTAGGGTGAAATACTTTTTTTTTTTTTTTAACCTGCAAAACACACTACATGCAGTGTAGGAATCTGTAATACCAGTAGCACGTCTCCAAGAAGTAAACACTGTTACATCTACAGATGTTGGCAAAGCATCCAGTATTTTTACCTGCTCAAGTCAGAAATAAGTTTCTATGATAAGAACTAAAAACAACTGAGGTAACTGTTAGTTAACAAAACATAGTTCCTTTTTTGGCCAAGATAGTGATTTGTGTATTTTTCTGATTGTTAATAGCTTGATTAGCTGACCAGTAGTATGGCAGGGCTCATGTGCTCAGCACGAGCATTAGTGGGGAGAGAACAGGTGGTATAGCCTGTCTGGGACTGAACCTGAGTGAAACAGACTACTGGACCTAACAGGTTCTGTTGCAGAAGTAAGGCAACCTCATTCAAAATCACACTGTTTATACCTGGCATTAACATGTGTCTTTGTTGCTAACACTTAGTGCTGTTCACCACCAAGGTGTATTGTGATCCGATCACTCATACTAGTTGTCGAGATGTTCTGGGGCACATCTGTTCACATATCATATTTTGTGTAGTGTAAATGCTACTGGGCCTTTCAGAAAGAACTGTGTTTGTTGCCGGGTACATGCCACTTTGCTCGACACAAGGGAAGATGTCGTGGCCCGGAAAGGCCATTGGAAAAGGCCTGGCTTCTGAGCAAAGTTAGGGCTTTGTTGCATTGTATCTGCAAGAACCCTAATGTGTCCCAAACAAGGACATCATCATTGCAAAAAGTAAAAGAATAGAATAGAATAGAATAGAATAGAATAGAATAGAATAGAATAGAATTACTTTATTGATCCAAGACTGGGAAATTATTTTGTCACAGCAGCAGTGGGTCCACAAAAAAAAAAAAAAGTTTGTTGTAATGTTTGTTATGGTGACAGGAAGCCGACATGAGTCCAGAGCCACACTGAGTGACCTCCTGCTCAGGTTAGGTACATCCTCTGCGAAACAACAAGCTGCAACAACAGGCAAAATGGATTACACACTGTCTGACACAATTGGCTACAATTGTATACACACAGTTTCAACTGATGTCGCCATTAAACTAGAGATCACAATATCCTCAAACTTAAAAATTCTAACAACTTTGAGAATTGTTGATTGAGAAAACACTTAAGTTATTTTCGCGAGAGATGTACATGCTGATTTACATAGAAAGTCGGAAAGTGAGATCTGATCATGATCGTCACTCGAGATGCATTTCAAGACACATGTTAATTCCAGGTGTGAACTGACATACAAATATTTCTAACTCCACTAATAACTAAAAATCCAGCCTTGGAACATAACCTGACTAAATAATCTGTTGTGTGTTTTATTCCTCCTGTCTAGATATGGTATTATTTTAATGATATAATATCCTTGTTTATTCAGTATTTTTGGTTTTCAATGGCTATTGACAACAACCATTTCCCATAATCCCAGAGACCATCAAAGGTCAAATGTCACAGTTCCTAATAGGTGGCAGGACCATGGCTAAATCGAGGGGCTGCAGTTGCAGCACAGACATGTCTGTAACAACAGCAGGACAGAGAGGACTGAAAAGAAAAAAATTTAATGAAAGCCATCAAATTACTTACAAGCGCTGCCATCTTGTGGCTGGTGACATCATCAAATAACTAATTAAAACCAAACGTTATCAAAAAAAAAAATAACACTTGAAGGGACATCAGGGTGATAAGAACTGCCTAAATTGGTGGAAACCATCTTCAGAAAAAAATTGTGTGACACTTACTTTGAGTTTTTTACTTAGGCCCATTTCCCACCTATTAATATTGAGTAGGGTGGACTATATATTTATGAACTATACATCAGCCAGCCACTGGGAGGGTGGTCAGGATGTTTTGGCTTCACCTTTGGGTAGCTGTCATGTCGTCCACCTTTAAATACAGCCTATAGAGTGCTGTCCTAAAGCTCTGAAACAAATTGGCATTTTGTCCTCTTTGAAGTCAATAGTTTTGTTGAGTGGGTTATCAGATAAATGCCTGAAACAAGGTCAGTAGTTAACACAAGAAGAACACAGAATAAACCTCCATGTTTTGTTCAATGACATAAAAAACCTCAGTAAATAACCCACTTGAATTTTAAAATGCTTGCATTTCTTAAAAAGGCGGTTGATAACACGTGGCTAAATGAGACTAAAGATGCTGTCGGGGACATCAACATCATCACACCAATTACAGAGAGTCATCTACTCACTATTCCATCTTTACAGGCCAACTTTAGTTGCAAACTTTTATAACTACCTTTCCGATTTGTATTGATGATCATAGTTTATAGTATAACAGTACGTATAACATACGTCTGTAGTGTAGTAAGCTTGGTTGTGGTGATGCTTAAGTCATCTGACCGTGTTGTAGTTTGTTTAAAGGTAATGTTAATATTTTACTGCTGGCAATTGCATTCACAAAAATCATTAAAGTGGTGCTTATTAGTGAAGATTATCTTTCAGAGAAATGTAGTACCATAAACTTGTGTTTGCAAAAGAGCTTATTTTTTCGAATACTCAAAATTTTGTAGAGGGAACCAGGGTGAAGCCTACTTCCGGTTACAGTCAATGCTCTGTGTGAACCTGCCATTTTAGCGCCTGTACTTTTAAGACCCCCCTCCCTTCCCTTTGATGAGGCCAGGTCTGACTGAATAGTGTACAAAAACACACCTTTATAAGTTTATTCACTGATCTATTGCCTCCAACATGTAGACACTCAATAGATCACAAAAAAAGAATGTGTATGTCAACACCGCTAATTGCTCACACTGTTAATGCTCATGACAGTGACTGCAATAACCAACATGAGGATGGTGATATCGATGACAAACACAGACAGCGAGTGGAGGCACACCTACCCATATTTCCACATCTACATGCTGTGTTGAAATGAGAGAGAGGAGGAAAAAGTAAGTTGCTGGAGTCATTTTTTCAGACAACACATACAAACACACATATCTATCCAACAGATAAGACTGTTGGATGAGGAGATTATGACAGCGTAGTAAATATATTCAAGGTCTTGTATTCTAATTTCCGTTATATGAACATTTGGTTTGGTTGGGAAAAACATTTGCATATGCATTCTCTCTGAGAGTGAGATAAGACAATCAATACACTAAATCTCATGTGTGTGTCAGGGATAGTTGGAGTGAACGGTAGTAAATGAACAACAAGAGTATGAAAGGATAGCTGTTCCCCCAGCCTCCTGCCTTTACACTGACCTAAGCTAACCACTTCCTCAGTTTGGGACTGTTAATGGGACTGCTGACTGCACAGATATAAAAGTTGTACTGATCTTCTCATCTAAACTCTAAACATCAAACAACAGAATTTCCAAAAATACCAAACTGGTCCTTCAAAAAGACCCAAATTTTGTTGACACAATTGCTGTGTGACGTAGCTAGAGAGGTTTTGCTCAGGGTGCATGCTGACAGTGTTAATAAGCTATTACAATTGTCAGCACAATTCCATCTTAATATGTTTTATTTTGATTTGTATGAACATCACTTAATGCCTTGCAATAGTGCTGACGGTCTGTTCAGCATAATGTTTGCCCACATCTTGATTACAATGCAGGACAGTTGCATATGAACAAGATTCAGGGTCAGACCTTCAGCCAAAAGTTGGACGCTTTGCAGTGTAATCCACTAGCACAGTGCAGTGGCCATTCACATCTGTGCAACTGAACATCTAAGCAGAACATCTTGAAGAGTGTACCTTGTAACCTGTGCTAACGTGCTGTTTACCTTGTAACAATACAAATGTAAAAGAAAGACTTTATACAGAATATAAACTGCCATGTGATGTCGCGATGTTTGAACTTCTTGGTAATATCTTATCTTTTTCCTGCACCCTGTACAATAAACCCTTTTCACAGCAGATATTTTGACATGTCATAGCGGCAAAAGGAAAGGTGTGACCAATAACGTTAAAATGTCTGCCGTACGAAGGGTCTGTAGTAACTCGCTAATGCCAGCACAGCCCCTTGCATTGTGTTATTGTCAGCCTGAATGGTACTATCAACGTCAGGTCTCTACATGGCAGTGACAAACTCATTTCACTTGATGCATCTTGGGCAGATCTCCACTGGAGGAGGATGAAAAGGTGTAAATGCATCCATCTTTCAAAAACACAAATATAATCTTCACTTCTTCCAGTGTACCTACATCAGCAAATTATCTGTGGAAGTAGCCACAATGTCTTTGTAACAAAAATCAGATTCGTGATCTGGCTACAGAGATGCATGTACCTTATGTGTAAACAAGGGTATTACTATTAATTATGTCTGGATTGTATCCATGTACAAGAAACTTAAAAGTACAAGTGTAAATGAGGCAGGAGACCCACATACTGTATATGTAAAGTGTAAGCACAAGTCTAATAAATTGTTTAACTTGCCACTTAAAATGACAAATATAAATGGGGCTTAAAACTCGCTAACTTAGCTAATTCAAACAGCTTACACCTTGATCATTCTTCCTTTGTCTTCGAGTTCTTTATCTGCAGACTTGACCACCAGCTGCCTAATCAAGCACAGCTTGTGTTGTCACACTAATGTGTCAAATTAAATTAAATAATTAAATGCAAAACACATGACATCCAATCTGCCACTGTCAGCATTTAAATGTTATCAAGTTCTTGCTGATCTAAGGCAAATTCCCCTTAAATTAATGGTTTGCTAGATATGATGAATAACTGCCTTATTCATTGGCATTAGTTGTGCATGCAGACCACTTATTATGTAATGGCAAGAGAGGGAAATACTGCTACTAGTATGCCACCTGTGTGGGTACAACAATGATTTGTCTATCAAGCAGAAGTAAGTGACGGTGAAGGTGTGGTTCTTCTTTTTTTTTAGATGTAAGAAAATACATTAGTACTTTTTGGTAGTATCCACTAGAAGCCAATTCAAAAATGTCTTTGTAATGTTTATGATGCTGTTGGTTTCTGTGGTATTTTGCGTACTTAGCAATAGCTAAGTATGTAATAGCAATCGATTTAACTCAGCATAAGTGGCATGCGCCGTTTGTATGCCAAACAGAAGTCTGAGGGCTCATCCACACATACCAAAACGATCTTTTTTTCCCCGTCTTCCTTGGCATCGTTTCAAGAATATTTGCGTCCACACGGATCCATTGTAAATGACTCAATACGCTGTAGTTCATATTCCAGGCCTATAGGTGGTGCTTGAAATTAACCAAAAACGGAGAAGAAGAGGCGGAGCATGTGCATAAAGCTGTATACGCGCTGTATACAAACAGTCAAAGGAGAAACCGAACACAAGAAGAAGAAGAAGAGAATAGCTAGTCGGTTGTCCATAATCCTTTTTTGCTCAGCGTAGTGGCAGAGGAGCAGAATATTTTACCCTATTAACCCTAATAGGCTCAATATCTTCTGCAGCACGAACACAATGCAGTCCGCCATTGTTGTTGTTGTTGTTGTTGTTATAAGACGTCGCAGGGTTAAGAGGTCGAAGGCTAGAAGTCGAGGGGTAGGGTGATGGCGTCATCGATACGCAAAGTATGCGGATTCGCCGTCCACACAAAAACACCGTTTTCAAATTTTTTCACCCTGAGACCAGGTTTCAAAAAAGTGCATTTACAGGCATTGCGTTTACAGGTATGGATCGTCTGTGTGGACGATCGGCCAAAACGATGCAAAACATGTGCAATTACACAAAAAAACATTTCTGTGTGGACGGTCCCTGAGTTTCAAACCACTCCCAACTTAGCACTGTGCCTGTCAAGTCTTGGAACCCAATTGTATGGTGCTTGTCTTTGATATGTAAAACACGTAGCTGTTGAAGATTCGCCTCAGACTTTTAAAATATGCGTCCGTTACTGATAAACACACGCACACGCTCCTCTAAAACACACCTGATCTTGCTCAGTCTCTGAAATTTTGTGTCATCTCTCTGACTGAATGTCTTTCTCGCTATACACATAAATCTTTTCCCAGCCTTCAGTGCTATCAGCTATGTAGCAAGACTACAAAGACAGACAGACACATATTTCATGTGCAAGTGTGTGTGCTATAAGTTCATCTCAGTAGTTTGGTATATGCATTCGGTTGTGTGTGTAATCGCTGTATCGCTGGCTACTGACAGTGAGGAAGGAGAAATTAATAACCCTCCCCTCATTTCATTAAAAAAAAACTGCAAGTCATGATGAAATTTGACATGACTCTCATCTATTAGATCATCCCTCACCACAACAACAACACTACATCTGCACTGCGGCTCTGTGTAGTTTTTCTTAAACTGCACATCATTGAAGCCGCTTACTTGAACGGTTCAGATAATACAATATTTCAATGAATGTTTACCCTTACAATTCTTCTGTTTACCCCATTAAACTGTAAACCTTCTAAGCCTCAGTGTTAAATTAAAATTGTGCAGCCAATTTTTTAAATTCTTAAAATCTTCTGACAAATTATCAACTGTAAAATGTAGTTTCTATAAATTAAATTCATTATACAGTAACTTTCTTCTTCATAACTTTTACTTATTCAGAGTGATTTGGACCTGATTTAAACAGTTGCACACATTTTCACACGGAACCTTCCCAGTATAGCCACAGTATGGACTGCTGGCCACTGAGCAGTTGGGGTCAAGGGGCTTATTCAAGGGCACATCAGTGGTAGTAATTAGAGAGGAGCAAGCTTTTTCACATTCCACACCCAGATTTATCCTTCCAGTTAGGGGACTGATCCAGCAACCTCCCAGTCAAAAGTTTGCTTCTCTAACTGCCCCCTTAATACATTTTAAGTATACAGGCATCTGATGTAATTTCTGCCATTTAATAATTAGAACAACTAGCTGGTAAACAGCCATCTTACAAGCTCCAGTTTGTAATGCAGGATTTCTGTTCGAAACATGTCTTCTCCAGGCCCGATCGAAGACATGGATATTGATGGCATCTGCGTTTTTTTCACAGACTTGACAGAGCTCCTCCAGAGCCACAGAAGACATTATACCGCTGTATGTTCTTTACAGACTAGACAGTACCAACCAAGATGAACAAGTCCATCTTCATGTGTAAAATAGGAGACATTATGAAATGAGGAAGCAAAGATGATTTTTCAGTTCCTTCAAAATGATTGACTTATCCTTGATCACAAAAGCACTGCCACTGTTAATAAAATTAAACATTTTTACCAACTGGCATAAGCCAGCATTTATGTGTCCGCTCACTGACAGCCTTTTTCCAGTGTATGTTGGTTCTTTCAAATATAAAACTGTTTTGGCAGTGGCTCAGTTTCTAGCTATCTAGTTACTCTTTAGGCAGCAGGAGATGGAAGGCATGTTTCCCTGACAAGCTGCCACACTGATACTGAAACTTATTTGAATAGCACACTTTCTAAAATTAGAGTTTACAATATGTTTCAAAATACTAATTAAAAAAAGATAAAATAGAATGAATTAGAAAAACTCAAATAAATACTCTGGCAAAGACCTATAAAAACAATAAGAAAAAAACAAAAGAAATGCATAGTAGTTGATCTGCACGTTACATGTAGGGTAAAAACTATTACACCTGCTGCAAAGAACATGATATTGCTCTAATACTGTATGAATGCTAAGAATGAAGATTTTAATTAATTGTGTCAAATATATTGAAGCACTGAGTATGTTGCTGCTTCAACAGACAGCATCATGTCTCATAAAATACAGACATGATAAAGAGTCAAACAGAGTCAGATTGGTGCCAGTAGCTGTAATTAACATTAATGTCCAACATTAATGTTGAGGAAGCACATTGATGATACTCAGCAGCCTCCAACCGTTGGCTTTGAACTGTGCATTAGTACTAGCAAGGAATCACCTGATATAAGGAAGAGCGTAGATGACTTTAGTCAACTATGAAGATATCAGTAAGTGGACTTACTTTCCCTGATTCTGTGTAAACCACCTCCTCCTCTGTGTGTTTTATCAGACTGGTTTCTCAGCCTGCCAGTCTCAGCTGAAGAAAACCAAGATCTTGTACATTAAAATCCACTTCCCTGGTGTGTGTGTGTGTGTGTGTGTGTGTGTGTGTGTGTGTGTGTGTGTGTGTGTGTGTGTGTTTTAATGTGTGTTTCTCATCACACTCACCCCCTCAGCCTTCTCCTCAGTGTTGGCCAGCATCTCCTGAAGGGCTCGAACCGAGAGTGACTGCTCCAACACAAAGGTACAGATGGACAGATCTGGAGGTACATTCTGAAACGACAGGAAAACATTTCAGATAACTTGCTGATGTTGACTTCATTTTTACATGTTTAACATTTTTACACGGAACACATTAAAAAAAGTCAAAGTCAAATCAATATCCAGTCAAAATACTTCCTCAGCGGAGGAAGCTAAAGAACCAGATACCACTTGATTCCACTGAGCACGTCTCTGTTACCTGGCGTGTGTGCTGCTGTTTTGTTCCATCGTCAACATGACTTCCCACTGGGAGCATTTCAAAAGCAGAGCGTCGTGCCTGCCTGATGTTGTTGACTTGCACAGATTGTGTTTATTTCATAATTTATCCTTAAATGGTTTGCTTCTTCTGTGGCTGAGTAGGCTTATGAGAAAATGAGAAATGAGAAATTCTATTGTCTTTTTTTGTTGACACCACCTATTTTGTCATGTCCCTCATGGCCTTCGATGAAAGTATACTTAAAATATATCAAATAAAACTATTTAAAAAAGTCCATATATTTTGATATCAACCTTTTCATCTATCTGTGCTTATTTTTTGGTGATGATATTTATTCATTAAAATCACATTATTTAGTCATGTACCTGAGTAAGCCCTCAAGCCTGTTACACAAATGATTCTCCCCCTATAAAAATAATTGTATGATCCATATGAGCATGTACATCAAGAAGTGACATGACTGAAATCTTTTGGACAACAGGACACCAAAGACAGGCAAGTGGCTCCCTGCTTTTACTCAATTTTGGTCATTTATCTCGTGATATTGTGGTCGTCAAACTCTATGACTCAACACTGTCACATGAATAAAAGATACAAAACTGTTACTTATGAAAAAAGAAAAAATTATTTCAAGAATGTATGCTAATTCTGAATCTCATGCATGCCATGTGCTCTCTCTCTGGTATTCACTATGTAGAGCAGCAGCCATTTTGTGCAAAAATCACAACTCCGTCACACTCAACCCCGTTATGTGTTTGATTGTAACGGGGTTGTGAGATTGTGACGGGGTTGTGATTTTAAGACCTTGATTGTTAATTTATCCAATTATTTAAATGAATTATTATTATATTTGATAAACATTATTTTACCACATGTATGCTGAATGTAATCAGTGTTCCATGTTTAGACAGACAGACAGACAGACACACACACACAGACAGACAGACAGACAGGCAGACGCACACACACACACACACACACACACACGGACAGACACACAGACAGACAGACACACACACACACACAGACACAGACAGACAGACAGATAGACACACACACACACACACACACACACATTATGTTAACATTTGAGCTATTCGTTTACAATATTTTGATAGATTATATGTTGTAGTTGCCATTGTTTTTAATTTGGGTTAATAAAGCTCAGATCAACTGCAATTTATATCTGTTGTCCTTATTGTCAAGAGAGTAGGTTTGATTTTGACATTGTTATACAGATCATCATCACACTAACATTTAAAGGTGAGGTTAAATAATGATGGATATGTTAGTCATGAGATTCAGCATTGTGACAAATGTTAGTGTGATGACGATCTGAATAACAATGTCAAAATCAAACCTACTCTCACAAGAAGGACAACAGATATAAATGGCAGTTGATCTGAGCTTTATTAACCCAAATTAAAAACAATGGCAACTACAACATATAATCTCCTCTCGCTTCTCCTCCTTCATCTGCTCCAGCCTCCCCTTCTCTACCTCCTCCTGCCTCTCCTCCTATACTTCCTCCTGTGTTAAGGTGTATTTGTCCCTTCAACTCGTTACCTGTCTCAACCCCGTCACACCTACATTTTCATGCATTATTTTTAAAAAATGCATTAAAAAGATATTTAATGTATGTTTACTTCTGTCTAAAATGCTGAGAGCTATCAAAAGCTTATTGATTTTGGTGAAGATTCTTCAGTTAAACTACACTTTTGATGAAAAATGACAAGAGCGCTTTCACGAAAAGGGACATTTCAGGCTTTAGTATTGCAAAAAAGTGAGATTTTATATAATTTTTGTATTTGCAATTATTGAATTAGTGTGGGGGACATCTGATTAATATGAAAATAATGATTTCTTTAGAAATGCATTTTATGATCATATTCAGAGAGCTTCTGCTGGGTACATAACGGGGTTGAAGAATAACAATGCCCAGATCTTGTAATAATGACCAATAATGATAGAGAGCTGACACATCTGGTTATTTCTCGTAAGGTCATGTGTTTTGTTTTTCCATTTATGATTCATGTTTCCTGTTTTACTGTGAAACTTACCTCTTCTCTCATTTCAGACCACTTCACTTCCTGGCCCTGTGCTTTCCCTCCAGGTTTGATTGCCTGCCCCGCCCTCATTAGTTTCATCTATGTCTTGTTACCATCCCCTTCTTGTGTATTTAGTATGTGCTTCTCCTCCTCTCTGTGCCAGTTCGTATTTGACCCTTGGTGTGTTGCATTCCAGCCTTGTTATCTTGCCTAGTGTTCGGTTTTTCTGTTTTTTTGGATCTTTGCCTGTTCCTGACTTCTGCCTCTGCCTTGCCCTTTTGGAATTGTTTGCCTGGACTGTTTTTTGTGTACCGAATCCCCTTTTTGCAAGTAGATGAGATGGGAAAATATGTTTTTCTGATAGTTGAATATCCTTAATGTTGTGGGGTATACATACAAATGATACATTTTTGTAAAAAAAAAAATGTAAAATGTAAAAGTCCAATTTGAACCATTCTTGTGGAATGACTCAAGTATGTTCATTGAATATTTAAAATTAGCCATATGTCCGCTTTGATATACTCTGTAAGTTTGTGTATGTGTGCATATATATATGCAACCCTGTTTTGTTTCAGTAACAGCCTGGATTGTTACAAAGAAATATGATATTTTATGGTAGCAATAGCGGCACTGAGCAGGATGTTTGACAATGCTTAGCACAGTGGCCAATATACCAGAGTGGATGTGCTTAGCACCTAACTCTAAAGAGGTCAGTATTGTGTCCCAAAATCAACATAAAGTAAAACAGTGCTTTCATCTTACACATTCATACATCTCGAGTATTGTATAACTACACATCACCATTTTTTTTATATAATCAAAGGAATAAGGTTATCTACAACCCTAGATTGAAAATTCCACATATTTTTGTAATTATTCAGGTGTCAGGAAATGTTTTTAATCAGTGGAAACTCTTTATACAGGCTACAAGTGATGTTCATTCAAAAAGGGCAGCAGTCCTCTGGCACTTTGTCTCTACCTCGGTGAGGATGATGGACATCTGATCCACGAGTATATGGTGAATAAATATCTTGACTTTTTTAGTCAGTTCTGAATGTAACTTAAGACTCTAAAGTCATTTACCCTGTAGTTGTGACTTGCCACTGGGTCTCTTCCACATCAGATAGAGGTTTATATTGTGTGTAAAAGAATACTTTACTGTTAAAGTGCACTATAATAGATTATATGACAAATGATGATGTTTCTAGTGCTGCTTTACCTGTGTAAATGAAACTGGATGACTTGGCAACTAAACAGTATAGTCATGTGAACAAAGGCTTTTGGATTTTTCAACATATTTGGACAGGCAAACACTTGATCTCTTTGAAATAGTGCCAACTACAAAAGGTGATATACTACAAACTAATCTAACTCTAAAAAATGACATTTTGTAGGCATTTTCAAAATGAAAATGGTGGTATAAAACAAGGATAAGTCATAAGGGCAATTTAAGCAGCTGTTAATCAAGAATGCAACCCTCATCTCAAGGAACTGTCTCAAAGAGGATCAAAAATGGATGTGTCCAAATACATCAAAAAGACAACAATTTCCATGAGACATACTTGTTTTTTTACATGACTGTATGGAGCTCTGGGTTATTTGTCTTCAGTCAAAGTATGGAGTAACTCAATGACTAGTAGTGAGGTTATGCTAATCCACAAAGTCAATATTTTCTTCCTGTCGCTTATATGATAGATCCCAGCATAGAGATGAAGCTCAAAAGCACACCTTGGATCACACAATGCCCATAAAACACTGGATGCACAAATTAGCTTGTGTGGACAGTTGCCCTGATTGAAATCTGAAAATATCTGTGGTGTACAATGTATTACTTAAAAATAGTGGTTATTTATGGAAAAGCACTCAAATGTTTTCTCTTTTGTCCTATTTACTTTAAATATGCAGGACATCAAAGGAAATGACATCCAGACAGACATGCAAAGGTGCACCATGGGCATATATGTCATCAGCAAGGAAAATGGAGAAACTGGACATTATGATGACATTGGAATTTTTGTTGAAGGCATGATCATCCTAGACAACATTGGATCTGCAGCCCAGGCTTGTGCAGTGATGCTTGGAGTGATCTATGCATTGAACCTGGCCTACCCCAAGGAACTGAGACACTATTATGAATTCATTCAAAAAGTGCTCATGCGAATGGATGGAGAAAAGCTTTCCCCCAAAGTCCTTGGCCTGAAGAACAAAATCAGTGTTGGACTGTAGCCACACACTTAGCCACACACTAATGACTTTATGTGGTGCTTTGACATTGCTTTGAAATTGATGACATTGCAATACAAAAACAAATATTTCTTTTCACATAGAAAGACATGTTTCATTATGCCACTAAAAAAGGTTTATCTTTCATATACCCCTATCTAATATCCAGATATGAGGAACTGTTGTCTGATTGTTTTAACCAAGACAAAACTTTAGCCTTACATTTACACCTCCTCCAACATTCGGCCATAAAGACAGGGGTGTAGCAATTTAACTATTACAATTTTATTTTTTTGACAGTAACATGCTTTGTTTTCTCAATCTGGATATAAACAGAACTGTCTTGCTATGAAAATGCACATGACTCTGATATGATAATCTTCACTGCTCACATCTGCAAATCAGCAAATGACAGTAATTATGACCTACTGCAGCAGTAGGCCAGGGAAAGCTCTGTAATCTCCCTGATGCCTAGAGTATGCCTGGAGTTGTCAACAATTAATTTACAGTAGCCTCTGGTGACCAAATAATATTAGTCACTGTAATGTTCCTATAATTACTACTGCAGGGAGTGATAGTCTTCTGCTTCATAACAGTCAGCCAGATATGTCAAGCAGTGCTGCCACTTAGTTGTGCACCAACTACTGAGAAGTTGTAGTCTCTTATGATGACTCTTTCACCTCAATTCAGTTTGGCAGAATGGATGTAGATCTACAAGCACTTTATAAGTAAATTAAACATTGAAAAAAAACAAAAAACACGCACTGAAAATATGAAAGTCCTATTAAGTTGTTAGTCCACCATGGCCTTACACAACAGTTCTGAAGGTCCTTGGCGGCCTAGATTTTCTCTCTCTGAACCCTACTGGATGGATGAATACCATCTCTCCAAAACATATTTTCTCATGTTTTTGTTTTGATGATGGTGGAGAGCACTCTCTAACATGTCAATCCAAAATCTATCATAGGTGTTCAGTTTGGTTGAGATCTGGTGACTTTTTTTAATGAGAATGAAAGTTTTGTAAATCAAATGCTACGCCCTTCTTGTTCATGACCACTTGTGCCTTTAGTGGAGGACTTGGCTTTGCTCATGTTAATGTATTTGCTAATTTACTGGAGTTATTCCTTGAAAGTGTAACCTGACTGGCATTCTTTGGCATAAATGAGTGATTCAAACCGCCTAGAATATAAGGCAAGAACGAAAGAGAAAAAAATAGGAGTATTTGTAAGTCATCCCCTCAAACCATACACAGATAAACTGTGAAAATCAAAATGGATGTATGTTACGAGGTAGCCTACCCACTAGCAGAGTTTACGCTAGACTTTTGTGACGGTCCAAATGTCCGTAAATACTTCAGAAACACAGCTGGTGTAACATTAGACTCAAACAAAGTTTCTTAATATCTACTCACCAATAACAGGCGGTGAACATGTTTTGTGTGTATGAATGATATGAAATAAGTATTAAATCTAAGAAAACATTATGACAGCCCTGGTATGATTAAATATCTTCGTAAATGTATATTTTAATCAGGCAGTCCAGCTGGTGTCAGGTCAGTGTGTTTGCCAAAGGAGAGTCAGAGACATACTTATTATCTCAGTTTTGAAGAAGACCAGTGTCTATACTATACTAACTGTACCATACTATAATGTATGAAATATATTTATCTCAATTTATCAATTCATTTTCACAAAATTGACCAGAGGACATCATTTAAGGGATCATTTTTCCAATTTTTATTCCGGGGGGTATGCCCCCGAACTCCCCTAGCATGGAGGGGGCCCCCGAAATTCTAGTACCGTCTACTAAATAGCAAATTTGAATTTTGGACCTCAGTATTTCTAAAATCCTGCGTACAGCCCTGTGTTCACCCTGCTGTGTTCTGGCAAAAGACAGAGAAGTATCTGGTACCATAAAACCAGACTACAGAGCAGCTCCATTCTTGAGGCTGTGAGACTCCAACTCATCCTCAACACTCTAAATAGATATAGCAGGACTCAAGAGTAAACTGACAAATAAATCTACATTGCACCTTTAAATACTCACCAAAAGCTAATTCAAAGCGCTAATCCATGGCGACCATGGAATAAGACTCGATAATCAATTATCTTTCTCTAGTTCAGCTTTAATAGCTTGTATCAGTACCTTGGAGTTTGAGATGGATTCAAGGAAGCAGAGTCTGTTTCCGAAGCCTTCAGCAGCCAGACAGAGTTTCTGTTGCTCCTTGTGGATTGTGGCTGAGCACTGTAGGACCACCTCATCATCCTACATAAACACACAAAAAGATATTGTTACAAATCAAGACATTTATTTACCCAGAGTCACCAACAAAAATCTCTATTGCTCATTGTAAGTGATAGCTAAGACCTGCAGAGCAACCTCGTTATTATAGAGAATGTTAACTTTTGTTCCTGTTTTGGTGAGTGTTCTTTCTCCTGCACACATTTAAGCAATTGCACATTGTTTGTTAACATGACAGTTGTTTTTCTGTGGTATTGTACCTTTGTTAGATACACCCAGATACAGTTACATGAAATAAATATAAAACCAAGCTTTTTCATTCAAGATTAGACAGATGTCATTTCCTGTACTTAACAACTTGTGTCTTTCATCAGCAGTTAGATATAGAGACAAGAACACAGGGGCATTACAACAAAAACACTAGCATTTACATCCACACACACACACACACACTGCAGCTGATATTCATTATTTATCATTGTTTATGTTGTTATTGTCATTTTGTACATGTTTCAAGTGTCTTTTAGTGTTTGTTTAAGTAAGAGTTCTGTCAACTTTTATTTTGAAATCACCGCTTTTATTTATAAATTCAGCTGCGCCACTGGTGCATGAGAGAAGGGAGAACTGAGCATGTTAAAATGCACATGTTCCAGCTAAGTTAAGTATCAACCTATTTAAGTGGTTTTAAAGTGTTTAAGGACCTTCCACAGATTCCCTTCCCTTGTGTGCAGCATGCAGCCAACGAGGTAATTTATGTTTTGTCTTATTTTACTTTGATAATCTGTTTTCCACATGCTGTCAATTTGAAATCTTTATACGCTGTCTGTATGTCTGTAATTTTGGACTGGAGGATTTGGAGGGAACTTCAAATAAGCCAGTGCCAAGAAAGCCACTTGTGTTGTCCGTGCCTCAGGGGAGTCACACAAACACACACACACACACACACACACACACACACACACACACACACACACTGTCGAAGCAACTAATTCTCTCTCTTTGTCTGCCTAATGTCTGTCTACCCATACATGGGTATGTGTAGTAAAACCCATGCACAAACAAGTGTGTGTGACCCATCTCATGTGGAAGCAAGAGGTTTGTGATTATGTTGAGCACAAGCTAATCTTGTATAATATCAATACTATGTAATACCATGTCGACTTCAAGTACTGGCCTTTTATCTATAGAAGCAATCCCTATTGCAATGGTAAAAAAATAAATATGATACTTTTCTTAAAACCTTCAAAATTTTCAATTAGTACTATTTGTAGTACCCAATAGGGGCATGTGGGTTATTTGAATATAATTGTTTTAATTGATTATGTGAGACATTACCTGAAGAGAGTAACATTGAGATGCAGAGACCTGTGTGCTCTCACTTTAAGGCACCAAGAGAAAATGTGTATGGAAATGTGCAGCTGCCAGAGCGTCATCATAGTCAACCATCAGACTCACTCATAAAGTGAACAGACACATACCTGTCTAAGCTGCCAAAATGAACGTAATCAGGCTTACATCTCCATTTTTCATTGAATTCTTCAATAATACAATTCAATCATCCCTCTCACTCTGTCTCTCTCACCAAAGGAGATGAAAGGTCACAGGTCAAGCTTCAAGAGTGCAGGTCAAACCAAATATGAGCATTAAAAAGAGAGGCGAGAGAGTTCTGCAGGCTGTGGGTGCTATAGCATTAAACATAGTCAGCTTTCTGTTTATGTTTAATGTTTAATGCTATAGCACCCACAACCCACAGTTCACTTTAGCTCAAAACAACTATTGCTGACCAATTAGTTGAAGCTCTAGCTGAAGATGTCCATATGCATCGGTTAAATTACCTCTTTTCTTCACTTCATGTCTATTTCCTGTTCTCTTCCTTCTGTGCAGTAGGTACAGTAGTACACATACTTTACTATTGCGAGAAAGGAGTAGTTTTTATTAGCTATATATCCCCTCCTTGTTTGTTACCTCCATCTGTGCATAAAAGGTTGTTGAGGATGTTCACTGAGGTTGCACATTTGTGCCAACTTGTCATATGTGATCCCATGCTTGTGTAGACCATGTTTCTGGCCTTATACAACATGGACACTGAGTCTGAAAATTCAAACTGTGCCCCTAGAAAACTGGACATGGCACCGCTTTGTGGTTAATACAGGATCCTCTACATGGCTGAAAAATGTCCACAGATTTGAAAAGTGGAATTGTCTGCTGCAGTGTTTCTCTCAGACTGGAGCTTGATGATGTACACATCAGCAGTGATGGGCAAGTATTGGCTACTATTCCACAAAAGCAGAGTGTAAGTTTATAGATACAGCTGTAAATAACAGAATTGAATATAATTCCAACTGGGGAACTTTGTAGTTGTTGCATGCTGCCTCGGGTATTCATCAGTCACCGTGAAAGTGTTTAATTATCTAGACATGTCGGCTGAGGGAATACCATCACACACACACACACACACACACACACACACACACACACACACACACACACACACATAAGGTTTGTTAGAAACTGGCTAAATGCCATAATGGCTCTCTAATGTCTGGCATATACAATCCCTCCTGCTCACACCCACATACATGCACAAATAATGAACTGAGAGATAGCTGAGATATTAACTTGAATTATGCCTTAGTGACATTTATAAAGGGTGACACACACAATTTTCCCTACAAGAAGAGGTCTGGTGTCTGTCAGCAGTGGTGTGCATTCCAGCCTTCTATGGAGTGAGAGAGAAAATGGCCGAGAGTCTCAGAGAATCAATGGAAAAGAGACACAGAGGGACTGACAGAAGATCAACAGTAGTTGTTTTAAACTCACAACTAGATGGATAGATAGATAGATAGATAGATAGATAGATAGATAGATAGATAGATAGATAGATAGATAGATAGATAGATAGATAGATAGATAGATAGATAGATAGATAGATAGAGACTAGAATTCCATGAGAAGAAGCTGCATCAAAAATGAGCTCCTGAATTTATCTCAAACTTGGACCTAAAAAGTGGGACATTTTACAAAAGAACCTTCAAATATTCTTCAGAGAGGACTCTAAAGAGGAGGTAACAACATTAATCAGCAATGTAACAGCAATAGAAGAAAATATATAATCTTTGGATATATTTTCTAAATCAAAACAACTAGCTAACCATCAACTAGCTAGCTGTCAACTGTGTATCTTGCTGTCAACTGCTAACTAGGCTACTACCTGCCACTGTTACCAACATCTACAAGGAGAAACTGCACTACAGACGATAACAGAAGAGGTATTCTATGAAGACACGAAGAAGAACAAACAAACCAACAAAAAACAGGTGTGTTTGAGGCTAGAAAAGCTAAGAAAGTAAACAGTTAGCCTAGCCCCCTGTGGAGTAAACAAGTGGTCGCCATGGAAACCGGTCAGAAGGCAGCTAACAGAACAGAGAGCAGGGAGGTTGAATACCCTGCTAAATGTAAGAGTGCAGCAGCTAAGGAGAAACACAAGGAGAAGACACTGCGGGAAAATCCAGATGTCCTCTTCGCTGACTACACCCAACACAAAGAAAGGAGGAAGAAGAACAACCTCATATTCTTCACTGATTCCATCTACATCTGGAAAGATACTCTAAAAGATAAAGATGGACAGCTTGACAAGGATGACCCTCTGCTCACCATCACATACTACACCAAAGGAAAGATCATGGTCCAGGGGAATGAAGCTAACCTGGAGTCCTTTGAAGAGGCATTCTCCTTGTTAAAGGCTGAGGTGAACACTGAGGATCAATGTCCCCTCTGACAGTGAAGATGACGAGAGCCCAACAGAGAACCCCACCACCTTGTCCATCTCTGCCCCTCCCACACCTGCCAGCTCCACCAACCAGCTAAAGGAGAGTATGGCCCTGCTGGAGCTGGACTTTACTGAATTTAAGGAGCTGACCCAGGCCAGGCTGTCTGACCACCAAGACAACACTGTGCAGCAACTTCATGAGGAGCTGAAGCAGCTCAAGAGAGACAACCAAGCCTTGGCATCTGACCTCAGAGGAAGTGTAGAGGCACTAAAACAGGAGAACAGTGTGCTCCGTGCTCAGTTAGCCAAAGTGAAGGATGATGCTGAGAATAGAGAAAGACGCTTCGCCAGGAAAGTCCAACACCTGACGGACCAACTCTCAGCAGTCCCCAAAATGAATCCTGCCAGTGTCCCAAACCCCTGCCTTGTCTCTGTCCCACCGTCTCTGCTCTGCACCCAGCCCAACAACACCCTGACAACTCCTGATACACCCACACAGCCAGCTGCCAACAGCCAGCTTTGCCCATCCCAGCTTCCCTTCACTCAACCAGAAGAACAAGCTCCCCAAGTGGTCTTGCTGGTGGACTCAAACGGGAAATTCCTAGACACAAACAAGCTTGTGAATATTCTCATTCATCCAGGTCATAGTTATCTCAAGGAAATTGAATCGAAAGCAACTGGATTTGGTTTTTGTCTTGAAGACGTTTCACCTCTCATCCGAGAGGCTTCATCAGTTCCTGCTCCCTTGACTAGGCTGAGACTAGTCCAACTAGCCGGTGTTCCACTGGAACACAAACTGGGCGTTATCAGAACCCTGCAACACAGAGCTGATAACGTACCCACCAGCTCGCAGGCACAAGGGGAAGAACACCAACACCTGAGGGGTGCCCTCAAAACTTGTGGTTATCCCAACTGGACCTTTGTGAAAACTGCAGCAGGTTCCAGAAAGAACACCAAAGTGGTGGAGGAACAAAAGCAGGACAAACGAAACAACATTGTCATCCCGTATGTGTCTGGGGTATCAGAGAAACTCAGGAGGATTTTTAGCAAACATCGCATCCCTGTGTATTTCAAACCCAGTAACACACTCCAGACAGAGACTGGTACATCCTAAAGACCGAACACCACACACCCACAAAAGCAATTTGGTGTATGCAGTGCAATGTAATGAGGAATGCAAAGATCTTTACATTGGTGAGACAAAACAACCACTACACAAACGCATGGCCCAACACAGGAGAGCCAACTCCTCAGGACTAGACTCTGCTTGCACCTCAAGGAAAAAGCTCACTCCTTTGAGGATAATAATGTTCACATCTTGGACAGAGAGGATAGATGGTTTGAAAGAGGAGTAAAAGAAGCCATCTATGCAAAAATTGAAAAACCATCTCTAAACAGAGGAGGGGGTCTGCGACACCACCTATCTCCAATTTACAATGCTGCCCTTTCATGTCTTCCCAGGAGATTCAACAACTTAGCCTCTAAGAATAACGGCTGTGCACAAAGGGCCTCATGTGACTCCAACGACTGTCGTTACAACACAATAGAACACTAACGAAGTCGAAACCAACTTTCCACCATCCCCAACGACCATACTAACGACTGTCGTTTGGCAATAATGGAGCACATACAACCCATAGGCCTCAGTGGCCTTGTGACCGCCTCCTGAGAGGTTAAATAGCTGGACCTCCACACCGGCTAGTTGGACTAATCTCAGCCTAGTCAAGGGAGCAGGAACTGATGAAGCCTCTCGGATGAGAGGTGAAACGTCTTCAAGACAAAAACCAAATCCAGTTGCTTTCGATTCAATTTCCTTGAGATATCCTAGACACAAACAAGCTTTTTCCTGGAAAAAAAAAAAGTGCTGTCGAAACACTGCAGCACCACAGGCCAGGCAATGAAGTTGTTAAACAAGGAGACCCTCAGGAGCCCTCAATACCTGGTGATCCACACAGGAACAAATCACCTGCACAGCCTCCGAAAGGACACTGCTGAGGTAGTGAGGAAGTTGGCAGAGCAGGCCAGCAAGGAATTCCCTGACACCCACATTGTGATCTCCACTCTGCTGCCTAGGACAGACACCCCTCCTCATGTCATCCATGACATTAATATGGAGATCAGAAGAGGATGTGCCACCTTACCCAACATCCACCTGGCCCTCCACCCTACCATTGGCACCTGGGACCTCTATGATGGACTCCATCTTCACAAAGAGAAGGTGAAGATCTTTGCAAAGACTCTCAAAGACACGGCCCTAGCATGCAGTCCTTCCACCCTCTCTTCTAAGAGAAGCTTCAGAGACCATCCAAGCCCTCCTCTTCTCCATCACCACCCCAGGATCATCCCCCCTGCAGCTCAGCCTGGACCTCACACTCCCCACAAGCCCACCACCTCACCACTGTGAAACACAACCAGAGAAGGTTACTTTCCCCCTCCTCAGTCCCTACCCACCATCCCCCTTTATAGCACCGGCAGCAGAACTATGCAGCAGCACCTGCCCCTGGTCCGCCTCCCCACCCACAGCAGCAGAACTATGCAGCAGTACCTGCCCCTGGTCCACCTCCCCACCCACAGCGGCTGAACTATACAGCAGCACCTGCCCCTGGTCCACCTCCCCACCCACAGCAGCAGAGCTATGCTGCAGCACCTGCCCCTGGTCCACCTCCCCACCCACAGCAGCGGAGCTATGCTGCTGCTGTAGCACAGCCTACTGCCACAGTCCCTCCCCCTGCTACCTCTGAGCTGGGATACATCAGGGAGATGCTGCACACCTTATGCACCTGGCTTCTGTCCAGCTAAGATAAACATATTCAGAACACTTTCCCATATGAGTAACAGAACAACTTGGAAATATATTGTTAGTTAGTTATAGTAACACAGAAACACACCAACAATGAATGTAGAGCAGAATTAGGCAGATAACCACTGATCATTAACATTCACAAGAGAACACTCAACTTCTTTAACCACCTGAAATCTAGCCCCCGAGACACCCTTCACTCCAAAGCCCTCTGAACTCAAGAGCTGAGCCCAGAAAAGAGACAGATGCACTTTCTCCAAAAATGTGAAAAATTCAGCAAAACAAGGAACATTTACTTTGACAAATTCGACTCTATAATCTCAGATTTCAAAGAGCTGAATGAGCTCTCCAAATTCAGATCTGGCTGCCCAATATGTTTTAACATGCCACAACCTGAGGGACAGCGAGTGACCGACACACACACACACACACACACACACACACACAGGATATACTGTATTTTTAATTAATGTAAATGTAAATTAATGTAAATCAATCTTGGTGTTGTTTGGTGTTTATGTTGAATTATTGTTATGTCCGAGTGTTTGGACAGATGCTTTGGCAATATTGTTGTTCAAACTTTCATGCCAATAAAGCTCCTTTGAATTGAATTGAATTGAAAGATAGATAGTCTTTATTGTCCATACAGGAAATTTGTTATTGCAACAGGACAGGAAAAAAATAGACCCAATTACATCATTCACTTTGGATGTATGGTTCAGAGTAGTCCAAAAATACAAGATAAAGGATATAAACCAATTAAAATGGCTGGCATTTGATAGTGATTTCAAACCAAACGAATATGACAGGGGATTCAAAACATGGGTAACTAAGGGAATTACAGCATGGTGTACTCTAGAAAATTAATATTTAGTTTCTCATTCCTGTTTAATACAAGTCATGTTAGTGATTTTGACCCTAACAAGCCCTTACCAAACGAGTTCACACAATCTTGATTAAGCCCATCACTGCCAGATAAATTTCACAGTGGACCAAAGTTTTTAAATCTACAGTCTGTTGCAACTTCCCCCACACTGGCTAATCAATAGTGATGTGTTTTACATCAACCAGGAAATATTGGTTTGTTAGATCGGAAAGGGGGAGAAACCATAGTGATGCAGTGGATTACACCAACTAGGAGTAAAGCGGACCCAATGGTGTTATAAGCACATTGACAGTGTTTGTGTGACTACTTTCACTGCCAAAAGGGGGAGACAACAGTTCCGCACTGCAGGTTCAATGTTTGGCTAGGTTTAGGTAGGGATACACAATATCAAATTTTTGCCGATATTTAATATGCCGATATTTTGGCACATTTGTGATGCCATTCCAGACATAAACACATATTTTTTTCCACCTAATTGCAGAGAAAAATCAAGTCCATTCTGTAACGGTTTCAACATGTATACCTACTCTTACCAGAGGCGCTCGGGCAGATGCAGACGTACAATGTTTTTTAGAACGTTATATTCACTAGGCAAAATAAGAAACTGCTAAGTCAATGGTTCACAGGGCACGTGAAAACACATCTTGTACTATACCTTATCTGTGCTGATATTGTATATTTCCATAATTGTACATTGTACATCCTCTGTATACTGTATATTTTCATTTAATTATTATTTTTTGTTTTCATATTCTTGTACTTTTTAAGATTTATATCTTTCTACATTGTTTTTTACAGCAATAAAAAGCAGAATGAGCTTGAGTTAGCATGAGTTAAAATGACAATTGTTTTTACAAAAATTATGTAAGACTCTTCAAAGTTTGTATGATACAGTATATTGGTTTCTGCATGTATATTCATACGCTCTAAAGTAATGGTACATACAGTCCATGTTTTGTTATTTAAATGTTACCTCTTGGTGAGCAGGGACCAGCAGGCACCCTAAGCCCCCCCCCTTCCCGTACCTATTTTGGAGTCCAACAAATTCTAATTAATGTCAAACAAAGAGTGTTATAGGAAGGCTTATCTTAAAAAAAAAACTGCAAAAGAACAGATTTTGTTAAAGCCACATGTCAAAGGAGGACAGATGAGGAAACTGTGCTCTAGAAAGCCCAGAAAACACATTCAGCAAGTGATGAACTAGACCAACAGAATATACAGTGAGAATAAAGTACTAAAGTACACACTTGATATATTAAGATTCAAAAGGTATAAAGCATGAACTGTTTTGGGTTTTTTAAATATTTAGTATGTTTATGCAGTATGTGTACACTGTGTTTGTGTGTGTGTGTGTGTGTGTGTGTGTGTGTGTGTGTGTGTGTGTGTGTGTGTGTGTGTGTGTGTTAGCCATAGCAACAGAATGGCTTCCCTCGCTTGAGAAAAACACTCTTGGGCTGCATCTGCCCTCCTCCCACACACACAGAAATAGACTAACATAAATTAGCATATTTTCTATAGTCTACCCAGTCACTCACACACACGCACACACACAGACACACACACAAACACACACACACACACACACACACACACACACACACACACACACACACAAATGTGTGTGCACAAGTATAAAGACAACCTGGAAAAGAAAACATACACGCAAAAGCACGTTAGAGTACATGGTCAGTGCTCATCACTCTACACTCAAAAGCAGTTAGATACACACCGTCTTACACAACAGCTTATTCAACAGTAGCAGTCGGTGGAAAACATTAAATATGACCTTGTGCAGAATTGGAGACAAGAGAGAGGAAGCGCGTGAGCTGCCAAAGAGGTGCCAAATCCTTGTTGTAGTGTCTTACCCTCATCCTACTTGTCTACCTTTGGATGACAAATATGTAATCCAAAGGTAGACAAGTAGGATGAGGGTAAAACACTCATCCTACTTGTCTACCTTTGGTAGACAAAGTAATCCAAAGGTAGACAAGTAGGATGAGGGTAATACACTACAACAATGATTAATCCTCCTCTGAAATAGGAGACGGGGGCATACAGAGACTTAGAAAAAAACAATTATTGGGTAAGTAAAAAACTGGATGGGATTATCTACTGGGTCAAGCAGTCCAAGACTTCTATTTTAAAATCAAGTGAAAACTGCACGTTTTCTGAGGATGCCATAAGAAAATCTCTTATTTGTTCATTAAATTGAAAATTACAGTTTCTTCTTACTTATTACATTATAGTTTCAATTTTATACAATTGTCAGAGATGTATGTAACTAGGTGCATTTACTCAAGTACTTTACTTAAGTATAATTTTGAAGTACTTGTACTTTACTACTAGAGTATTTAAATTTTCTGCTACTTTATACTTTCACTCTACTACATTTTGGAGGCAAATACTGTACACTTTTCTCTACTACAATTACACTAACAACTATAGTTATTCTGCAGATTGCATTCTGTCAGGGTGGTAATCGGTCCACCCATAGTATATACTATATACCATACTGTGAGAGAGAATAGAGTATATTCATAGATGTACATTTATTGGCAGAAAATTACTTTTAATTCTTACGTAGATCTAATATCAGATACTAGTACTTTTATTCAACATCTATTCGTAAGGTTGACCTTTTCTTTTACAAAAGTAATATTTTAAAATGATCACTTTACTTTTGTGTGTACTTTACAATTGTACAGTACTATTTTCAGCTATGGCTTAATCAACATTAGATTGAAATCAATCTTCTTATCTAATTCTCAGAAAGATAGCAAATCATATTTAAAAAATGTTGAACAATTCATGTTAAACTGCATTAATTGCTTTTGTGGCAACAGTGCAACAATCTATAAATCTGACCTTTCAGATCAAAGGACATTTTACACTGAGGACATAAACATAATTCATCATTTTGTAGAGCTGATACATCACGTTAACACCATATTGATGGTCACCCTGCAGCTGCAGCATTAATGATGCATGTCAATTCTGGCCTCACATAAAAGCCGAGTGACACAAAATATGCTCTGAGTCACCCTTGAGCCCCAAACCAACAAGTATGTTTGCTTGTTTATTTAGTCATATATTTAGTCATGTTTTTAGTTGTTGAAGGACTGTGCATCAACGTCTGTTTGCATGTCCTAGACATAATCATCATTTGTCTCTGTATTAAAGCAGTTAAAATCTAACAGAATTGTTTCAGCAGCTTCTGCTACAGTGCTGCTGTACTGTATATGCCAAATCAGCCTGCTGTGTGTCAGTATGTACTGTAGTGCTGTGTGTGTGATGTTTGTGTGAGTTGTATTCCAAGTATCCAGTGTTACAGAGCATGATGGATTTGGAAGACACACACACACACACACACACTGACAGTGGGCAGGTCAGCGGAGGATGGTTTAAAAGCTTGGCACAGAGAAAGAGTGTGGAGGAGGGGAAGCATCAATGATGATGTAATCTGAGAGAAGCAGAGGGAAGGGGAAAACAGAGGGAGACACTTTACTCTGATCAGAGTGTGATCTGCTGTACACTATTATCTTGTACATATTACATTAAGTTACAGATGACACCTTTATTTACAATATTATTATTACTATTCAGTATACATATGATTTATTCATCTTTAATTCATCTTTAGCAGAATACAGGATAGTTAGGGATGGATGATTGCCTGATTTCCAAATCACTATTACTGTTGTATTTATCTCTGTAACAGTAAACCATATCTTTTTGAATACACCTGTGCACAAGGTTATCTACACTCACAGTTATTTACTCATTGTACTGGAAAATAAAACCAAATATCTGTTTAAACATTCTCTTTTGATCCAGCTTCTCAAATGGGAGTATTTGCAGTTATTCTATGTCTTACAACACCTTCCACTCTAGTGATAAGGAGAGAGTTTTTTTTTTTAAAATAACTCAGTTCATCGGGGATATGTGTGCGAATAGGTACAACGCTCACAAAATGTCAAGAAACTAAATAAATACATATGTTATCCTTGTTTAAAAAAATAACACAACCAAAGCATTTACACAATGTGAATAAAAATATTTCTCTTTTTTCCTCTCTCACCAAACTAAGACTAGCTTAATTGTCTTTTTAAATCATTGAGAAACAGACTTCATTCAAACTCAACAGAACCAATACAACTCATCACACATGTCTTGGTCAGGTCTGGTTTGGTTGAAACAAACAATTCACCAAGTTAGATGTGAAAATATTCTGGTTCTACACTCAGAAAAACTCAGGTTCAGTGAGGTAACCCAGTAACACAAAGAGGCCAGGAATGGCAGAGAGAGGCAGTGAAGCATAGTCTGTCACTAAGCAGTGGCTCTCACTCTACTACAATGACAAAAATTGCCTCCGAAAAAAACTCAGCAATGGACTCAGCTATTAACTATCACATTTGTCTAATCGCACAACTCTAATCCTAGATGTCCACCATCTACCTGGAATGGTATTTTTTTTTCCCTCAGGGCAAAACAAAGTTAGCATGGTGTTACACCTAACCTGACCTGACCTGAGAAGTGTTAGGTTGATTTTTTGGCTACATTTTGCAGTACATGTTGCAAATTTTAAGTTCCTGGTTCTCACTGTTAAAAACACAGATTCTGGGGGTGGTAGGGTGTTATCCTTTGCTGCTAGTGCTCTGTTCACTTAGATGCTGAGTCCAAAGGGTTGTGTGTTTTAAGTCCCTCCTGACCTGAACCTCACTACTTGCAGCACCTGCGTTTTATGAGAGTATCATATTGTCAGAAAAGAGTAAAGACCTTCCCTTTAGCTGGGTGGTATTTTTGAAAGATATTTAACATTTGAACCCAATGAAAAGATGCTTGCTATTGTGTTAGTCTCCCTGAATCATTCTGAACTCTTCAACTCACCAACTATACTCCACACGGACTGTTGGCCCTCATATTTATTAAATGCAGAATTCTAAACAGAGATTTACACCGATCAGGCATAACATTATGACCACCTGCCTAATATTGTGTTGGTCCCCCTTTTGCTGCCAAAACAGCCCTGACCCGTTGAGGCATGGACTCCACTAGTATAGAGTTAAAATCATGCCAAAACATCATAAGCACACAAAACATGTTTTACTCACGCCCAGCGATTCACAAACAAACTAATGCATTTTGTTTTTCAAATACAAAACATAATTCACAAACTAATGCATTTTGTTTTGCAACTAAGAAATGTACCTATCAAACAAATACATCATGCTTCAGAAACAAATACAGCATGTTTTACACATACAAAGAAACACATTTCTTCAATTACAAAAAAATATCCTTCAAGTACAAACTAAAATCTTTCAAGTACAAAAAAAATACTTAAGTATAAAAACAGAACAACGTTCAAGTACAAAAAAACCTTCAAGCACAAAAAACAATTCTACAAGTACGAAAAACTGTCACGTGACTTTTGGCACAATCTTACCACTGTCACATGACTTTTGGTACTAATTTTTTGCATTGCAGATTCGCAGACAAATGCCTTCAGATTCACACACAAATGCCAGTAAACTTTCTACAAATGTTCTGTAATTCGCACTCCACAACAGCAGGTGGCACTGTTGACGGAATTAAGAGGCGTGATGGCACACGTGATGATGATGACGTTGGTGTATTATCAAGGTGTCCTCCTGTCAATCTAAACCCGCGGATAGTTTATAATCCTATGGATGCTGTTATAATGTTTTGTGATCAAGATCCTGAGCCACCAAACATCCTGGGAAGTGACAAGGTTACGTTTTATGTCTGGAGGGCTGACCGTCATGGAGATTTATTTTCATCACAAACACTCGGTGAGTTAAAGTTTTTTGCCGGTGACAGACGCTGTTTTTCAGGCAGAAATGTGTCGAAGAGTCGGTAGGACAGGCGGGAGCACAGACAGGAGGACAGACCGGAGGACAGACGGGGGACAGACACTTCTCCAGGTATATCTGCATATTTGTTTTATCATATAAGTTCCAAAGACTGTTACAGTTACTACATTACTTTTTGTTTGGTCATGTAATGTTGCTTTGTGGGACATTTCTCTTTATATAGTTGAGAACCTGTGTAGCAACCAGACTGTCAGACCGACACGCCCTCGATATGCGCAGCCGGCTTATCCGTTCACACTGCTTATATGCAGATATACGTGGAGAAGTGTCTGTCCTCCCGCCTGTCCTCCTGTCTGTCCTCCCGCCTCCTCATCACATTTCTGCCCTTAAAACAGCATCTGTCACCGGCAAAAAACTTTAACTCATCGAGTGTTTGTGTACTTGAAGGATTTTCTTTTGTACTTGAAAGATTTTAGTTTGTATTTGACAGATGTTTTTTGTACTTGAATATATTTTTTGTACTTGAAAGATTTGAGTTTGTACTGGAAGGATATCTTTTTGTAATTGAAGAAATATGTTTCTTTGTATGTGTAAAACATGCTGTATTTATTTCTGAAGCATGATGTATTTGTTTGATAGGTACGTTTCTTATTTGCAAAACAAAATGCAGTAGTTTGTGAATGATGTTTTGTATTTGCAAACCATACTGAGTTTGTTTGTGAATCGTTGGGCGTGAGTAAAACACGTTTTGTGTGTTTGTGAGGTTTTGGCATGATTTTAACTCTATACACTAGACCCCAGAAGGTGTGCTGTGGTATCTGGCACCAAGATGTTAGCAGCAGATCCTTTAAGTCCTGTAAGTTGCAAGGTGGGACCTCCATGGATCGGACTTGTTTGTCCAGCACATCCCACAGATGCTTGATTGGATTGAGATCTGGGGAATTTGGAGGCCAAGTCAACACCTCAAACCCGTTGTTGTGCTCCTCAAACCATTCCTGAACCATTTTTGCTTTGTGGCATGGTGCATTATCCTGCTGAAGGAGGCCACAGCCATCAGGGAATACTGTTTCCATGAAAGGGTGTTCATGGTCTGCAACAATGCTTAGATAGGTGGTACGTGTCAAAGTAACATCCACATGGATGGCAGGACCCAAGGTTTCCCAGCAGAACATTGCCCAAAGCATCACACTGCCTCCGCCGGCTTGTCTTCTTCCCATAGTGCATCCTGGTGCCATGTGTAAGCGCCCAGGTAAGCGACGCACGCGCACCCGGCCATCCACGTGATGTAAAAGAAAATGTGATTCATCAGACCAGGCCACCTTCTTCCATTGCTCCGTGGTCCAGTTCTGATGTTTTTTTAATTACATTTGTAATGGTGTTTGGTGTTGCAACAGTAGTGAACTGCTTTCCTACACACATCACAGTTCATGTTTTCATTTAGCAGCTCTTGCGTTTAGCCATCACTGCATGTCGATGAAATTAGTGGTCAGGGTGAGTGCCGGGGCGAGCTATGAGTGCACAATGTGCAAATTGTGCGCACAACAGCAGAGCAGTGGGGAAGCAAAGAGAAGGCATTACATGTGCTCACTCGGCGGAACATTTTTAGACAGCTCTACTTGTTCGTGAAATATAAATAAATTAGCACATGTAAAACTGAAACTGACCCCTTTATATCAATCCAATTTACGCTTGAATTGATCTAGGAAAGGGGAACTTAGTATTGGTAGTATCAAGTGGATCGATCCACGCACCCCTACTGCAGAGAATTTGAGTCCACTTTTGACGGAAACGGACCACGGCCCCATCAATCTATACAGAGCAGATTGAGCCAGAGAGGAAGTCTGACCTCCTCATCCCCCATCGTCCCTCCCGAGCCTTCAGATCCACCTCCACTCTCACCCTGACCATCCCATGATCCCGTCTCAAATCCTTCGGTGACAGAGCTTTCTCCCGCACAGCACCCGTCTCTGGAACTCTCTCCCCCTCTCAGTCCGCGACTCCCCCACCCTCCCCATATTCAAATCCCGCGTCAAAACCTACCTCTTCACACAAGCTTTCGACCTCCCCTACTCCCAAACTCCCTCATCCCTGCCTCCTCCCCTTTGATCTTCTCCTCTTTCACTCCCCCCCCACACTTCATTCGACCCTTCCCTCCATATAACTCTCGTTGTACCTGTCCCGTCTTTCTGTCTGCAATAACTCATACCCACCAAGCATCCCAACACTCCTTCTGCTGTAAATTGTTGTGCTGTCTTTTGTTTGTTTGTCACCCCTGATTGTTTTTGTTTGTAATGCGTCTTTGGGTCTCTGAAAAGCGCTATATTAATAAAATGAATAGTAATAATAATAAAAAGTCAGACAGCTGTTTGGACCCTCACCACATGGTTCTAACAATACAGTGGCCTGCGTGTAGACCAAAGCCTAAATGTGGCCTCCTTGCACTAACAAAGTATGGTAATCAAAGGAAAGTGCACCAACCCTAGTGTCCAGTAGTTGGCACCGATTGTCCCAGTCCCCCCGGTTTGAACACTCCCATCTCCCATTGTCTGAGAGCGCACCTGAACACATTGTCAGCTCCTCACAGCGACCAAATACACGGAGAAGATAAAAACAGCTGCACACCCTTGTCACAGTAATCCCATTGTGACGCCTGCACAGTTGTTACTAAAAGGGAGCACACAAACACAGTCTTTCATGTCGCTGCACAAGCCAAAACTGCCCCGTGCTTACCAAACACATTCCTGATCCAGAGGAGAGCTGCGGAACCCAGCCTCTCATCCCTGCGGAAGAAGGTTCCCCTCAGAAAACTCCGGCTTTACCTGTTTTCTTTGCCCATGTCAACTCTGCTGTTTGAACAGCCACTGCAGGACGGTGCAATGCCTTTAATCCACACGAGGAAGCGTGCTAAAGAAAGGAAGACATGCACTACTAAGTGAGGCTTAATTAGTGTCTGGGCAGATACTAGAAATTAGAGTTGATAATATGCCTTTCAGCTACATTGTTTTTGAGTTTGTGGACCACCAAGTCCTATTTGCTGCTAGTTTTACACTCTGAACCACTGTTGCTTGCTTTTGTTTGTGCTCATCATGAGCTGACTTGAGCCTCTCCACTCTGTGGAGCTAAAGTGTTAGCTTTGCTGCCATGTGAATGCACAATAAGCAGCATTCCTATCAAGGATCAGCCGAAGGTGATTCGAGCCTGAGTTCGTTCACCGGTGACTGAGTGACAGGAGGGTGAGTGTTGTGTCTCCACAGCTGTTTCTCCCTCTACGCTGCTTCACCTTACAAGCCCAGAGATAATGCAGCTGCGACAGCCACCTCAGATTTATTATTCAAGGACATTGTTGAAATCATGTTTTTCTCTGTTTTTTTAATATTATGATAAATATCGTATTGTAGACTATTCATTATGATATTATCATGCCGTGAGTTTTTGGTATCGTTACATCCTTATTGATGACAGGTTTCTGCTTCATGTTGCACAGAGAAACAGACAAAAACCCAGAAGGATTGATTTAATGAATAAAGAGGTATGTTAATTCTGTCACAAGAGATGTCTTCGTTTGAAAAAATATTTTATTTATAGTTTCATGAGTCAACATATATTATCCTAGCAATCGTCAGTTAACATCAGTAAAAACAGAACAAACTTCAGAGGCCCCATCAGATGTTTTTTTAAAAGTAATTTGAAGCCTAATATAGGTTACGTAAGTGACTTTGGTTGTCAGTGTTTCTATTCTCTATATTTCAAATCATGTTTTAAAAGATATATATTTGTAGTTGATTTTATTGTTATTGTAGTTGGGGTTGACAATAGGGTTGGGCACTGGTGATGAATTGGTATATGACAATGTCTATAGTGAAACACTGTGATGGATGATGACATCGTTGTTTAAGAATTTGAGGCAGTGTCCCCCCTCAGTGTTCTCGTAAGGCAGCAGTTGCGTATTAGCTCTCCATTGTAGCTGCCGATTTTTCCTGTGCTCTGACATGAATCTCCCGTTACCACCGACATACATCCCTGTGCCAGGTTTAAAAGCATCATCGCCTCTGCACCACATGTCCGTAATTTAGTTTTGTTCAGCCTCATTTGCATAGAACAACCTTGGCCTACTAGCCAAAAAAGCTAAGCTAAACAATATGTGTGTAAAAATGGCATGACTGAGAGAAACAGCAGCCCGCAGGAAAAGAAACACTGCTGCCTCAAATTTAACCGAGTGTCTTGGGTTCACCTAACTGAGCTGGTTTGATAAGAAAATAATAAACAGGACAAGGGGACTGAGCAGCAACATATTTTTTTCATTTCCTCTCCCCACATATCACAAACAACAACAACTCTTGCCCTACAGCAACTCTGAGGGGATACTTAATTGTGCTCTCTGGTGGGGAGCCTTTTAAATCACAATGTTACGATGATCAGGGATGAGTAGTTGATGGCTGTCGCTTACTTTTGAGAAGAATAATAACAAAAAGAAGAATAATTCTTACAGATACAATAGGTCCTCGCACTGGTCAGTGCTCGGGGCCCTAATAATCCTAGCAATTCCAATAGGTCCTCGCACTGGTCAGTGCTCGGGTCATAAATATCAAATTGTATGTAATTAGATAGGAGCGTATGAAGGTACACAGGTTCAGGAATGGAAGTAAACTGATTATGATTATTTCCTGAGTTGTGGATTAAATAAGTGTATACTCCTTCCTAGTCCTTTTCAGGCATGTGAATGCTTGGTAATGGAATATACTTTTTAACATGCTTTTCATTTTATTATGCTTATTTGTTGAACTAATTAGGGCCCGAACACTAACCAGTGCGAGACCCTATTGAATCGAGGACCTATAGAATCTGCTAGGATTCTTATTAGGGCCCGAGCACTGACAGTACGAGGACCTATTGGATCTTTTAGGATTCTTATTTTTATTATCTAACTTTGATTGCAGTTTTGGAGGCCTGAACATACCCCAAAACTCACCAGACTTGGAACATACGTCACATCTGGCGAAAATTAATGTCATTGGGTGTGGGTGTGGCCAGGAGACTCTATAGTGCCCCCTGCTGTAAATCCCCGCATCATACAAGCACATAAATTTACGAAATTCGGTATGCATGTGTATCATGACCAGACGCACAAAAAGGTCCCTGGACTCAAACTCTCAGTCCAACATGAAGTCGGCCATTTTGATCAAAAGTCCTTATAACTTCAACATACAATTTCCTATCTACATCAAATTGCTCACACATGTACAGGGTGTCGCCCTGAATACATCTATGCATCAGGACCAAGTCGGCCATTTTGGTTTTCGACGTTTTAACAAGAGTTTTAACAAACTCCTCCTACATATTTTACACCACAGACCTCATATTCAGTCAGTATCATCCTCAGACCTTGAAGATGAAAAGTTATCAAAAGCTTTCACCTCCGTCATACCTGATGGGCGTGGTGGTGCAGTCCATTTTTATCCTTCGCCATAAAGCAGGAAGTCCTTATAACTTCAACATACAATTTCCCATCGACACAAAATTGACTAAGGACTAAGTCAGCCATTTTGATTTTTCGCTGCCATTTTGTAACAGGGTTGTCAGTTGTCACCACTGGACACAGGAAGTCAGACAAGCATGACCTGATTTACATGACATTTACAGGTTGTTTTCTCCACATCATACGCTACAATATGACATGAAAGTAATGGGTGAGCGCGCCCTCCGACGGCACCACAGCCCGACATGCATGGAACGAGGGGCCTGTTCATCGCTGCTTGCAGCTTTAATTTATTTAACTTTTGTTTTGTCTCACATTCATTCATTCTTTCATCTAATTGGTTATAGCTGAGCTATCAAAATTTAGTGGCAATCCACCAAATATTTGATTTGAATTGATGATTGATGATTGATTGATGTTTCAGTCTAGCACTATTGGTCTATAAAGTGTTACTGTATGGCAGCGGTTTGTGTTTCTATGTATGTAAACGCACGCTGGTGCTCAATGATCATCGTCAGACAGGACATGTGCAAAACTGACATCGAGCTTCTGGCCATCTCCCTGCGCTCTTTGTACCTTCCCAGAGAGTTTACATTCACCCCAGAGCAAACGCTTCCACTGCCATAGACCACATAAAGAAAACTGTAAACAAACTAGAACTTATATCCCCTGGCTCTCCCAAATTCATCCTGGGAGACTTCAACCACTGCTCAGCTGACAAGTCACTGAAAGGATTTCACCAATAAGTCATCTGCACCATCCGCTTGGGGAAGACTCTAAATAAATTCTATGGATCCATTCCAGATGCATATAGATCAGTTGCGCTTTCCCACCTTGGCCTCACTGACCACCATCCTGCTGGCACCAGCCAGGTCATTAGAAGGACAGAGAAGGTGACCAAACACATCAAGCAGTGGACCAACGACAGCATTGCAACTCTGCATGGATGCTTCTTCCCAAACAATAAACCTTGGATTTTCAAAGAACTCAAAGAAATTCTCAAAAAAAAGAAAAGAGTATTCTTCACCAGCACCAAATCTGAAAAAAGGAGGTAAACAAAGAGGTAAAGCTCTCCATTAAAAATGCCATGCTGAAGTATAAGAACAAGGTGGGGGGAAATTTTACACAAGGGAGCCTCCGCTCAGCTTGGCAGGGGATTAAGAACATGGCCACTGAGAACACTGCTCCCTCAAATGATATTTACTGAGCATATTCATGCTCCCAAAGGATAAACCATTTTTTGATTTAGACACTCCACCACCGCAGATTGTGTAAAATCTAATTGATTATGAAATATGATGTACTGGATTTAAGTGTGTTCCACTGCCCTGCCCAGTAGCAATTATGACCAATCACATTCACTACTTTCAACTCCTTTAAACACACACGGTTTAACAGTTTTACATGCACAAATAATTGGTGACATTCTGGAAACAGTAGTTGTCCCTTTAATCTTCATACTTGTATCAGGATTTCAAAATAACATGATTGTCTCTAGGGACACCATAATATATAACCTGAAATTTCACCATCACATCATGTTTCATCAAAGTTTTAGATGTACATAAGCAAAGAGGTTACAACAGTCTGATGCTTACTGCAGAAAACCAATCTGTGAATCTGCGTTTACGTACAGTATAACTCTGATTAGAGACTGCAGATGGAACAGATACCTGCTGCCTGTGGATGGCTGTAAACAGACACCACAGTAAAGGAAAGACCTTCAGTACAGACTAACAAACCGACAAACCGTCTGGCTGGTACAAAGGCAATGAGTTACAAGATCAACTAAACATTATTAAAGGGTAGTTGTGTGATTTCGGACAAGCTGATATTGGTGTGCTTTCACAAAATAACATGAAAATGTAATTGAACACAAGCACACTGAGCTGTTGCAATATGCACTCTTTTGGGCACTAAGGTTGCAGTACATTTCTGGATTGGCATCACCACACCCTGTACAACACCTCTCCTGCCAGCAAGTCATCAATTATATACCCACCCCCCGAACACACACACACCTCTTTTACAGTAAGGTGCTTATTCATGTTGTCCTATACTTGCCTAACAGATTTGAATTGCTTTGTATAATAACCCATTCAATATTCTTACGTCATCCAAACCAAATCATACTATTCTCACACTATTTTCATTGTGTTGAGAGGAGGATGTCATCATCAAAGCTGTCAGGCTAAATATATATCCCTTTTTATGAGCACTAACTGTAAAAGACTAGCACTTGTAATGCTCTCATTTGAGTTTGCTTTTTGTCTAACTGAAACAGAACTCACAGCTCATCCATAATGCTCTCACAGAAGCATGAGTGGCCCCTCACACCTTGAAACGCTGGAGAAATTTTTGGTTTTACTAGAGAATTCATACTTCTGTCTGTCAGGGCTTTTAAAAAGAAAAATCCAATGATTAAAATATACAGGATAAGAGAAGGTATCTTTAGTAATATCGGCTTCTCACTTCCTCATCCACTCCCAGTGTATGTGTGTTGTGCACTATGCAGATGTAATACATATTTCAGTAGACTACAGACATACACAGCCCACACACCTCTCACTGCTGGAAACTTAAACCCAAGAGCTGCCGCAGAGGAGAATAGATTTCATACAGCCAATAATGTTTCAGCAGCTGTTCATCATTTTCCGTATTGTCAGCTACTCTGCACATAGTCATCTACACAAACAACACCAGCAGGATCACGTTTCATTTTTTTATGCAACAGTGCAATAAACACCCCATATCGGGGTTAGGTGGTATCCATTTTTTGATACCATTAAACCTTCCTAACATTTCCCTATGGGATAAGGTATTCCACCAGATGATTACAAATCACATTTTAAGGTTTGAAAGTGACCTCCATAGTGAGCATTTATACTTGTATGCTGCTGTGTGTTCTGCTGGCAATGGTAAGCAGATCGCCAACTGTGTTTTCCCACATTAAACACACCTTCCCATTCGGCTCACAGCTGTGTTATAGAGACTGGTGAGGCAGAGCATCTGCAGGGAGCCTTCCCCTAGGACATTCACCCCGCCCGCTCTCTCTAGCCGTAGCTAGAAAAGTGGCTCCCAAGTATAACCCAAGAAGAGCAGCAGCCGGCCGGTCAGGAGGGACTGCAACTGAGTCTTTATTACAACTTGTGTCAGGCTTTTCTCAGCTGGGAGGAGCTGAGCCTGAGGCACTGGCTGCATTTTAATGTAAATAGTTGTAAATTTCAAAAACCTATGTACAAATTTAGCAAACAACTATTTATATTTGCATTCTAAGTTATTAGATGGTTCTTTAAACATGTTTGTGGTTTTCACAGTAACAAATCTAATGATTTGAGATGATGATCTAAGGATTTTATGTTTTTTTGTGATTTTAGGTTCAGTGTGTTAATACAGTATGTCAAAATGAGGTAAAATAAAAAGTAGTCAAAAACGGCCAATTATATCCTCAGCAGAGGTATCCACTGCCATACCACCAGACTACAGAGCAGCTTCTTTCCTCAGGCTGTGAGACTCCTGAACTCATCCTAGACACTCCAAAATAGATTCAAAAAAATGTCTTTAGTAGCATAAAGGAACTACAATATACGTTTTATGGTACCAACCCTGTGCTGTAAATTAACCAATAAATATATCTTGAGAGATAATAATTTTTTTTTTTAATAAAAATTCCTGCAAGGAGAGATCAACAGCTACCAAAAATATTTGTCAGTGTTTCGTAATACTGTCAGGGGATGTCTTTATCGCAAAAATACCGAAAATGTGTGATGTTATTTTAGGGCCATATCACAACCCCACCTACAAAACGTACTAAACCTGTCATTAAACTGTCAGGCAATACTGACAAACAAATCCAAGCGGCAGGTAGAAAATCTAATGAACACAATTCAAATGAAAAATATGAACACTAAACAAATGCTGCAATTACTCGTTGAATGGGTGTAAATATAAATGTGTATCTCTCTCGCTATGTAAATATATATGTATATATATATATATATATATGTAAATATATATATATATATATAACACCCATTTAACGAGTGACAGTAAAAATAAAATATCACACATTTTTAGGTATTTTTGCGATAAAGACATCCCCTGACAGTATTACAAAACACTGACAAATATTTTTGGTAGCTGCTGATCTCTCCTCGCAGGAATTTTTATTTAAAAAAAAAAATTATTATCTCTCAAGATATATTTATTGGTTAATTTACAACACAGGGTTGGTACCATAAAACATATACTGTAGTTCCTTTATGCTACTCAAGACATTTTCTTTAATCTATTTTGGAGTGTCGAGGATGAGTTCAGGAGTCTCACAGCCTGAGGAAAGAAGCTGCTCTGTAGTCTGGTGGTATGGCAGTGGATACCTCTGCTGAGGATATAATTGGCCGCAATTATCATCACCGTTCCATGGCCAACTGGAGCGCCAACTGCAGTACATTTCCGCAGCTCAAGGATGAAAATGTATGATTATTACTCCATTACTTCCTTTCTTTTCCCTGTCAGCTCGAGATAATAAGAACTGAGCATTCCATGGAGTAATAATCATACGTTTTCATCCTTGAGCTGCGGAAATCTACTGCACTCGCAGCCCACAACGAGCAGGCTGCTGGAAAAGAGGGTGAGTTGTGCTGTGTTTTTAATACAAATCCGGCAAAGCTAGATGATAGATGTGTCGTACTGTGTGCTGGGACTGTACATGGACTGTTGCTGAAGTTTGGTGCTGTTCTGGCCATTAATTGTGGCTATGAGTGGCTTTTTGATGGCGGTTTCTAATTGGAGGCATAAGCGGCAGTGTATTGTTATCGCGCAGTCTTTTCTGAGGCTGCTAAATCTAGCTAAGCTAGTGGTCAGCAAACTTGACCTCTCGAGGGGGAGTCTTACTCGGTGTCAAGGTGCGTTAGGCAATGGATTAAATTTACACCGGAATATCCCTTTAAGTCAGGAAAGTCACTTTGAGCCATTTCAAAGCAGTTACAAGTCCCAAGATCAACTGAGCAAACAACTGTAAGTATAAAGTACATGGCACACTTGTGTCACTGCCACGATCAGGAAATAAACACAAACTATCACCAGCTGCTAAGAGAAAATTGGTCAGGATGGTCAAGAGTCAACCAACAACCACCAAAAAGCAAGTCTGCAATGAATTAGAAGCTGCTAGAAGACAGAAGACAGTGTGCACAGTCAAGTGTGTTTTGCATCAACTTGAGCCAAGAGGTTGCCGTGCAAGAAAGAAGCCTTTGCTCCAGACGCGGTACGTTAAAGCTCGTCTGAAGTTTGCTGCTGATCACATAGACAAAGAACCTTCTGGAGGAAAACTCTGTGGTCAGATCAAACAAAAATTGAGTTCTTTGGCCACAATGAGCAGCAACATGTTTGGAGGAGAGCAGGTGAGGCCTTTAAAGTCATAGACACCATACCTACTCTCAAGCATGGTGCTGGTAGAATTATGCTATGGGTCTGTTTTGCTGCCAGTGGATCTGCTCTTAAGAAAGGAAGTGGAAAAATGAAATGAGGGGGATTATCTCCAAATTTCTCAGGAAAACCTAAAATCATCCAACGGGACAATGATTCCAAACACACATCAAAAGTGGTAAAGGAATAGCTAAATCAGGCTAAAATTAAGGTTTTGTAATGGCCTACCAAAGGCCTGACTTGAACCCCATCAAGAATTGGACTGTGCTGAAGAAAAAAGTCTGTGCCACTAAGCTAATAAATTTAGTTGAACACCAATTCTGTATTCTGGCTTTGTATGGCTTTATTGAAACTCATGACAGGAAACAGGATGAGAGAAATTGGGGGAATGACGCACATCCAAGGGCCAGGAATCTAACCCGTACAGAGGATGAAAGCCTCTGTACATGGGACGTCCACTCTACCAACTGAGCTAATGGGCGCCCTGAAAATATGAGTTAATAAGTCATTAAATTTCAAGTCAAGAAAACACAACAGGATACAAACCAGTGTGCAAAATACAGAGGGGTCCGGGGGGGGGGGGGTTCGACACCCCCGTTTAACCCATGAGACCCCCTGAAAGCCTCAACAGCAAAATTTGAAGGGGTCTCCAATTTTGTCAAAAAAATTAAAAATAAAATATTTTATTGTCACTAATGGTCATTAAAACGTTTTTAAGATCACCATGTCCAGTATTCAGAATTCAAAACATTTATTCACAAATATGTTCTATTTTTTGCCAAGCCGAGCCAGCTGTCATGTGTACATATGTAAATTAGCCATGTGTGGCAAACAGAAAAAAGACGTTACGTTGAGAAGTCGTACTAAAAAGGGCTAGCAAGCAAAAGCTAAACCACAGTGTATCACTCACACACTTTGGGTTCACATCCAAAAAGGGCCCACTCGCTACCAGAACAGAGGATCCTCTCCCACCCAGTGACTCCCCAGAAGAACAACGTGAAGTTGAGGCCAAGTGCTCCGAAGGTGCAGCAGGTGCTGAGGTAAAGTTATCTGCTGCTACTGCTGCTAGCACAAGTGGGTGGTGGGGTGGGTGAATGGCTTGACATTAAGGCAGGAAAATTGGGGTGTTTAGTGTGTAGAAAAGCAAAAACGTTGCTACTCTCAGAAAAGGGACTGGGTTTACACCTCGCAGAAGAATGGATCAACAGTAATGTTACTAGCTCTGAAGCAAAGAGGCTACGAAAGAAGATACACAAACACAAGGACAGCCAGGCCCACACAAGGTCAGTGGAAATAGCCCAGGTGAAAGAGAAAGACACCCTCCCGAACACTTTCATTGATATACAGTCCGATTTACTCAAGAAAACCACAGTCTCGTTCAGAACAGCTTACACCATGGCAAAGGAAAGGCTATCATACAAAAAGCTCAACCCACTCATGACAATGCAGGAGCTTAATGGAGCCGAAGTTGGTAATATCCATAAATCTGACCATGCATGCGCAGAAATAATCAGTCACATTGCCAAGGAAATGCACCGTAAATTCGTCTGCAATGTGAAAGAAATGGATTCACGGGTGTCAATCACAATTGATGAAAGCACCATTCATGGCATTCCCTATCTAAAAATCTACGTAAGATGTGATGTCAGCGGTATGGGGGATGTAGACAATGGATCTAGTGGAACTTACAGGTGGGGTCGATGCTGAATCCATTTATAACTCGATGATGGCGAGTCTACATAAAGCCGGAATGGATGATGACTTTTTGAAGACACACCTGATAAGCATTGCCACCGATGGAGCTGCGTTGCTCACAGGAAAAGCCAGTGGGCTTGTTGTTAGACTCAAAGAAAAGTTTCCAAACATGCAGTCTGTTCACTGCCTGGCACATAGATTAGAACTGGCTGTCAAAGATGCTCTTAAAGAAGTGGCTGGCATTAATCAGTTTCAGTTCTTTATTTCAAAGTTATACTCACTCAACCAGGAATCAGTCAACCAGGAATGCCAGACTGCTTAGAGAAGCAGCGGCTGGGCTCGACATGGAAATACTTAAAATAGGTCAAATCTTCACCATCAGATGGGTTGCCAGCAGCTTTAAAACAGTAAAAGCAGTATGTAAAGATTTCATCGCACTAGCACTCCATTTCAAAACAGCCAGTGAGGACACATCACGCAATGATCTTGAGAGGCAAAAATACAAGGCTTCTGAAGCACCTTGCTAACTCAGGATTTGTGGAAGACATCCTGCATGAACTCCAGAGCCTGTCTCTGAAGCTGCAGAAAAGAGAAATGTCACTCGTGGAAGTCTCATCATCCAACAAACTATCACTGTTTTGACAGCCATGAAGATGACTGGTGGGGGAATCAACCAAGAAGGCTCAACAGTCCGTCTCATCTGGCCTTAAGGGCGTAGAGCTGAGTGAAGGCAGGGCGAAAATAAACAGGTCTCGGTTTTATGAATCAGTGATTACATCTCTAACTAAGCGATTAACGGAGTCAAATTTGGTCCTGATGCTCAAAGTTCTTGACAAGCGTTTTTGGCCAGGAGAGCAGGAGGACCTGATTTTGCATGGCGAACCAGAAGCCTTGTGAAAGCGCTTGGAGAACCAACCAGGGAGGCCTTGGAGCAGTTTCGAGACTGGAAACTACAGGGCACTGCACCGGGGAAAACATTGGAAAGACTGTGTATAGCAAGTTGCACCTATCTCCCCATGTAAGCTGAGTTCGAACGAGGCTTTTCCACAGTTAATGACACGGACAACCAGACGCGCAACAGGTTGCGCGAAGACAGCTTGTCTTCACTCCTGTTTGTGGACCTCAACGAACCTCCTCTGGACAAATTCGACCCAGTTCCATTCATCAGAAGCTGGATTACAGCAGGACATCGCCTCTCTTCTTCCTGGAAACCAGGACAGCAACCACAAAAAGTCGAGCCAAGACATTGTTGGGACCCACAGATGAAGTCATTCATTGTGGATTTCGAAATGGACTCTGAGCTGAACTCAGTGTCCCAGAATTCCCCATTCTTCACACCTAGGTGCAAAATTCAGCTTTGAGCTAAGATTGGTCAGGGTGACAGACCCCCCGCTGATCAGACAGTCAAAACTCCAGCGCCTTCCTTGGTCTCTCTCACTCAACGCCCTCGGCTTCCTCAACTTCAGATCTTCAAGGGCTCCTCTCCACTCCACACGGGGCTGCCTGCCCTAAAGATCTCTTCTCCTGGGCCTAACAGCTGTGGAGAGCTACAAGCTGCATATGCAGCAGGCCCAGAGAACTTCTCCTCACTGCAGCGACACAAGGTTCTGCCAGTATTCCAGATCAGTTAGCACCAGCCGCTGCGACGCAAAGCTTGCCAGCTAACTTCACGATCTGAGGAACACCAAGCAACTTAGCACCGAGCTGCTATCCTTGCAAAGGAAAGGAGCGAACTGTTTCCTCCTCTGCCAACTTTCATCAGACCTTGCACAGCAAGAAGAGCATTCAACATCGGAATCCCAACCTTCTCCTGCAACCACTGGCACCTTTTCTTCAAAGACTGGTAACGTTGAACTGGGCTTAGATAGCATAGCATAGAACGGCTAAGCACAGGACTTTAAACTCTGGCTGATGTAATGCATATGTGTTCAATTTATGTGTTATTGTGACCTCAGGTCAGGTTATTGGTAGTTTGCTTTGCTACACAGCTAATTTGACATTAGTCTGATGCTGCTTCACATAGACTCATTGTCTCTGCATGCCATCAATAACCATCTTCTCTAACCTGGCATCATGTCACACACACACATTCCTTGAGCCTGGAGCCTATCACACCCACATGTGATATCAGTGACCACCATTGTTTCTTTTTTCTGCCAGACACACACACACACACATGCACACACGCACACACACACACACACACACACACACACACATACCTGTATATAGTACATGTTAGTTAGATTGTGTGCTTTCATCTTTGTGTTGAATAAAGACTTTTGAACCTTCTTGCTGTTTATTTAATGTTGTACAAGAGTAAATGTTGCCAACCTCTACACTGTCAAGAACTCCAAAATCCTTCAACCATTACTTGCTGTTATGTTAAATTTGGTTGTAGTTATTAAGTTAATTATTAATCAAAGTTATCAACAGTTTAGCACCTTTTTATGAGACTGATTTGGTAAATTTGCTATGTTTTCCCTTCTTCAAGGGTGGTGCCCCGAGGTGATCTAATGTAAATTGGATCATATTATTTTTCATAATTAATAATTATCCCTGATAATCATTAATTATTACTGATCGCTAAATTTTACCTAAATCCCCCTTTTGATGTTGCATAAACACTATTTAAATGTGCCGCGTGTAGTGCAAGGCCCAACAACATCTTTGGTCTATTCTAACTTAAGGTAAGAGGCTATCTTTGCAGTGATTGAATTGTGATGATAGAACTGATTGTTGTGCATAAGATGAGTGTGTGCGACTGTGCGTGTGTCACACGATCGGTCATACTGCAAGCTCTCATTTGCAAGTGTACTGATTGCATGCCAGTCTCAGATAGGCTATACCTGGCATTTATTCAGTTGATTGCTCTTGTAAGTGCGCCTCTCCTTATTATAAAAAGACGTGTATCCAAACAACTTTAGCCAAAGCAACCTCCTATGTCAGTGTTGCTTAACGAATACTATAGCATATTGGATTATCAAAAATTGTTGAGTGTGCGCGTGTGTGTGTGTTGTCATGTAGGCTATAGACTGATTATCTTGGCTTGCATCTATGAAATATTGTGTTATATTGTGTAATAAATGTTATAGGCCTACTGCATATTGAGAAAATGAAATATTGTGTTATATTGTGTAATAAATGTTATAGGCCTACTGCATATTGAGAAAATCTAGATCGGTATTGCGCAGCAATCAGGAGATGGGGACCCCCCGAATATTAACGGGTATTTCGCACACTGATACAAACGAATGCTAATTCCTTTTAGGCAACGCCAAATACCAAAAAATATTAAAATAAAGGTCCTGTTTTTATGGACCAGAATATGTGAACTACGTGAATTCAACTAAAACTGGGTTTTAGTTTGACTTTCCACCTTGTGCCATCATCAAGTCAAAATGATTTTAGACCAAATACCTCTGCTCAATTCTAGAGTTTTAATATTACCATTGTGAATGTTGTGCTTAAGTACAGTCTTGAAGTAGAAAAATATATTAATATGATGTACAATCTAGTGCAACCAGGCGCTGTATCGAGCGGCAGCCAGCAACAGTTGCTCTCTCTTTTCTGCACTTTTAGCTATTTTTTAGCTATTTAGCTATTTTTTTTCTCTCTTCTTATTCATTTTTTACGATTACCTTTTTTTTTTGTCTGTGTGGCTCATTCTTGGGACAATGTTTCCTGACTGCGTCTCCGCCCTGGCTCAATAATACAGCGGGGCTATTGTTTACACTCGAGATCAGCTGTTGTCGCTACGACCAACCGCCCTGATACCGGAGAGGCCTGAAATTCCCAGAGAGCTGAAGAGGAGGTACAGGGGATGTAAGGCTGGACGTAAACACAGAGAGAAGAAGAGAAGATATAAACCATCTCTCCCTTCCATCACCATGGGGAACGTGAGGTCGCTAGCTAACAAGATGGATGAGTTAGCAGGCTTGGTGAGGACTCAGTGAGAGCAGTGCACTTTGTTTCACGGAGACGTGGCTTCATGAGGACATCCCAGACTCTAACGTTACTGTGGACGGCTTTCAGACTGTTCTGGCGAACAGGACTCACCGTCAGAGTGGCAAGAGGAAAGGAGGTGGACTTGCTATTCTTATTAACAAGAAGTGGTGTCATCCTGGTCATATTACTGTGAAAGAGCGTGTATGCAGCCCGGACATTGAACTGCTTACCATGAGTCTGCGGCGGTATTATCTGCCGCGAATGTTCTCATACGTGATCATCCTGGTTGTTTACATTCCTCCGTCGGCAAACGTGGCGCTAGCGACTGACGTCATCCACACCTTTGTCACTAGACTTCAGACACGGCACCCAGACGCATTCATCGCGATATCTCCAGCAGAACAACTTGAAGGACGTGAGTAGCGGCACGAGGAGCATCACTAGCTACAAACAATCTGGCAGTCAGACATCAGGAGGTGATACTGAACGAGCCAATGAGCTGAATCTGTTTTTCAGTATATTTGATGACAGGGCACCGGACTACACCTCACCCAGCTCCTCCATAACCCTCCACCTCCAAACCTCCAGCCCTGCTGTCCCCCCTCCCCCATCGTTCCTTCCTGACTATGCCCTTCCTATTCTCTCTCCCCCACCACCATCACCTCCCCCCACCCAACACACACGGCACACAGACCTTCACTGCAGTGCAGGTGAGGAAGGAGCTGTGCAGACTCTGCCCAGGCAAGGCAGCAGGTCCCGATGGTTTCAACCCGAGGGTCCTCAAAGCATGTGCAACCCAGCTGTGTGGAGTCATGCAGCACATCTTCAACCTGAGCCTGAGTCTTGAGAGGGTCCCTGTGCTGTGGAAGACGTCCTGCCTGGTTCCAGCACCGAAGAAAGGCGCGTCCCAGCACCTCCAACGACTACAGACCGGTGGCGCTGACACCACACCTGATGAAGTCCCTGGAGAGGCTAATCCTGTCACTTCTTCGGCCCCTGGTTAGTTCATCGCTGGACCCTCTCCAGTTGTACTCCAAGGTATGCCTACCAGCTGAAACTGGGAGTTGAGGACACCATTATCTTCCTGCTCCACCGTGCCTACGCCCACCTAGACAGACCGGGAAGCACCGTTAGAATCATGTTCCTTGATTTCTCCAGTGCGTTCAACACAATCCGGCCTGTCCTGCTGGGGAGTAAACTGTTGGCGATGCAGGTGGACCCTGGTCCCTGCCATCTGGTTTCCTGGATTACAGATTATTTGACAGATCGACCACAATTGTCAGACTACAGGACTGTGTGTCAGACACTGATCAGCATCACTGGGGCCCCACAGGGAACCGTTCTTTCTCCCTTTCTGTTCACTCTGTACACCTCAGACTTTCAGTTCCATTCTGAGTCCTGCCACCTGCAGAAATTTGCAGACGACTCTGCAATTGTTGGCTGTGTCAATGAAGGGAAGGAGGAGGAGTACAGGGGCGTTGTGGATTCCTTCGTTGAGTGGTGTGAGACTAACCATCTGCATCTCAACACCACCAAGACAAAGGAGCTGGTGGTGGATTTCCGCAGGAGGAAATCAGCCCCCACACCCGTTTCCATCAACGGTGTGACTGTGGATGTTGCCCAGGATTACAAATACCTTGGAGTACACCTGGATAACAAACTGGACTGTGCCAAGAATACTGAGGCTGTTTACAAGACAGGCCAGAGCAGACTCTATTTCCTGAGGAGGCTCCGGTCATTCAATGTATGTAACATCATGCTGAGGATGTTCTATCAGTCAGTGGTAGCTAGTGCCATTTTCTTTGGTGTTGTGTGCTGGGGCAGCAGGCTGAGGGCAGCAGACGCCTACAAGATCAACAAGATCATCAGGACAGCTGGCTCCGTCCTGGGGGTCCAACTGGACTTTTTGTTGGAGGTGTCTGAAGGGAGGATGCTGCATAAACTGCATAGTATCCTGGACAACAACGCCCACCCTTTCCACCAGGTGCTAACCTCACACAGGAGCACCTACATTAACAGACTCATTACCCCCCAGTGTAACACAGAACGCCAGAGGAAGTCCTTTCTTCCTGTGACCTTTAGACTGTATAACTCATCTGCCTCTGGTCGAGATAGGGACAGTTGAGACACTATGTCCTGATGCCGTATGTCACTCTGAATATCACTTTATCCAGTTTCACTTCATTACTTTATTTAGTTTGTACTTACAGTGTGTAAAATTGTATATTGTATTTACCTGTGTATTAACTGTCATTTGTTGCATTTAGTTAGTTATTTTAAGTTAATTTAGCGTATTTTATCTCTCTCTTGAATTACTTCACCACTTTGTATTGCAACTGTTGCACAGCAGTTTCCCTCAGGATAATTAAAGCTTCTTGAATCTTGAATCTTGAAACTTATGCTCCACATTTAAGCTATCAGCACTCAGTTATGTCTGAGTCACTAACCAGTGCTGAATGTTGGCTGTGCAGGATGTGAGGCACACAGAACTCAGGTGGCTGGTTTGTAGTCTGTTTGAGGGCTATTTGTTGTGGCTGCGACGGTCAAACTTCAGCAATGTTGAACACCACGTGAAGCCAAGATGCAAATTTGTCTCGCCACCAGATGCAAATGTTTAATTTGCCTCATCACTGAGAATTTAACATTGAATTTAAGTGAATGGGTGGAGGATATTCACCACAGTTTTTCACGTGTGACTTCATAAAACGATCTCTTGTGAGTCCCCCCAACTTTATAGAAGAGCAATACTGCTGTAAATCACTCGTGTGTGCCTATAAAATTATATTTTAGAAAGAATGATAGAAATAGATAGAATGTAGTCTTGTATTCCCTAGAGGAGATGAATGTTTTTTTTGGATGACACATTTGGCAAGTCAATTAATGTCAAAGATTATTTTCCAGATGATGGAAAATTCATTAAATTAGTGACTACCTTTCAGAAGGTTGTTGGGTTAGACTTACTGATTGGCAACATTATTGTCTGAGAAAACATGTCATTGGTTTAAGGAAAGTTTTAAAAGTATATGCCAATGGGGTTAAGAAAATGACATTTTCAAGATAAAAGCACTATGATCATACAACACTGGGTGTCTTTTTTCTACTGTCTGTCTCTCTCTGGCTCTTTATTGGTCTGTCTCTCGTCTTTTTATATGCAGGGTTTAAGGGTGGCATCTTTAAACATAAATGGGGCAGAGATGCACAGTAGTGCGCTTTAATAACAGAAGTAATCAAACAGAAGAGACTAGATGTAGTTTTTCTACAAAAAACACACAGTGGTAGGATTTATGAAATAGACTGGGGCTTATGAGGGGGAGGGCAGCATGTCTTTAACCATTAGACAAATTTTAGTGCAGGAGTTGCTATTTTATTGTCTCCTACTTTAAATGCTAACATTATATCCAGCACAGAGATAGTGAGTGGCAGAGTCCTTATGGTGAAAGCTAAAATAGATGGTTTTGTTTTGAGGTTGATTAATGTTTATGCACCTAACCAAGGCTCTGAGCGTGAAGAGCTTTTTAAAATATTGAAAGAGAAATTAAGTGACATTGATCAAGGGGAGTGTATTGTATTGGGTGGAGACTGGAACTGCTGCACTGATTTTACTTTAGATAGGACTGGAGAGGAGCCACACTTTCAGTCATCTTCTGTTTTGTCTCATGATTTAAAGAAAACTGATTTGGTTGATGTGTGGAGGATGAAACATCCTTCAGTCAGACAGTACACTTGGGTCAAAATAACAGATAGTAGAGTTAGTGCAGCTAGATTAGACAAGTTTTATGTGTCCGGTTCTTTCATTACTGGAGTTGTAAATTGTAATTTTCTCCCTGTTGTTTTTACAGACCATCATTTAACTGTAATGGAGCTGATTCTATCTCTCACTGAAAAACCAAAATCTTTTTGGCATTTTAACGTTAAATTATTAAATGGTCATATTTTCTGTGAAAAAATTTGATTGTTTTAGGATTACTGGAGATCTAGGAAAGATGATGATCTTTCCCTTTCCCAGTGGTGGAAGGTAGGAAAGGCTCAAATTAGGGTATTTTGCCAGCACAGCTAACGTTAAAAGATTTGTGCAGAGGTTGGAAGAAGGGATAAGAGACGTGGAAAATCTTGCTGTCTCACAAACTGATAAGCAGAATAATGATCTTATACTCTCTAAATGACAGGAACTAAACTCCTCTATGCAAGAGAGATCTAAAGGAGATTTAGTCTGCACACAATTTACTAGACTCTAGGACATGGATGCACCGACCACTCTCTTCTGGTCAGAGAAAACAAATGGTGTGTCTTCGTCTCCCTGATGGAAAGGTGACCACAGAGTCAGCTGAGATGATGAAACATGCAGTGGATTTTTACACAGATCTGTTCAGGGTGCATAGCTGTGATTTGGATTCTGCTGGGAAACTTCTGCAGGGGCTTCCTCAGCTGAGTCCAGAAGATCAGGACACTTTAAGCTCGAACATAACTCGGACATAACATAATACAGTTTAGTGACTGCAGTGAGAGAAAAACAGTGTGCCCTCACAATTGTATGTCATGGTTCCTCAGTCACAGAGCCTCCTCTCATCTGCTCTGTGCTTTCATCTATTTTCATTTAACTGAATGCTGCTGTGTCTCAGATGGCTTCAGGCAAGACTCCAGGAATAGATGGTTTATCGTCAGACGTTTTTAAATACTTCTTGAGTGTTTTGTGACATGACCTTTTGGACAATTTTGCGTTTTGAAAAACGGACACTTCGTCCTCCTCCTGTAGGCGTGCAGTTTCTCTCTCTGCTGCCTAAGAAGGGAGACTTAGCCCTTTTAAAAAACTGGAGACCAGTAGCTCTTTAATGCATGGACTATAAGATTTTCTCCAAGGTTTAATCAAACAGACTGAAAATCTTCACTGAACTGTTGATTGGTCCAGATCAATCCTACTGTGTTCCAGATAGGTCTATGCTGGATAATGTATTTCTGATCAAAGATGTGTTTGATCTTTGTCAGTAATATGATATCAGTGTTGGTATTATATCTATCTACCAAGAGAACGCTTTTGATGCTTGTTGTGTGGTAAAGGTGGGAGGAGGGCTAAGCTGCCCTGTGCCAGTGAGGAGAAGGATCAGGCAGGGATGCCCCATCTCAGGACAGCTGATGATGTAAATGTGTTTGTCCAGGATCAGGTAGATGTCCAGGAATTAAAAGAAAGCCTGGCTTTATATTAAAAAGCTTCTTTAGCCAGGGTCAACTGGGGAAAAAGTTGAGCTTGTTTGGTGAGTCTGTGGAGCATGGGGAGCATTCCTGGTCTTCCTGGGAATCTTAAGTGAGGAAAAGGGGGAGCTAAAGTCCTAGGAGTATAAATAGGAACTGAGGACTTTCACAGGCAGAAGTGAGTGCTGGACAAGGTGAAAGCCAAGTTGCCTCAATGGAAATGGTTGCTACCCCAGCTGTCCTACAGAGGAATAGCTCTGATGCCTCATTCTCTGTGGCACAGACTCATGGTTTTAGTGCCACCGCAAGGACTTGAAAGAGGTGCAGCGGCTCCTAGTGAACTTTTTTTGGTCTGGTCAGCGCTGGTTGAAGGTAGAGGGAGGACAAGGATTCATACACATTCTATCCAGAACTTCAGCCTTCAGACTGCAAACTGCATAAAGGCTGCTGTACGGCTGTAGTCACAGCCGGTAGGCTCCTGCTCGGCTGCTTCTCAGGAAAGCTGGACGACTTGGGCTGGATAAACAACTTTTTCTGTTGAGACCTGAAGCTGACCTGACTGGGCTTACACCTTTCTATACCTCAGTGCTTGATGCCTGGAAGATGCTGAAAGTCACACGGACTCCTGACCCCAGACTGGGAATGTGGCTCTTTGAGGAGCCACTGTTTTATAATGACTTGCAAACACCACATTTTCCTCCAATACATTCAGGACTAAGTTTGTTGAGGCTGGCATTATTAAACTAGGCCATCTGACAAAAGCCTCCATAGAAACACTTGGTGATAACACTGACATCAGATCGTCAAGAATGCTAAGGAGGATTGTGGAGGAAGTCTGGCAGTCTCTGTCTGTGCCACTAAGAGTGTTCGTGCTCTGGCTGACCAATGGGGTGATGAAAAGTACGTTTTCCCCTCCCTGATTGTAAGTCCTGCTGTTGGGGTGTGGTGAGAGGAGAGTGGAAGGTTTCTCTATGAAAACATCAGTGCTGGGCAATTTCAGTTTTTGCGGGAAAAAGCAGCTGTATCACAGTTGTGTGAAAGTGTTGAACCTTCGCTGTCTGGCTGAAGTAAAAGGATCAAGGTGGAATGAGGTTTTTGCCTCAGGCTGTACCCCTCAGGCTGTACCCCCTAAAGGCAGGTGGAAGGTCCTGTATGTATATAAGTCTCCTGTTGAGAAAGACCAGTAATGTGGACTCTTTCAGCGCTCTGTGGGGGATCAGACAGGCTTTATGTACACTGACGGAAGATGGTTCTCTGGTCCTTCATTTTTGACCTATTATAGTGCGTGTGTGTGTGTGTGTGTGTGTGTGTGTGTGTGTGTGTGTGTGTGTGTGTGTGTGTGTGTGTGTGAAGTGATTTGACAGAATGATGCCTTGCCTTGATAATTTATTGTTTTCAGTTTATCAGTTGAACTAGATGAGAATGAAACAAGATTTTTCTGATAAAATGATGTAAATAAACATTGTTTTAAAAGTCAAAAGTCTCTCTCATGAGAGCATCTGTAATTAGTCAAAGAACAGATTATCTGACTCAACATTAATGGCCATATACCTTTTACCCAGGTTATTTTTCACCACAGCAGCAGCAGTTACCACTGCAGAGCCCCAATGCTGCTGTTTTGTCTCAGCACTATCATATATGGGACACTTAGTTAGACTTAACAGAGTTTTCTGGTGTCTTTGAGAGGCCACAGCCAGCCTCTGGGACCCGAGCAAAATACAGCACTGCTGCAGCAACCTGTCAGTGTGTGTTGGTTCTATGCCATAGGTAGGTCTCCTAGAAATAGACTGCCCATGCAGCCAGCTATCCATCTATACACACGTCAGCCATGATGTACGAGACACTGCGCAGAGCCCATTATTCAAACTCTGTGCATGCTCTCTCTTCTGACACACACACACACAGAATCACACGCTCACCTGCTCACAGTATGTAGGTTGCTGCGACAGCTGCTGAGGGTCACAGCATAGAAAAAAGAAAAACTTTATCCTACCTTTCCCTGATTTAAAAAGCAGGACAACAAGGAGCACATTTACATCTGTCATTTTACATTCAGTTGAATACAGTACAAAGATGGTCACAGTGATAAACTTTTTTGCTTTTTTGTAAATATACACCCATTCAGAATTTGATGCCAACGTGTTTCAATACCAGCTGGGACAGGGGCAACAAAAGACTGGGAAAGTTGTGGCACGCTCCAAAATCCCATAGGTAAACAGGTTCAGTGGTAACAGGTGAGAGAATCATGGATGGGTATGAAAGGGGCATCCTCAAGCAAGGATGGAGCGAGGTTGATCACATTATGAAAACCAGTGTGGCCAAATAGTCCAACAGTTGAATGTTTCTCAATGCCCAAGAACAAATGGATTTCACTGTTAACAATACATAATAATATCACTTTAAAGAAACACAAAATGCCTGTGACCTTTAATCTCATATTAAAGAAAATGCTTATAAAAGATATTACTACATGGGTTGAGGATCACTTCAGGAAACCATTGTCTGTAAACACAGTTCATCATTGCATCACTGCTGTCTAAAAGTTAAAACTATCATGCAAAGCGAAAGCCATATATTAACAACATCCAGAGACGTTGCTGATTTCTTTGGGCCCAAGCTAATCTGAGATGGAGTGATATATGGTGGGAAAGTATGCTGGGGTCTGATGATTCCACATTTCAAATTGTGTTTGGAAATCACGCACATCGAGATTCCAGAGAAAATCCACAAACACACACAATGGTTTGTGGTTATGGTTTAGTGACTGCACCTTTGAGTGACTGCAGTGAGAGAAAAACAGTGTGACTTCACAATGTATGTCATGGTTCCTCAGTCACAGAGCCTCCTCTCATCTGCTCTGTGCTTTCATCTCTTTTAATTTTTCTCCCTCCTCTCCCCACTCCTCCAGCTCCACTCCTTTCTTTCCATCTACTCTGCACTAGAACATTCCACTATGATCAATCAGATTACATAAGAGCACTGCAGTGAGAAGCAGCGAGGAAGAAACAGAGACTACAGAGAAGTGAGGGGTGCCATGCCATCATCTCTTACACTACAGCTCCTAGCTCTCTCTCTCCCTCACACAAACACCTGATCCTCCCTTCAAGTGTCCACACTGTAGTGAGGGTCATACAAAGGTAGTTTCTTCAATTGTAAAAAGTGAAAGTGCATTTAGCAGCTTGAAGAAAAAAAAAAGCGAAAGATTAGGGTTAGAGTTCTGCTCTTGAGCACAGAGAGCCTTTAAAATATCTAAAGAGCTGATGGAGCTGTTGCTGAATATCGGTCACTCAACGGGTTACCAATCCAGGTGGTGGGGAAGAAACTTCTACACAAATTTCAATATGTGCTAAAATACTGATGATGGGCATGACAGCAGGCATGGCCATGTTCTGGTACTTGGTCTTTTGTACATTTGAAAGTTGATATATTGTGTAATTCCAGGAGTACAAAATCATTACATGTATTCTGGACTGGATGTATAGTTCGAAGCTTTATTCATAATGGTGACATTTGAAATCTAAATCAACAATGAATTGGCTTGCAGTTTCCCTTTTTTGTTTTTTGCTTATCCACTCTGTTTAAACCCAGCATTTCTGCACAGTTGAAGTTGAAGATTTGGCTACACTGATATTATTAGCATCAGTATTGGCTGTGTGGGATTGTTACTGAATTAAACATTTGCATTAACTTTAAAGCAGTGTTAGGTCAACCAAAGCTAAAAAAAAAAAAAATTGTAGAGATTTACTTAAAGTGTTAAGTCATGTGTTAGCCCAGCCTTCTCCAGTGATTTCTGCCTGAAAAAATATACATGATACTTACACCAATCATTGAAAGCGAAGCAGACATGCCAGAGTCATTTTTAAAATAGTACTGCAGCTGAGGCAGCAACACCAAAGAAAATTGTCAAACTCATGCTCCTCAACAAATACCACAACAGCCAAAAAGCAAAATATGATTCAAACCAAACCAGAAGGAGATGTTCAACCGGGCAGCTGATCACACAAAAAAAAATTCTATAAACACATCATAAAATAATTATTTTCTCTCTCTATTGCAACACTATTAAGTTGCACCTCTTGACTGTGTGACACTTGACCCAGGCTACTTGCACAAGTACAGGAAAAAGAATCTGGAAAATATACATAAAGAGAAATAGAAAATAAATAGAAAAAAACAAGATATTTACAAAAAACAATAAGATATTTACAAAAAACAAACAAACAAGTGAGTGGAAAGTGATAGTTCAGGTAGTGCTTGAGTTAAACAATCTGATGGCTGTGGGGATAAATGATCTGCGGTCGCGCTCCTTCTTACACAGTGGGTCTAAGAGTCTGCTGCAGAAAGAGCTGCTCAAGGCTTCCACAGTCTAATGCAGGGGGTGAGAGGTGCTGTCCATGATTGACATCATCCATCATCCTCTCACCCACCACCTCTTACCCACTCACCCACCACCTTAACAAGATGATCAATATTATTTACATCACCTGTCAGTGGTTTGTTGTGGCTGATTGGTGTATGTCTATGGCTGTAATTTAGTGATATTAACAACCGTTCTCCAGACCTAAGGGAACATGCTTATTTAGTACAGACATTACCATTCCCTTTAAAATCTTTTTGCAACCACAATCTGTCAAAAATATTTGGAATAAGATTTTGTTTTTGCATATCCTTCAGTCCTACAACATAATTACATAATAATTCAACAGTATTCCCACTGTATGGATGCTACAGTTTTATTTGTACAAACCTGTAACATAATTCAATTGAAAGAAAACTTCCTTGAAAATTCAAATTGTATTATTTTCTTGCTATGATATTGTTTCCTTGAAAATGAATCCCCTTTATTATCTTTAATATTTTGTAACATGTAATTTATGGTGTTAATGAATTGTATTGCATTATACAGAGAACAGAATAACAGAAAGAACTGTTAATATATTGAAATACAGCTAAATCACCACTTCTTTAAAGGGTTTCAACATGGATTTATTACAGGACTGTTGTGTTAGACTACATCAGTTTAACTGGCAACAGAGTATTTAATTTCATCAGCTGAATGTGGACTAGAATATTGTGGAGATACTGTATTTGAGACCAAAGTGTGAGTCTACACTTTAAGTTGGAAATAACTGCAGGCTCCATTCTGCCAAATGGTGATCAATTTTATGTGAGCTGTGTTTTGACACAGACATATATACCAGGACTGATGGACTTCCAGAAATCTGGAGAAAACTGTGTTTCAGTCTGAGGGACTGGAAAATTGGGGTAATAGTAAAGTTAAGCCTGAAAACTAACCTGACCATTCTAGTCTAAAGGCATGGTACCTTAGGTCAGGCCTATTTACACCTACTTTATCTGGTTTACTGAAATAAGTCTGGCTAGACAGAAATCTTGGTTACTTTAAGTATGAATTCTTTAACTGTTTAGCTGTTGCCTATTGCCACATATTGCGTTATGTTCCAATTAGGTCACTGTTGGATAAAATGGGAAATCCTGACTGAATTCAAACTCATGCCTCATCCTCTGTCTCTCTTTTCATCCTTTGAACCTGTTAAATGTCACCTTCAAAGCATGCTTTATTTTTAAGGGACATGCTCCTCAGTATACACACAGTCCCCTTCAACAGTAACAGCACTGCTATCTCTCACCTTCTGACCCATAAATCAGCCATCGACCAGTTCTTCCTGTATTTCTCATTTCATTCCTTTATTTCTTTGACAAACAATTTTGCCAAAGAACCAGGATAAATGACTGTACATCACACATATCTCTGTATGTGAGTGTGTGTTATGATTATTATTGATGTTGTTGGTACAGTGAACCCTCGCTATAACGCGGTTCACTTTTCACGGTCTCGCTGCTTCACGGATTTGCATCATGCATTGTGTTCTGCATTGTGATTGGCTAAACAGTCTCTCCGCGTCTTCTCTACCTGTGTGTCAATAACGTTATGGTTTAATATGTACACGTACGTAAAACCGCTTGCCAAATTGAAGTTTGCGAGCAGCTCAAGAATGGGACCCTTTGATGAGCCGTTCATTACAGTTCTCAAACATAATCGATGGTGGCATGTCGTTTATAAGGATCTTTTGGCCCAGAAGAAAAAAGAGCGACAACAACTACCGATAACTATGTTCTTCTCTCCAAAAAACACACCTGCACCGCAGGCTTTAGAAGAAAAAAACGCCACAGAGCGGAGTCAGCATGCAGCGGCTCAGTCAGAAGAGCAGTAAAATACTGTACTGTACACGTGAGTCACTATTTGTCCTACTGTACTTTGTATTTTTTTTCATAATCATTTTTCATTTTCTCCCGTTCCAATCCGTCACGGTGGGGCGGTGCTGATCCCCGCAATATTAACCCTTCAGTTCGTATTGATGATTAAAATTATTATTTATTTATTTATAACTATATTATTTTACAGTACAGTACAGTAGTTATTTGTAAAAAAAAAAAAAAACAACAACAACAACAACAAACGTTTATACAGTACCTTTATTTTTTAAACAAATGCTTGGGCCTGTAAAAAGGTTTTGTTCCTTGCTTTCAATGTTTTATGGAGTATTTCATTGTATAAGAACTGTAAAAAAATAAAGGTTTCTACTTCACGGATTTCGCCTATCGCGGGTTCTTTTTGGAACGTAACCCCCGCGATAAAGGAGGGTTCACTGTATTATGTATAAAGTAAGGCAAACTTGGGGAAGAAACAGAACTTCAGTTTTTAGTGGTAAAAAGATCTGGGGTCTCATTTATAAAAATCTGCAGAGAATCAACGCTAAGGGCTCTATCTTCTGCTTGGCAAAAAGTTACCATGTGTCCAATTGTTAGATACAGCCCAAGTTTTTCACGCCCAGCATCCACGTTGTGTAAAGAGCAAATGTACTTGTGAGAGGCTGCTTTTCGTTATTTCAAACATTTCCATGCACACAGTAGCCCCATTCACACTGGCGCTTGGATGTGCCTTTAGTGCACCAATTTCCCGCCTCCGTCTCAATGTGAATCTCTCGGAGACGACGAGGGGTGAAATTTCGCTCCGACACTGATACACCTCTGGAGGTACCGCATTATTGGCGAACCGAACCAGTGTGAACAGATAAGCGTGAACAGACGCGGGCGTGTCGATGGGATGGTCGGTTGACTACACAGGTCCTTCACTCAACTTAATACAGAGAAATGTCCCACAAAACATTGTTACATGACCAAACAAAAGTAACGTAGTAACTGTAACTGTCTTTGGAAACTTATAAGGGGAAAAAAATACAGCAGATATACATGGAGAAGTGTCTGTCCTCCTGCCTGTCCTACCGACTCTTCGTACACATTTCTGCCCAAAAAACAGCATCTGGCAAAAAACTCACCAAGTGTTTGTGATGAAAATAAATCACTGCGCCGGTCAGCCCTTCCGACTGAGACTTCAGTGAACTTAATGTTTTCTCTCATTGTGGATGTATTTCACTCCTATGATCCCTACCGTTATTGATCAGGATGATCAATAACGTTAGGGATCGTGACTTTTTATGACCCATCCCACCTGATCATTGTACTGAGATCCACACACACAGAGGGATGCACAGCAGCACTCCTCCTCCTCAGTTTAATATCAGTGTATTTTTTCATATGCAGTTGTAACCAGTATGTCTGAACAGTCATTGTAAAACCTGATTAATCAGAATAGGTATGATAGTATTAGAATAATTACTCCCTCTGTTATTATAGTCCATTGGCACACCCTAGTGGTGTAACTGAGGGACCAACTGGTTCACTGGCCCCAAATTCCTGCTCAAAGACAATCAAAGCTTCATCCAAGACACCTATGACCTTGTTGAACCAAATTCAGACACTGACATCAGACCCCAAGTCTCCACCCTGGAAACCACAGCTAGTGTGAAACTACTTGGTTCTGAAATATTCACTAAGTTTTCCCACTGGAGCTCCCTGCTTCGTGCCATTGCTCGTCTGCTGCATGTTGTTCACGCCTTCAGGCAAACCACCAATAGAGGCAGTTCTTGTAAGGACTGGCACCATTGTGGAATGGGAGTCACAGTTGAAGAGTTTGAGCAAGAAAAAAACATTGTCATCCGAGCAGTGCAAGAGGAAGTGTACGCTGGAGAGATCAAGTGCATTAACGAACAACAGGAAATTCCTAAGGGCAGTCCAATCAAAAATCTGGACCCCTTCTTAGAAAACCAAGGTCTGCTTAGGGTGGGCAGACGCATCAGTGAGGCAAATCTAAGTCAAGCAGAAAAGAACCCACTCATTGTTCCCGGCCAACATCACATTGCAGGCCTCATTGTGAAACATTACCATGAACAGACACGCCATCAAGGTCGGCTCTTCACAGACGGAGCTGTTCGGACTGCAGGTTGGTGGATTGTTGGTGGCAAAAAGAAAGTGAGCTGTGTTATTCACCATTGTGTGAGATGTAGAAGGTTGAGAGCCCCCCTCAGTGTTCAAAAAATGGCCAATCTCCCGGCACAACGTCTTTCAACTGAACCCCTATTCACAAATATGGGCTTGGATGTGTTTGGCCCATGGAGTGTCTTTGCACAACGCACAAGGGGAGGCATTATTCAAAACAAAAGATGGGCTGTCATCTTCACGTGTTTGAGCATGAGGGCAGTTCATATCAAAGTGATCGAATCCCTTGACACGTCAAGTTTCATCAACTCACTCAGACAGTTCTTGGCTATCAGGGGTCCGGTGAAGAGCATCCACTCAGATCGTGGCACTAATTTCATTGGTGCATGTAAAGAACTCAGGACAGGGATGTTCATGGACTTTCAATCCCCCGGCCCGCACGCTTCTCATGTTGGTGGTGCATGGGAGAGGATGGTGGGCCTGGCTAGGAGAATTCTTGACACCATGTTCTTTGAGCTCAAAACCACAAAACTCACTCACGAGGTTCTCGTCACCTTCATGGCTGCAGTGTCAGCTATTATAAATGCACGCCCCCTCATTCCAGTGTCGACAAATCCTACTGACCCGTTCATACTCTCCCCAGCTGTTCTCCTCACACAGAAAGTCAACTCTCTCTCAGCTCCTGCTGGCAACTTTGTTGTCTCTGATCTCTATAGGCACCAGTGGCGTCAAGTCCAACATCTTGCCAATGTTTTCAGGGACAAGTGGAGACATCAGTTTCTCTCAACACTCTAAACCCGATGCAAATGGCAGTCTAGTCAACCAAATGTGAACCAAGGGACTGTTGTTGTTCTGAAAGACATTCAGTCTCCAAGAAATGAGTGGCCGCTTGGACTTGTGACCACGGTGTTTCCCAGCACCGATGGTAAAGTACGCACTGTGGAGATAAGGGTGGCTGGGCCACATGGAACCAAGCTCTTTACCAGGCCTATCTCACAGATAGCGGTTCTTGTTCCCCCAGAGCCATGAAGACTGATATGAATATTGTGTTGTGTTTTATTAGAGAGTGGTGTCAATTAACGCCAGGCAGGGAGTGTTCTGTTTGGTTTATAAGATTCAATGTGTTAGTTATAAAAAAGATTTGATGTATTTAATTTCATTTATTTCATTGTGTTTTACTTGAATGGGAATATTAAAAGCACAATACTGCCACCTACTGGCCGATTTTAGTTTAGCTGTTAGTGTTTTGTCAATGTTGAATCGAACTTTATCCAGGAAGTGAGAACAAAGTAACAGAATAGCACGTTTTGCCAGCTTTCAGTGATGAGCAGTCACTCCAGTATACAGCTTGTTTTGAGTTGCATCGTCGGTACTTATTAATATGTTTATGTGCCTTTCATTGTCATGTGCCGATGTTTTAAGTGGCAAATTTTCCATTGTATGTTCATTAGAAACGCATTTCGCCTGAAATTTCCTTCTAGCATACTATGTCTGTTAGTCACGCTAGTTTTTGGTTGATATGGTGCACAGATATGATGTAGCATTGTTTATTTTATGGTTCATGCATTTGAAGAAATGTAATATTCTTAATTTTAAGATTATTTTGTTTATTTTCCTTCTAGTTTCACCTTTACTTCAGCAATAAACCTGGCAAAAACGATACCCAGAGTCTTGTTTGGAGTAGAGTGTTTAGCTGCCTGTCAACACATGCATGGGACACATTGAGGGCAGAACAGTAATGATGGAGAAACACTAATGAACTGTTGAAGTGGATAATTAAGTGATTGCCCTGCATGTTTTGTGCAGGCTGGTTTTTTGTTGAGAATATTCTATGGACAGAACTGTGCTACTCGAGTCGCTGTCATCCCACTGCCTCCAGATCTTCACCAATTATCTCCACCTCCTCATCGCTCATTGGATTCATCCTCATCATCTTCATTCCTCATTCCCATTACTCCCGCCTGCTTCATCCCTTTCCATCTTCCTGGAAATCAGGACGGACAGTTTTCCATACTAAGGGTGGTGGTAGGAACTCCATTGCACTCAAAAAAGATGAAAGGGTTTAACTCATCTAAAGACTGATTCAATATTGGAACACATTTGTCTATTTTTTTTTTTTTTTTTTATTGAGAGACTATTTAATTCTGAAACTTTTGTTTATTTTGTTGTTTGGTTGAATCACAGTATTTCATAACTGTGTGCGAAGTACACTAGGTTTGAACCATAAATCCTAGCTAAATTTGTTGCATTATCGAATTAATTAATTAGCCATATTAGGTTTTTCCCGAAAAAACTGATTTATAGATGAGCCAAAAATAATTATTTTGTATCATTTTTTCATTTGGAATTGATTACAGGTTTTGGTTTAAAGTGTTTCAATCCCAATAGGTGTATAACTTCTATGAATCCTGTAACAAAATAGTGTATGTTGCCATAACTGAACGGACATATGCAAAGTTATTGTTCTACTGACAGGAAATAAGAACAAATAATACACTACAAATAAACATAAAAGAATTCGGTTGTTGGTGTGAGTTATAATTAAGGGAGGGATTAAGATATGTCATTTTCTACATCACTGTTTGATTGTGCGCCAGTCTCCTCTTAGAACCTAGACACTTAGATCCACCCTTTAAACTTGGCTACCTGTGCCAAGTGGGGTACACAGTGTTGGGACCCACAGATGAAGTCATTCATTGTGGATTTCGAAATGGACTCTGAGCTGAACTCAGTGTCCCAGAATTCCCCATTCTTCACACCTAGGTGCAAAATTCAGCTTTGAGCTAAGATTGGTCAGGGTGACAGACCCCCCGCTGATCAGACAGTCAAAACTCCAGCGCCTTCCTTGTTCTCTCTCTCTCACTCGACGCCCTCGGCTTCTTCAACTTCAGATCTTCTTCTTCAGAGGGCTCCTCTACACTCCCCCCCCCATGGAAATAAGCTTCTGGTCGATGGTTCTTTACAGTGAATCATGGTGACAATGAGAAAAAGAGTGTCAGTGACAGTCTATGCAGTCCATGCAGCACTATGCATGAGTGGCACTGCAGTCCTTATACGTGTGCAGCGATCAGACTTACTGTTCCACTTGCCAAAATATTCGCAACGATCAGTGTTAGCTCCCACTAACCACCCTACCACCATTCATTTGAAAGTGGAATTTTGATCTGTGAACACTTTATTTATTTATTTAAGTTTAGTTACGGTAAACATGGCCTGCATTATTATTAGGACTCACAATGAGGATATAGAGTGTAACGAGAGCTGTCACTGACTTAATTTCCACGTTTCGTAATTTATACAATCCATATGTGCTGGTCGTGAAGATGGACAGGGTTAGCTGACTGGAGAAGACAGTGTTTGTGTGGTAGCCACCCACAGTCAATGGTGTTCACTGAAGTGATTTTACACACAACTAGGCTATATGAAAACTAAAATCTTACTTATTACCAGTATGTGTACAGTAGTCATTATTTAATGATATCTGATGTAACCTTGGATTTCTGCAACTGATGATGATAATTTAGTTATCCAACAGTCCGGCCCTCTCTGCTGTACTCTAGGGGTGGGAATGTGTTGGTGAGACAGCAGTGAGGAAATATTGATTTCAGATTTGAGTTGGCTGATATCTTTTACATTTAAAATGTGTTTATGGAATAGTCATGCTTCACTACAAGCGCAAGCACAAATAACACTGCTGGTTTGAATGTTAATGATAATGTGGATCTACATCTAACATTAGATATGAAGCGAAATCAATTGTGAGATGTATCATTAAGCACAGAATAATGCCTCTCATGATTATTTTCTACAATCTGCTTCAATTCACCACCTCACAGTTTGTGTTGCCAATTCCCCTTGCCTCCAAAATGTTCATACTAGGGCTGTCAAAGTTCACGCAATAATAACATGTTAACACAAATTCCTTGCACGCACCTTATGACCCTCAGCCCGCATGTTTGGGAAATCAGGAAGTTATTCAGCAGTAACATTGTGGTTGGCAGTAGAAACAAAACTCCTTGAGCAGAAATGGATAAATGAATGACAAGTTAAGCTTAAAATGCCCTGCCAGATGGTTCTCTCAAAGTTATTTGCACATACTGTTGATATGAAATGAGATACCACCGGAGTATGTCAAGTCTCAAATACCACTTGCTGACCAAGCACACAGCTGATGTAGAGAGCCCTCCTCCCCTTCGCCAAAGGCAGACCATGGTGGATAGTTTGCAGCGGAGACACCTGGGGGGTATTCCAGAAAGCGGGCTTTGTGAAAACTCTGAGTTTGTTAACCCTGAGATGAGAGAAACTCTGAGTTTTCAGTTTTCAGAAAGAGAGGTAACTTAAACTCTGGGTCTGTTACTGCGGTAACTTACTCTGTGAACCTAACCTGCTCACTGGCAGGTTTACCTGAAGAAACCCTGAGTCTGACGGAGCTGTCTGACAGTGGCTGTCCTTTCCTTCTCAGTCCGATCATGTTGAAGCTGAAATAATTCACATAGTTTTACACCAGGAGGGGATTTAGATTCATTAAGATGAGCTCTCACTCCCTGACGAGGACTGAACTGAACAGTAGACTGCTTCTCATCAGTCCGTCATTTATATTCTCCGGCCGCACAGTAAATATTAGGCTACACGTCATCGCTGACGTGCTCTCAGATCTGAACAATCCTCTTTGTTTTTTTGTTTTTGTTTTTTTAATCACTTCGCAGGTTAATCAATCACTTTCCAGCAGTCAGAAAAAGAGAAATAACTCACATTTCATTTGGCTTTCTTTATTTCCCACAGATAGCTACAAAAGTAACCATCAGTTTAGCCTTTTGTATTTTTTCTAACAACGTGATTTCAAAGTCTTTGTTTCTAGTTTGCCGCCGCATTGAGCATAAGATTAAATGACTTCTAGTTCAATCTGTAGACAGTAAGTGTATGTCTGCCTCTAATGTTGGGTCCTGGGGGTGAGTGACACCCTCAGCCTCTGGTCGCCCAGCGACCTGAATCAGGACCAGCTCCTCTGCCTCTGTCGGACGTGGTGGAGGTGGAGGTGAGCACCACTTCATTTTCATCTACTCAGCAGGATGTTAGGACATAGATGTGTGCTAAACAGCATCTGTTGGTGGTAAAAGCTACTACAAGTTAAAATATCCACTGAATAAACTTTTACTTTGTTTAATATATGAAATAAAACCAAAGTGAGGAGCCAATCGTGAGACTGTTTTTATATTTCATTTTCAGCTGATTTAAATTAAATAAAATAGCCTAAAATAAAATAAAACATTGAACAACATTCAACAACTTCCTCAAAGGCTAATATAAAAGAAAGTGATGTTAAATTCAAAATGAAAAGACGACCGCATCTAAAACTCTGTCAGTAATTTTTATCACCGCAGCAGCCGTGTTACTTTTTTTCCCCCAGAAAATGTCTGCTTCCTGTTTTCTCCCCTGTTGCCATGGTGAATCAAAGTATCGGAGCTCCATTGATGATGACTTTTTACTAGTCGTCAGGCACGAGCTCAACTCAGAGTTAACATACTCAGAGTCGACTTACCTAACTCAGATCAGCTGTTCTGGAACCGGATACTTAGAGTTTCTCATCTCAGAGTAAGTCAACTCAGAGTTCAGGGATAGACTCAGAGTTTGTTGAACGTCCTTTCTGGAATACCCCTCTGGACAACTCTACATGACACAAACTTTCAACAGCAATAGCTAAATGGGTGGCTGCAGCTTGTCGTCAGATTAACATTGTTTAGTTAACTTTTACAGTTTAAAGGTAAAGTTGGACATTATGCCCATCTGTTGTTGCTTGTTGGGCTTGAGTTTGCCATGTTATGCTTTGAGCTTATTTTTTGAGCATGCAGTACCTTTGAGGTTATTCTGGAGAATATTCTGGTTCGTATTTGTCATTGTTTATAATTGCTGCAATAATAATAATAATCTAAATATATTTGCATAAAACAAGCATATTTGTCCACTCCCATGTTGATAAGAATATTAAAAACTTAAAATATCCCTTTAAGGTACAAAACAGGAGCACAAATGAAAATGAGTCCAAGGACCAAAAAAACCAAAGTAGCAACTAAAACAGTTAAACAAAGTGCAAACAAAAAGGCAAAGTACAAATCAAACAAAGGAAAACCAGAAATCAAAGTCCAAAAACAAAAACATACCGCTGAGGAACATGAGACACGCAAGGAAACACAGTGACTTCACGCTTCACGGGGAAGCTTGCTTACAGGTACTGTAGAATAACATAATCAAAATAAGTAATAATCAATCAATAATAGCAGCTGTGTTTGTTAAGTAATAATCATGTGTGAAGAAATCATGAATGATGGTTGAATGAGCACCTAACAGTTGAAACGCTGTAATATAAAACCTGTGAGTGTGAAATGTTCAAGAAGGGATTGTGCAGTCGGAGGAAGTTCAGATAAAGTTCAAGGCCATATCCTGCAGAGCGCTTCTGCAGAACCTAATGAATTTTTGGGTTGACACCAACTTAGTTCATCTCAGAGGTCTTACAGCAGGTTCATGTAGATTTAAACACAGCGGAATTCACTAAAGGACGAACACCTCATTAGCGAGCGCCAGCCATACCGCTCCAAAGGGAGTTTAAAGCATAGCGAGCGTCCACCATATCGTGCCAGAAAGAGTTCAAAGCATGTCCCCTGTCAGATCTCATGTTATTATTGCCGGCAATAAAGCATTACCACACTCACCTTTGAGGGCTCCTGGAGAGGATTTTTATTGGTGACTTTTGAAACTCTGAAAAACCTTTCTGAACAAACAAAGAAAAAGAAGTTGAGACATGACAGTACCTGTCAAGTTTTTTTTATCACAACTTTTGCATGGGATGTGGTGTACGCTTCTATCGGGCCCCCTTTTGTGCTTAAGCAACATCTATAAATGAAATCCCTGCTTCAGTTGATGTTGACATAATCAATCATCTAATAATGTTTGTTTATTTAAACATGACTCCCAACTCTGAACTGTTTTTGGGAAACTTCCACTTTTAGGCTATTTTAATTTACGTTAGCCTGACTCATAGCTGCTAGCTAGTTTTTCACAGTCTGGACCAACTTGGCAGTAGTAATGTTGCATTAACAGGGCCTTAAAATTAACAGCCAACGCAACACACAGCCTACCATATTGCACTACTATATTTCAAACTGAGTGTATCCAAGCACTTTATGTCCCAGTTGATTTGCAGACCAACTTGTTCCAGTATATAGCAATTGTGGTTTTCCTCTGTCACCAGATTCATCACACATTCACAAACACATCACTGGTGCCAGTAATATGTGGACTTAAAGTATTCATGTGCAGTAAAATGTTCCCAATCAGTCTTTTACTGTTATATGTAATATTTGGGGATTAACATTTCTGCAGTATTACTGTGTATGTTGCATTTCATTGTTGTAGATGTTTGAGGATGTGCTAATTTTGACTTCACATACATTTGGCTCATTTAATATACAGAAATGCATAATATTCTATCAGATTATCATGTGTTTGTAGGGTCACTGTCCTGTGAGAACCATGTACTTTATCTCTTAAAACCAGTATATAAGAATTTAGAGTGAAAAGTTATTATCCAGACATACATTGTATATCGTGGCATGGCCTTAAAATATTAAGATATCATTTATATGCCATATCCCTTAGCCCTGATATGTCAGATTGAGTCAAACTAAACTACAATGTGTGTTCATAGTAATGAAAGGACATGTCACCTAGTGGCTAATTGATGTGTTTTGGAAAACAATGGAGCTCTACAACACAGAAGAATAAGATATATCGGGCCTTCATAAACACAATACTTGTTAGTAGCATACTTTCATTGGTGGATTAACTCTGATATGGACTTTATTGGCAAGATGAAGAATAAAGAATATCAAATAACATGCTACAACTCTGATTTGAGTCTTTTCCTTAACAGCTGATGAGGCTCATTGATACTTAGTATTTAGGGCACAAATTTTGAATTGATTTTCCATTTTATTTAAATGGTATCATTGTGAGAATGTCAAAATTATGTGATAGCACAGATGAATCATGAAACTGTTTTCATTTCAACAAAATTCTGGAACACACAATTTAAGCTCTGCTGTACAACACAATAGGCATACTCAACTGTTCATCTGCCAGCATGCACACACTTTAACAACCACAAAAACACACTAACACTGGCTCTAACAGTAGAAGAGCATTGACCAATATGTTGTCCAACATTAATTATGAATCCACCAATCAGCCTCACCTCTCCTTTTGAATTATTCAGCAGTGGTATATGCTGTTTTATTGAGCCTGACCAGACCTGAGGAAAAGCACACTCAGCCACTCTGGTGATTGACTGTGTATGTGTGTGTGTGTTGTTTGTATGCGTATGTTTGGAGATTTAGTAGAGGAGGGAGAAGGAAAGCAATACAGCAAGTTGCCACACTGTTTTCAGATCTGCTTTTAATTTGCTGTGCTGTTTGCTGTGCAAACTCAACACTACCTCCAACTTGGAGGTAGTGTTGAGTTTGCACTAGTGTTAAGGTAGTAACTCAACACTACCCCCATGTCGCCTGTTGTCTTGTATAATGTACATTTCAAGTACAACAACAAACAGTGATGTCACACTCACTACTCCTCTGCTCTTACCTTCTGTTTTTACCACAGATGCTGTTTTTTTTAAAAAAAATTCTGTAATTACTTTCAATTATTTACAAGCCTGTAGACAATTTGTTGAAGTTGTTTAATGCAGGTGGACTGCGGGATTTTTTGTGAAGGACAGGTCAGATTTTTCACGACAGTCCAGAAGATGTGACTACATGTACGTTCTCAAGAACCTCGCCTCAGTACCTCTCGTCGCTTTGCTACTAGAGAGCAACAGTCACTGACATTAGTTTAGAAATGGAGTCGGCTAACATAAACGGCCACAACAATGACTGGCTTGCAGACACAACACAGAAATTCCCCTTCAAGGGATCAGCCGAAATTGGATTTAGTTTTTTCTATAAAAAACATTAAATAATGGCTGATATATTGGTATCATAACGTTTAAATTAAAATACTGCAGGGCACTGACCACTGTCTGTTGGGCTTGAATTTTAAGAGGTGCATGTGTACTTCACTCACTATGGAAACAAAATCTGATCCGTGTCATCAGAGTAGGGACACCATCTCATAGAATCGGTATTGTCTCTATTTCAACCAGGCTCTGGCCTCTAGTTTGAGTGCAGAAGTACATCAGAGCATTCAGCTGATAACCGGTGTTTTCAGTAACAATTAAGCCAATTAATCAAGTAATGTATATATATATATATATATATATATATATATATATATATATATATATATATATATATATATATACATATACTTTACTTGATTAATTGGCTATCAGCTTTTTCCTTCTCCCAACTATCATTATTATATTGGGCTTTTAGCAGTGTGGATGCTATAGGTCACCAAACTACAGTGATGTGTTGTATTTGGTACTTTACTTTATTAGACTTGTTAAACTGAACATTAGGGCCCTCCCTCTCTCCCCCTTGTCCCTCCCAACCCCTCCTTGATAAATTACAGTGAAACTCAGGCTTTGTATCATATGTAAAATAGAGTAACTTTAGGGATGTGTACGACACAGTTGAGGTGAAAAGTTAGCAGTTGCTGTCTGTTTGATATCAACACACAAGATCTGGAAACTTGTAATTTAGTGGATTACACTGTTGGAATCTGTTTTATTTACAGTGGATGGTGACCTGTTCTGAACTGACCACGATTACTTCAGTTGCTCGTCCCGTTACATTGTTAAATGCCACTCTTACAAACCATGAATGTTCGTGCATATTCCCGGGGTAAAGAGGATCCTAAAGTGTGCAATTTCATTTCATGAATGGATGGATAATTATGTGACTGGATTATTTGGAAGAGAGAGCACCACATTGGTTAGTACAGTATGAAGTAACGTAATGTTAACAGAATGGTTTCTTTTCCTGCCTGTCGGGCTGCCTTCAGTGTCCTGTTCCTATAATGGACAAGGTGATGGTGTTGCGTTATACAGTGGGTACGGAAAGTATTCAGACCCCTTTAAATTTTTCACTCTTTGTTTCATTGCAGCCATTTGCTAAAATCAAAAAAGTTCATTTTATTTCTCATTAATGTACACTCAGCACCCCATCTTGACAGAAAAAAAAGAAAGAAGAAAAGAAAAACTGAAATATCACATGGTCATAAGTATTCAGACCCTTTGCTGTGGCACTCATATTTAACTCACATGCTGTCCATTTCTTCTGATCCTCCTTGAGATGGTTCTGCTCCTTCATTGGAGTCCAGCTGTGTTTAATTAAACTGATTGGACTTGATTAGGAAAGACACACACCTGTCTATATAAGACCTTACAGCTCACAGTGCATGTCAGAGCAAATGAGAATCATGAGGTCGAAGGAACTGCCCAAGGAGCTCAGAGACAGAATTGTGGCAAGGCACAGATCTGGCCAAGGTTACAAAAGAATTTCTGCAGCACTCAAGGTTCCTAAGAGCACAGTGGCCTTCATAATCCTTAAATGGAAGAAGTTTGGGACGACCAGAACTCTTCCTTGACCTGGCCGTCCAGCCAAACTGAGCAATCGTGGGAGAAGAGCCTTGGTGAGAGAGGTAAAGAAGAGCCCAAAGATCACTGTGGTTGAGCTCCAGAGATGCAGTAGGGAGATGGGAGAAAGTTCCACAAAGTCAACTATCACTGCAGCCCTCCACCAGTCAGGGCTTTATGGCAGAGCGGCCCGACGGAAGCCTCTCCTCAGTGCAAGACATATAAAAGCCCGCATAGAGTTTGCCAAAAAACACACGAAGGACTCCCAGACTATGAGAAAGAAGATTCTCTGGTCTGATGAGACCAAGATTGAACTTTTTGGCGTTAATTCTAAGCGGTATGTGTGGAGAAAACCAGGCACTGCTCATCACCTGCCCAATAAAATCCCATCTGTGAAATATGGTGGTGGCAGCATCATGCTGTGGGGATGTTTTTCAGCTGCAGGGACAGGACGACTGGTTGCAATTGAAGGAAAGATGAATGCGGCCAAGTACAGAGATATCCTGGAAGAAAACCTCTTCCGGAGTGCTCAGGACCTCAGACTGGGCCGAAGATTCACCTTCTAACAAGACAATGACCCTAAGCACACAGCTAAAATAACAAAGGAGTGGCTTCGGAACAACTCTGACCATTCTTGACTGGCCCAGCCAGAGCCCTGACCTAAACCCAATTGAGCATCTCTGGAGAGACCTGAAAATGGCTGTCCACCAACGTTCACCACCCAACCTGACAGAACTGGAGAGGATCTGCAAGGAAGAATGGCAGAGGATCCCCAAATCCAGGTGTGAAAAACTTGTTGCATCATTCCCAAGAAGACTCATGGCTGTACTAGCTCAAAAGGGTGCTTCTACTCAATACTGAGCAAAGGATCTGAATACTTATGACCATGTGATATTTCAGTTTTTCTTTTTTAATAAATTTGCAAAAATTTCTACATTTCTGTTTTTTTTTTTTCCTGTCAAGATGGGGTGCTGAGTGTACATTAATGAGAAATAAAATGAACTTTTTTGATTTTAGCAAATGGCTGCAATGAAACAAAGAGTGAAAAATTAAAAGGGGTCTGAATACTTTCCGTACCCACTGTATATTCCAGACTAGATAAACTGAAAACCGGTCAGATGAGAGAGGTCTGGCTATGCGAGACTAGATATGACGAGAATGCTGCAGTTGGCAGCCTCTGGTAAAATCAGCTTTTCCAGCATTTAACCTTACGACGGGACTGCAAATATTTAACATTAGCCCATATTTTCTAACCCTATCGCCAGAGTAATGCGTGGAAGGTATTTCAAAAGTGGAGAATTACCTTAAGAAAAAATATATCTGATGTAACTAGTCTCTCTTAGTCTACACTGAAAAACGTGACATTAATTCAAATCAGCGCATTTATGTCTGCTGCATATGTAACATTCCGTACTTCAGTTACCTGTCTGTATCAGTTTGTTTACCTTAGATTAAGAGGGAGAGGGAGATTAAGAGTATTAAGAGGATTTATATATTTTCATCAGAAGTGACCCTCAACTGATGACTGTTTCAGCGTATCCTTCATGCAAAATGGTGATGTGCTCCCCTGCGTGATTGGTGGAGGCTGCGCAGCCATTGGCAACTATCGGAGTCAAGTACAGCCAATAACAATAGTTTGGAAAAGGTCCTATCGGCACTGATTAATCAGCCAAACCGATGAATCGGTCGACCTCTAATCCACACTACAGGGAAACAGAAGGCAACTCCCATTATAACACGGCTGCAGCCATTTCTACAGGCCATTCTGTGATCCAAAATATATTTCAAGACAGCCATCTACAATGTGACAGTGTCTGTGTAGCTGAGGAAGAAAACATGACCAGAAATAGCTAAAGAAGTTATTTTTTGCTTTTCAAAGGCATAAAACAAAGCAGAGCTTGTGTTTATCTGTGTGAAGAGCTTTCACTTTTACAGAGGTGAATAGAAACAGTATATACTTAAATATATGGTCTTTTTAGACTAGACTTTTATGCAATAAAATATCTGACCTTTGTTCACAATGAACCACACTACATTGTCAAATTTAAAACATTTATTAATAACATAATGTAACAATAACTTATATCTCAGTCAATTGGAAATTTAAACAAAATAATCTGCCATCTAGTTTCTTTTGTAACTGCAGTCTCCTTCACAGAATATGACACTCAAGTTCACAACAAAACAAACAAAAAAATAAATCAGCCACGTCCATAGTCTTCTCTGAACAATTTAGTGTCTTAACAAACTATTTCCAAACAGTTGAAAATATACCACACAGATAATTGTTGCAAGAGTGGCGTAGCCCCTTTCAGGAATAGGACGGTGCGTGAGGTGTGTTTGCGTAAAATGCGTAAGGTGTGAGTGGGCGAGCAAGAGTGAGGGAGCGTGTGTACGTGCAGACAGTGAATGAAGGAGAGAGGAAGGAGAAGCGAAATGAGTTGCAGTAGTAGCGACAGCAATAAAGTGCACGATATAGGCTGCAGTTTGGCTGTGAATAAAGGTGACGGCTCCTCAAGATACAGCAAAGCTCCCTGGTATTATTTCCTGACCAGCTTAACACGTGAAAGGGGGTTCACCCCGAAGGTTAACAGAAACTTCTGCCCTGGAGGAAATCATCTCCCCTGTCCTTCCCGACCACGGTCCGGGAGCCGAACAGGAATGGTGTAACACCATGCTATCATTTGACTGTCTGTAGCTAACGGCTACTGGCTAAGCTAGTAGCTAAGTTAGAGGAGGTTGACTCGCAGCACTTCAACACGTGTGTTTTTTTTCGTCTGACAAGCCGACCGGATGTGACGTGGGGGCATGGCAGCATCGACGATTCTTTTTTTAAATTCGAAGTTCGAGATTGTGACTTAATTTCTGTCGATTCCGATTAAAAATCGAAATCGTGACACCCTTAGTCTATATATGCCTTTTTTTACACACACAAAAAGCAAAACTTTAGTTAGATAGTCATGGCAAAAAGATGACGGATAACCTGCTGCTTCAATGTCATCAGACAACATGTTATCCTTCTACTAATACTGCTGCAAATTTATAAAAAAAAATACAACAACCTCAAGATACTTTTTAAGACTAAGCTTATTTTAAGCATGGACACCCATGTTTTGTAGAGACAGCCATTAACCCTGTAAGACCCAATATAGAAAAACCTAAAAAAAAAAATTTTTAACCTTTCAGATGTTGTTGTAGGAGGCCTCTGATGCAGAAATTAAAGAGTTTTTTAAAAATAAATGTTTATGTAAGTTTTTAGAGAAATGTTGTAATATTGCAACATTGGGCTTAGGTGGGTGCAGAATTTTGTTGTACTCACGTTGTCTGAACAACTATTCAGAACAACTAAGGGTTCATTTTATAGGGTTGATTGCTTACTTAGCCCCATAAAGGTATATAACATTAATAATAATCACACGTTAGTCATATTTTTATGAAGTTATTAATTTAAAAAAAAAATTACACAGGATAAAAATCTAACTTTTTCTAGCAACTTCTTCATTCTTTTTTCTTTTGATGACTGACTTTCATTGGTAGTGAAAGTCCTAAAAAGACCAGAAGATGTACCAGCAACAAATTTGATGGGGAACTTATATTTAGGCTTCTCAACTTCAGTGTAGGTTCTGGTGGCTTTGTCCCAGCATTGAATCAGGTGCACAGGTTCAGGTCCAGCAAAGGATGACACTAGTGTGACGGCCCTGTTGTCATACCATTTGACAGCATAGATGTTATGATTCCCCTCAACTCTGATGTCATGGCTTCTTCTCTCCTTTTTCTTCAAGCTCCTCTCATCATCAAGGTTACAGTTGGGTAGGCGCACCTGCTCAGCTGTTCCCACATATTGAATTCCCCGATCAAGGAGCTTCACTAATAATGGAACACAGTAGAAGTAGTTGTCTGCAAAAAATTTGTAGTTCTGACCTTCTGGAAGTGTGGAAGCAAGCTTCATCACAACATCACCTGACAATCCAAGTTCAGATTTGGCTCGTATTCTGTTGACACTGCCTTGTTAGACATCGAAGTCACACATCATGCCAGAGATTCCAGTTCTCACCCTAAATGTAAATTTAGATGGCTTAGCCTATGCTCTCAACTTATCATGCTAAATGAAATATGCATCTCAAACATTAGCTATTTAGTCACACAATACTGCCTTCACAGCTTGTTGCTCTCCACTTATCATGCTAAAAGAACTATGCATCCCAATCACCAGCCATAGAGTCACACAATACTGCCTTGACATGACAATACTGCTCGTTAAGCTCTCTAATTATCATACTAAAAGGAAAACATGTATACCCCCACTTACATCTACACCCCACATTCAGGAACATTTTCACCTTTCCCAGAACTGAATTGTCTGTTGATCCGCTTTGTGGACAAAGTCATGGAATTTTAGGTCAGTCTGATCAAATTAACTACATTTTTTAGAGATAAAACTTTTAAATCAGTCAAATTTGACCAGAACACAACACAAAGGTAGTATGTATACTGTCCATGTATAAAGAAAACACTCAGTGGTGTAGTGGAGGGAACACAACCTGTCTGTGCCCACTGCAACAAGCCTGCTATTTTGACTACCACACTCACCCAATGTTGTAAAATTACAACAAATATATAACAAGCTCTAAATGAAATTTGATGAATCTATTCCACAATAACTACATATGTACATGTTCTAGACATTGTAATAACAACAACAAAAAAAATATAAAAGACATTTTTCTTACGTGAATCTGATGAATCCAGTCCAATGAAATAAAGAGATGTTGTTCGAAGGAAACCTTGAGAGGTTGTGTGAGTTCATGGCCATAAGGGCTGGACTTCTAAACAAATTTACTATCCAATAGCATTGTGAGACTGAACAATAGGACCCAATGACTATGTGAATGTGGTAAAAAATAAGATAAAATATAACAGATTGTTTTTTAGGATGGCTAAAGGTAATGTTGTAATTTTACAACAGTGGGTCTTATTTAAGCCCTTTTAAATTAATCCTTAATCCTACCTTTTATATTAATTTTGCATGGTGTATTCTCATGTCTGATTTAGCACCCTCGTCACTTTTACATGAAGTCTTGATTAGCCAATTTATCGATTAAAAAGAAAATTGACTAATTCGTGGCGGTGCGCCACAGAATCAACACCGAACGCCACATATTGCGTTTTGTTTTTATCTAAATTAAAAACGCTGCGTATTCGTTCAGCTGCATTTCCTTTCCCTGCTTTCCCTCCGCCTCTCTGTCACTCACGCGTCTCACACACAATGCCCCTCCCCTCCCCGCACACCGTGTGTCTCCATGAAAACAAGATCATCCGTTGAAGTAAATGCTTGGAAGCTTGATATTTGGTGCAGACGGCTGGCGAAAGTCACAAGTTCGCGAAAGTTTTGTATCCCCATCACACTGAGACTCATTGTTTCACTTTTCTCCTCATCATACAACTTGGGATGAAGAGATTGAAAACCTTCCAACACCCAAAGTGATAATGTGATCAGTGGGTCAGTGGTGGTCTAAAGGGTAGAGAAGTAAGCTTGTGACTGGGAGGATGCCGGTTCAAATAATTACAACTGTAGTTCATAGTGAGCTCAGTGGGCTCTGCCCTCACCCCGCATCTAATCCCACAGAGATACACACATACACAACAACATGGCAACATGCAGTGAAGAGTTGTTCCCAAAAAAGGCACAATCCCATCAGTAGTTTGGAACTGGTTCGGTTTTCAATATCAGACTTCGAACAAACCTGTCCACAGCAAAGTTTGTTTAAAGGCTGTTGCAACTAAAGGCAGCAGCAAGACTAATTTTTTCAGCATCTCAAACAGAGGCATTCAGCCTAGTGGGAGAAATGATGTGCACAACAGACTGCAGCAGCCCACAAACACCTGCTAAAAAGCCACAGACATTTGGGAATCATTTCCCGTTAAGAAGAGAAAGGGGCCCAGTGGAAAGCTATAACGGATGCAGTCGTGTTGCATATTGCTGAAGATATTCTTTGAAGTGAGATTGAAGGTGCACAGTGTCACTGTCAGAGAAGTGAACATTTTTCCAGCTCTCACAGACCTGTCAGTTTTTCTTTAAGAAGCCTTCCTGTTCTCCACTCATTACCTGTATTAATTGCACCTGTTTTAACTTGTTACCTGTATAAAAGACACCTCTCCACACACTCAATCAAACAGACTCCAACCTCTCCACAATGGCCAAGACCAGAGAGCTGTGTAAGGACATCAGGGACAAAATTGTAGACCTGCACAAGGCTGAGATGGGCTACGGGACAATAGGCAAGCAGCTTGGTGAGAAGGCAACAACTGTTGGCGCTATTATTAGAAAATGGAAGAAGTTCAAGATGACGGTCAATCTCCCTCGGTCTGGCGCTCCATGCAAGATCTCACCTCGTGGGGCATCAATGATCATTAGGAAGGTGAGGGATCAGCCCAGAACTATACGGCAGGACCTGGTCAATGACCTGAAGAGAGCTGGGACCACAGTCTCAAAGAAAACCGTTAGTAACACACTACGCCATCATGGATTAAAATCCTGTAGCGCACGCAAGGTCCCCCTGCTCAAGCCAGTGCATGTCCAGGCCCGTCTGAAGTTGGCCAATGACCATCTGGATGATCCAGAGGAGGAATGGGAGAAGGTCATGTGGTCTGATGAGACAAAAATAGAGCTTTTTGGTCTAAACTCCACTCGCCGTGTTTGGAGGAAGAAGAAGGATGAGTACAACCCCAAGAACACCATCCCAACCGTGAAGCATGGAGGTGGAAACATCATTCTTTGGGGATGCTTTTCTGCAAAGGGGACAGGAAGACTGCACCGTATTGAGGGGAGGATGGATGGGGCCATGTATCGTGAGATCTTGGCCAACAACCTCCTTCCCTCAGTAAGAGCATTGAAGAGTGAAACACACAGCCAGGGCAACTAAGGAGTGGCTCCGTAAGAAGCATTTCAAGGTCCTGGAGTGGCCTAGCCCGTCTCCAGACCTGAACCCAATAGAAAATCTTTGGAGGGAGCTGAAGGTCCGTATTGCCCAGCGATAGCCCCGAAACCTGAAGGATCTGGAGAAGATCTGTATGGAAGAGTGGGCCAAAATCCCTGCTGCAATGTGTGCAAACCTGGTCAAGAACTACAAGAAACGTCTGATCTCTGTAATTGCAAACAAAGGTTTCTGTACCAAATATTAAGTTCTGTTTTCCTGATGTACCAAATACTTATGTCATGCAATAAAATGCAAATTAATTACTTAAAAATCTTAAACTTAAAAAAAAAATACAATGTGATTTTCTGGATTTTTGTTTTAGATTCCGTCTCTCACAATTGAAGTGTACCTATGATAAAAAATTAGACTTCTACATGCTTTGTAAGTGGGAAAACCTGCAAAATCGGCAGTGTATCAAATACTTCTCCCCACTGTATAAATAATAAATAAAAGGTCTCTTCCTGTGTTTTTAATCTGTATTAATCCCAAATACATGGATGAATACAATGAGATCAAGCTAAATACTAAAAAAAAAAAAAAACAGTTAAATGACAGTTCCTATTTAATGTCCTGTCTTGGTTACCTCTGGTACCTGCCAGCTGATCGTTCACAATGGATACAGCCACAGGCTACTGGTGAGCTAGCTGTGTCGTCTTTAGAGTGTATTTAATTTTCCTCCAGATGTAGTGGTTGGAGAGAAAAAGTATGGGGAGAATCGCAGCAACAACCTTTGATCTTGATGATTGAAACAGAATGCTCATTAAAATCGATTTTTTGTTTCAGAATTGGCATAGTAACGGCCCTAGTGACAAGCGTCCCTTGCATTCATGATGTTCATTAAATTATGCTTCAACAGCAAAAGAAGTTTAAAGTCTATCACCAGACCCTGTCAGTGATCGGATCATGCGACATGCCACTGCCAGTTCTAACCTGTCACAGTGTAACCCAGCTGTGCTCTCTCTCTCACACACATCAGGTGGGAGTATTGCAGAAGCTGAAGCTTTATTCATATCTGAATAAAGCTGATACATAAGCTAATGTGAAAATCATGTCCGACTAAAGGATAAAATACCATCACTTAAACAGAAATGCTTCATGAAATGTAACGTATTCCATTTCTGAAAAAGGTTCAGGCCTGATGGAAGAGGTATTTTCTCGATTGATATATATTGTGATCGACCTTAAAGCCAAAAGAATGGTGCACTGCACACTGCTTGCCGTAAGCACGCACACTCATACATTGTATTCCAGATCTGCTAAAACACACCCACACAATGCAGAGTGTTTGGTTGATGGATAGTCAGGGAATTGTGTGGCTCAGAGAGAGGACATAACATTTATGAAACTAGGAGGGAAGTCATTAAAATTTCATATTGACAAAAGGGACGTGTGTGTGTGGTTCACTGACAGGTGATGGAGGTCTATTGCCTTTTCTACTGCCATTTCCCCCCCTAATACAACACCCCCTCACCCCACCCTGCACCACACAGGATGACTTCCACACTGAAACCTCCCTGAAGATTGTTTTTATGAAACACATAGGACCGCTTTGTTGAAAATGCCTAATAAAACCACTACCCTTCTCCTTTCACTGATTTTCTGTTTTTCTGGAGTGAGCCTAAGGTGATGTGGAAATGTGGAAGAAAACGGGTATTACACTAAATGTTAGGCGTTTTTTGTGACATTTGTAGACAATCTCTTAACATTGTGACAACAATCAATAAATCAAATGGTATGAGAAATAAATAAATAAATGTAAAAAATCAGTTGTCTATAGCTGTGGCAGGCCTGTATTAAACCCGTCATCATTGCATTTTGTCCCAATGAAAGGATTGCCTGCCTTCTTGCCTGTGTACCTTCATACCTGCCTGCCTACGCATACTCTTTCCACGCTATTTGCGAGCTAGTCCCAAAGGAAAGGTAGAGAAGGCACCAAAATTTCACAGTACTCGCATACGAGGTGGTGAGTCAAAATAATAGTCATGTTTGTTGTTATATCATGATAATGTTAGGTGTTTTCTTGCATCTGAATTGAGGCATAAGGTTATTGGATACGGTTAATCAAGACAAGGATGTGCTGCTTTCACAGCATTGTATTACGTAGTAATACAATAATACTTATTTGTTATTATTTTGTTGCATTACGTAGTAATACAATAATATTTACGTAGTAATACAATAATACTGCAGGTCAATTAGAGTCTATAACAAGACCCCCTGGAATCGTGAGACATGCCAGGTGCCTCTCTGCAACTTCCTGAAGAGGCCTTGCTTTGCACTGTGGCATGCCTGAAAATGAGGGAAAAAAACAAGTAGGACTGTTTGTATTGAGTGTGGATTATGTTATTGTTCTTGACAGATTTCATGCAAAACCTGCACATATATCTATTCACAAGGGATTGAAAAATAATATTTTTGTGTAAAAAGTCTTCACTCATGTTGTTTGAGGTGTGATTTTGAATAAAAAACTACAAAATTGTACTTTTCATTTTTGAAAGCCTTCAGTATATTGAACATTTTTTCACTCATACTTAATTTCTAAGCAGATTACATGCATGCTTATGATAGCCAAGGTTGTTCTAAATCTATAGATACCAAACACATGATGTTCCATGTACATTACATATTGTTTATATGCCCAAATGTAAAAGTAGTCAAAATGGGCCAAACATGGCTTAGTCCTCAGAGGGTTAAATGTTAAATCTAAATGTAAATGTTAAATCTAAATGTTAAATGTAAAATCTAAATGTCACAGGTGAAACTAAATATTTAGCTAATATGCAAATTCACACTGCCTCTGAAAGTACTGTCAGCGAAAGTACCAAAATAAAAGCTCACTGAAGCGAACGAGCGCTATCCGAGTGATTGCGCTGCACTGTTAGTCACGTCTCCTCACCATGCTCTCATGTTGCCTGCCACCATGTCCAGCGACTTAGCTGGAAACATAGGTAGGGCTATTTTTGGCAGCAATACAGAGTTTCAGCAACGTCTGCAACGACAGCAATTATTATCGCCGTAGTGGCGGTTCGCCAATTCTCCGCCGTTGTTTGTTCACGCAGAGCCAAGCAGCTCCAGCGTAAAGACGAGCCGCTGTATAATTCACACGGAAAGCCGGCTGACTGTTGATAATCATATGGATGCTGTTATTATGTGTTGTGATTGAGATCCTGACCCACCAAACATCCTGGAATGTGACAAAGTTACGTTTTTCGCTCTAAATTACATAATTACATAATCGCATAATCAGTAAACTGGATGCTGTCTGAGTCTGTCACTTGCGGGGAGGGAGGCTGTTTTCTGGGGGAAAGTTCACTCAAGTCTCGGTCGGGAGGGCTGACTGTGCCGGTGATTTTTTTTCATCACACTCACTTGGTGAGTTATAGTTTTTTGCCAGTGACAGACGCGATAATGCAGCGACTCTGTGAAAAGGGCTATGGCGCTGTCGTTGCAGACGCATTGCTGAACCTCTGTATTGCCGCCAAAATGGCCCTACCAATGTTTTCAGCTAAGTCGCTGGACATGCTGGCAGGCAACATGAGAGCACGGTGAGGAGACGTGACTAACAGCGCAGCGCAATCACTCCGTCTGACTAACCGAGGAAGACCGTGGATAGCGCTTGTTCGCTTCAATTAACTTTTATTTCGTATATATATATATATATGGTGACAGGCAGTGTGAATTTGCATATTAGCTAAATATTTAAATTCAACATTTAGATTTAACATTTAGATTTAGATTTAGATTTAGATTTGTCATTTAGATTCACCATTTAATTTGTACCTCAAATGTGAGAATGAGCTAAATGTGAGTAAAGTGAGCTAAATGTGAGAAAAGTGAGCTAAATATTAAAAATATTTTTTTTTACATTTGGCACCCCATACACTTATACCCCTTAAATCCCTTTTGTTGTTTTGTTCTGTTGCAGCATCTTTGTGTTGGGACGCACTGATCTGGGGTAACCGACTGGTATCTGCACAGATACAGATCACTGTTTAATAAACTGATACTCAGCGAAGACTTCCACTATATTTTTATGTTTTGTGTTCTTTATTCAATAAGTACTTGTTGTTTATTCTGTAGCGATGCTGTGAAGAAGATGAAGGAGTCTCCGCCGACACTGACTTAGTTGCATATAAAAAGGTTTATTACAAAAAGTACAGCATCTGAACAAGCACCAAAAGTTGCCTGTGAGAAGACCCGAAGCCGAATGTGGATCTCCTCCCGATCCTCACACAGACCCCACTACTTATTCCTGTGTGCTAATCAATCTTAAAAGCACAGAGACAACCTATCATTACCTCATCTTATCTTTCCCAGGGTATAACATCTGGTTTAAGTTTGTAAAACTCTAAAACACAAGTCCGAAGGAATCCATTGCTCTAGGGGCTTTTAACCTTTGGTCTTTAACCTAAGGCTCCTTGACCAGAACATTCCTTCAAACATGACCATACAGTTTGTAACTTGACCACAGGTAGAACAGCACTCTGTTGGATGAGATAGCTGATGTGGATCAATAAACAATTCAATTCAATTAATTCATGTATCAGTAAAATTCACCTCATACTGCTTCTACAGACAGCACTTGTTTTCATACTTTTCATTTGTGTAATAAACTGTATATGGGGTCAGCACTGTTAATAAAAACTTGTTTTGCTCCACAGGCCAGTCAGCATGTCCTTACATGGAAACAGAGCTCCCTTGATGAATTTAGGACAGTGCTGAAGTGGCAGAATGGGTACAGTAAGTTTTATACAAACACAAATAAGCTCTGCATGACTGTTTCTAAACACAGTCAGAACTCTCTGAGCCAGTCCTCACTCTTACATATCGATGAAGTTCAGCTCTTCTAATGCAGTACCAGATAATATCACACTACAGCCACTGATCATTCACTGCTTTCAGCAGTAATATGATTTCTGAAAGTAATTTGAACAAGAGATCTGGTTCCTTTCATCAGCTGAAGGAATGGTTAAATACCTAGGTGACCATAGGAGCACCTATGGTAGATAAAGGGGAAAATATCCTTGTGCAGCAGAATAAAAGCAAAGATCATCTATCACTTGTGGAGACTGCCTTCTCAAGAAAAAAAGATCTGTCATTGGTTTCAATGCCTCATACAACCCAAGTTTCCCCCAGACAAGGACCTCTTGCAGCCATGTATTTTATAGAGCTAAAGTGATAAATCACCTAGGCACATATAACAAATATCGGATAGGGCTGCACAATGTTATTTTCACCAGTTAACTAAAATAGCTCTACGTGGAAATTATTCATCATTCTAGAATGATTATTACCAAAGTATGCCCTGCTTGTTTAATAAACTGATCAAGAATCATTTTGATTGGTGGTTCATTGTACATGCAGAGTTCTGTGATGTGACTTTTACTCATGTGCACATCATCATGTCAATGTTGAAATGATATACTGTACAGCCCTTGTATGGGTATAACTGTATATGGTGGATATTGGCAAACTTTTTCTCCTAAAAATCCTGTGTTGTCTGGACTGAAGTGCTGTGAGAAGTAGCATGGCCTTCTTATATAGCCTTAAAGATTTGTAATGAGGCAGTCAGGGTGAAGGGAGGAGTTCATAAATGATGCTGTCATGATGTGTTCCTAACCATACTATTTTTTTTTTAATCCTGACCACAATTTAGGGCTGGGCAATATATATGACATATATCGTTATCATGATGTGAGACTATAAACCGTCTTAGATTTCGGATATCGTTTATCGTGATATGGCATAAGTGTTGTCTTTTCACGGTTTTAGGGTGCTTTACAGTAAAGTGATGTAATTTTCTGAACTTACCAGACTGTTCTACTTGTTCTAATACTTGTCTTTACCCACTCATTAATTATATGCACATTACTGATGATATTTGATCAGAACTCTCATTGTATTACCAGTAAGTCGTCTCTACAATATTGCTACAATATTGCTATCGAAGTAGAGGCTATATGGACATCCAGTCCTAACATTTATGAGGTGCTTTTGAGAAGACTTCAAAATATCAACGTGTATATTGAATATCGCAATATGGCCTAAAAATAGCCCTACCAAAATGATTCTCCTAACTCAGTGAAGTAGGTGTTTATCTAAACAAAACTGTCATCTTTCCCTTACAAAGTACTTTATGTGTCTACACCTAACCAAGCCTAATGATGAGTGATCAGAAAATGGTCATGAATAATTTTTGTAATGGAGGCTTCAACTGTTATGGAGAGCGTCGTCCTGTTGAGTGGGGCATCAGATCAGAGAATGTTAATATGGGTTATGGATTTTTTTAAAAACAACTAATTATTTTTTTATTAATGGTCTATGGGGGCTAAGTGTTTGATACCCAATAGATAGATTATTAGGCGACATGTCCCATTAACTGACCTGTAGTGGTTCTTCATTGGAATCCTCTGTTCATTTTTTACAGTCTGCATTTCTCTGTAACAGAGATTAAATGAACACAAACACATGACTGCTGCCATGCTGTTTGCTTTGTGCTGAGACATCAGCAGTCACCAGTAACCATGTATTGATCTGCATTCAAAGTGCACTTAGCAGGGAGTGCTGCACGATTAGAGGGAGGGGGGAGTGGAGGAAGATGAAAGGTAGGGATAGATCAGGAGGAGAGGAGAGGAGGCAGAAGGGAGAACAGCTAGACAGAGAAGGAAGAAAACAAAAGTCCTAGATGTAAATTTGTTTAATTGCTTTCATTCTTAAGGGAGATGGAGGCAGTAGAGATAAACTTAATTGGCAGCAGCAAACGGTTGTTGACAGGCAGCTGCTTTATTGGTAAAGAGATGATGTAGTGAGAAGGTTGGGCTAATCAAAAAAAATATGAGCTGGTGTTCACATGTCCTATAAACTTCTGATAATCAAGATTTATCACAGTTTAACATAATATTGATCCTGATCGCTAAAGAGTATTTTTTAATGAAGATCCACCTAATATATTCAGCGTAGAGTGTTCTACCTGGCCCAAAGGGAAATGATAAGATTTCACTTATATCTGTCTCCTATGCCTTCAAATTAGTTTTATTTACAATATTTGTTACAAAAATGACTAAATGAACCCTATTACCTGAATACAAGATACTGCTTCTTCACCATCGACCTGTGGCTTCAATAGCTGACTATTGTTTGGAATCTAATGTGGTATTTGCAAAGTTCACCTTGTTGTTGCTCTGCATTGAATGCAGAGGTACAGTTTTATTATGGAAATTATTTAGGTGGAGCATTTCCACCCACACCAGAATGCAGTACCAATGGTGGCTGAATGTTGTGAATTCTCAAACAGAGAGCAGGAATGAATCAGAACTTTACTGTAACAGGCTCAAGCTGTATTAGAGAGGCTCTTCTTGTAATTCTGTTAGCAATGATATTTTTTCAAATTTTAGTAAGAATCCTCCCTGTTTTCTGATCTGCTCTTTATTCAATTAATCATTTGGATCTCTTGTCAAGCAAAAATCATTAGCTGGTTCCATCTTTTTACAATATTAGGATTGGCAGCTCCTTGCCTTCTATCCTAGTGTTAAATTATTTGACCTTGGCACTGTTTGCTGGACAAAAAAAGGCAATGTCAGGGGCCATCACCTTTGTCTCTGATAAAAAAAAAAAGCCATTTCCTGACGTTTAAATACTTAATCAAGGAACATGCTGACAGATTAATTGATAAAGGAAAATATTGTTACAGTATTTGTTATATTCATCAGTACCACAACTGAGTCATGTTAAACACATCACCTTTTAAACCAAATGCTGCTTTCATTTACTAATTATTTCCAGTTCTGTCTAGTTTAAACTGCAAATGTATCGATTACTTTAATCAACAGATTAATCAACAATGAAAAATGGTTAGTTGTAACCCCAGTCTAAGCCACTTACTGTAAGTGAAACTCAACGCTTTCTACACAGATGTTAGGCATAATCTCTCGTTTTCATTGTAGGCTTTTAGCTTGAAATATTTGTAGGAGTTGGGCTGGGCAATATGGACTTAAAATAATATTGCAATATTTTAAGGGCTATATCACAATACATGTTATACATCTTGATATTTTGAAATGTCCTCAAAAGCACATCATAAATGTTGGGAGTGGGTTAGGCCTGCACGATATGAGCAAAATGTGCGATGTGCAGAGAGGACCGGACTCTTTAGTAACTAACTGATCCTGTAATCATAATCGATGGTAGAAATCCAAGATTAAATCAAAAAGCATTAAAGCATGAATAGCCTACTGTATGTTTCATAAAATCTGATTTTCATTTTCATGTAGTTTGTGTGTGAAATCGCTGCAGTGGACACGACTGTGCAGAGGCGCAAACCGCACACTGGAGACAGTGCACAGAGCCCACTGTAGACAGTGCACTCTCCACACACACACTCTGCCTTCTCCAGTCAGCTAATCTGGATCATCCACACCACTTGCAAATATGGACTGTATGATTTATGAAAGCCTGTAAATAAAGTCAGTGACAAATCTCACAGAATCGTGACGCTCATCGTGAGTCCTTATCATGATGCAGGCCAAGTTAACTGCAACTACATTTCAATCGATAAATAGTATTCATCTATCAAACCTCCATATACAAACTATATCCCAGGCTGTGGGATACCGCTGATTGTCGTGCATAATTTTGGCACGTGAATTTTGAAACGTTTCTCGTGAGCACGAGAAACTTTTTCGTTCCCACCAGATACTTTCTCGTGCTGACGAGAAAAGTTTCTCATGCTCAAAGTAACTTTTTTTCCCCCATGTCCCTTTAGGGGCTCCATATTTTTATAACCATTAAAAAACCTCTCTTTTTTAGAGATATTCAGGGAACAGTCTCCATTACATAGATTTTCAAACCAAGAGCTATGTCAAGTGATGTAAAATGTCCACCTTAGTCATGACTCTTTAAAATAAAAGACACTTTTATAGGGACTGTATCAAGATAGTTGTTTTTGTTAAGTGTAAAAATTAGCCAATATGTCATCTGATTTTTAAACTACTAAAAAACAGTACCAGTCTTAAAAACTAAAGTCATTCTTTACATCCAGCAAAACATAAGCACTGAACAGAACACATAGTAAATATTTTGATATTCTGAAAGTTCTACAGATTATACAGATATACAGATTGGTGGAAAAAGTTCATCTTCAAGCTTGAATTATCTGGTTGAATTCAAAATGCGCAGTCTTCAAATGCCACAGACCGTATTAAGTAGTTTGCCTTGTGATCCAGTAGAGGGCACTCTAAAATTTCACCAACACGCTTTAGAACATCTACCACTGATGTGGTAATTGGCATCAAAATTGGTATTCTGCGTTATTTCTTTCCAGCACAAATAAAAACGCAGTAGGTTGATGTTATGAGTGCACAGAAGTGCATAAGCAAGTGGACAATCATCCTCCTAAGGGAGCATTTCGGTTGCACTTACACAAACGCAGTGCTGAAAAAAGGGGGCGATGACAACTCTCCACACTAGCATCTGTTCAACCTGCTCATGTTAACAATAATAGCAAAGTGTATAAATAATGGCGCCTGCAGGTTTCAGGAAGTATGATGGCTTGTATTGTCCCCCTATTCATCTGCAGTAATAACTGTGGCTATTGTTTAGTAATTTGGTGACTTCATCGCTCCATAATGTTAGATAAACAGAGTTTCTGGATAAATGGAGTTTCTTTCATTCAATGCAAACAGCTCAGTCAGACACGACAACAAATACGGCCTAAAAAATATATTTTGCGGGGGACACTGGACAGTCCAACACCGTAAGACCAAAACACTCACAGGATGGATCATGGATTTCTGATAACGTATATCTTGGATAACCTGCTCAGGTCATGTCTCTGTCCCCTCCCACCTCTAGAATTCCATTAAGACTGTCCATGAGAGTGTATTTGTCCTTATTTCATGTTATTACATATGACACTGATGCAAAGTGACATTTTTTCCCTCATTTTCTGAGAAGAGGATAATCTTTATGGGATATCAGTCTGCACTAGTTAATAGTTTTCCTGTCTGGGCAGTAACATTGGATTACTCTGTCTTGAATGAGTGTTGCTATGCTACTGCCTTTTGCTCCTGTCTCTGCCAATACCATTTGACTCTGATGAAGATGCAGTGGATGTCTAAACGTTAGTCCCTTGCACCTAATGAAGTATTAAATGAAGCAGAGTCTCGGGTGCATTCCTGGGTTCAGTGCCAGTGAAGTGGCCCTCACATCCTCCCCGTCCTTGGAGCACTGCTCCTCTACAGCTACAGCAATGCCACCCTTACAAAAAATACTGACAACTCCAGCACTGCACAATACATACCGACAAATGATAACGTTACAGCTGATGCTTATTCTGTGGAAACTATGCATAAAAAATGTAATTTTGTAATTATGAATGACTATTACAATCTCATCTGATCTTTGACTGCTCCAGTTATTGAGATTGCTCTGAACTGGGTTGGGCTACTTATTGGCTAACATGCTTACTGTATATTGTTTACAAAGCCTAAAACAGCGGCAACCAATACTGGAAATACCACAAATTAAATTCACCATCAAAATCACCATTCAATTAAGGACACAGAGTGCTAGCACCACCAAAAATTAGACCCAACTCTTGAAACGAGCATCAAGGCACTTAGAGAAACACCTCCATCCCCCACATCAAACCAGAACATTACTGTCTGCTTTCTCCAGCATTAATGGACCCATCACATGTGTTGTCTTTTTGTTTTTTGTAATGGTTAAGGACATAGTGTCAATAAACACAGTGGGTTACACCAACAAATAAACATTTCACACTGCAGGATTACTAAAGGATTTATACCAGAAGGACTGAAGAGTTATGCTTACTTTTGTAATTTACTTTAATAGATTGATTTTTGTTGCACACAAAATTCTTTAACATACTTTTAACTGGATATGAAACAGTCTCAATTTAATACCGATGTCTCTATACGCGCTACATACAAGACTCGATACAATACAAGACTGTATAATTATTAGAGATGTTCCGATACCATTTTTTCCCTCCCGATACCGATTCCGATACTTGCGCTGTGGGTATCAGCCAATACCGAGTATGAAATATCATACTACACCTGCATTACTGTGATATGATTATCATTGTGGTAAGGCCTGGCTCAGGTTAAACCCTTTGTAAAACATGAATGAATACAGCAAATGGAAGCCATTTATTTTTAAATTTATTTTTAAATAGAACAGTATAAAACAGTAGTGCAGCAGCAACTTAACTAAATAAATCTAGGAATAATTTTTTTAAATTAAAGTGCAGCAAAATAAAAAAGGCATTTAAATGTTTAAATAGAGCAGTGTAAAATACTAGTGAAACAGCAAATTAACTGAATAAATCTAGAAATAAATTCCTTTGATAAAACTTAAAAGTGAAGCCACAATATTTTTAAATAAAAGGCAGGCATTTAAATGTTTAAATAGAACTATATAATAAGAATTATAATTATAATAAAGTTGTGCAACAGCAACTTGGCTGAATAAATCTAGTGAAAAAAATTAAAGTGCAGCCACAATATTGTAAAAATAAAAAAGGCATTTAAATAGAACAGTATAAAAAAGTAGTCCAACAGTAACTTAAATGATTCCTTTAAATAAACTTAAAGTGCAGCCATTATGTACTAAAATAAAGGCATTCCAATCTTTAAATAGTGCAGTATTTAACAATAGTGCAACACCGACCTATAAAGTAAACATTCAAAAATATAAAAATCAAAAGAGCAGCAAGCTACACAGTAAACAAAAAATACTTTAAAACAAGTAGGCTACATATTGCAGTAGCATTTTAGCAATGTAGTATTGCTCATAATTGCTCAAGAGCAAAGGTAGATTCTTCTTTAAGAAGATGAGCATTTCTGCTCTCTGTCCTCCTAGCCTGTTCCTTCTTGCATCAACAATGTTGGACGCTGCACTGAACAGTCTCTCACTGTCAACACTGGTACAAGGAGCAAAGATAAACTTTGCAGCAGTGGCAGCCAGGCTGGGAAACCAAATTTGGTTTACTCCCCAGTACTGGAATAGGCTGTCTGAGCGTGGGACGTTTGCTCTGTCAAATATGTCTGTATTTGAACATGTGTGCTTGTGCTACTTGCCCCACGTTCCTCATCATGCTCCTGCAGGATTTCCTCAAACAGACCTTTCAAGCTGCTCTTTCTGCTGCTGCTGCTGTCTGGCTGTGCTTCCATACGTGGGGCTTTATGGGGGTTTTCTGGCACTGTTTCTGCTCCCTCAGGTGTGGTCCTGCTCAGTAACGCCTCCATCTTCTCGACCTCTCGGGCCAGAGCATCCTTAGCATGCTTGATGCTGTCTGCACCTGTGAAGTATCTGAAACAACAATGAAAATAATACATAAATGTCTTAATGTGTAAAATAAACAAATAAACAACATCCTCCATAGTAGCTTTTAGTGGTAACATAATAATGCAATATCTAGTTCCAAAACACCATTTCAAAATTTTGTTTATAATATAGACATTTAATAAAAATATTAGACATACCTGTCTTTGAATCGTAGGTCTAAAAGAGTGGCAACTGCATACAAGGGCTCATTCTCGATGGTCTTGAATCTTTTCTGGACAGCCTCAAGAAGGGTTGTTTTCATGGTTTTTATACCCGTGTCCCCCTTGTTCTCCCAAGCAAGTAGGCATTTCAGCACTGTGACCGAGGGGATGACTTCAGCTGCAGATGAGGTGGAGGAGCTATTCTGTCTGGTCAGTTCTTCAAATGGCGCCAGAATAGTGATTATTTTCTCCAGTAAAGCCCACTGGTTAGCCGTAAGGGTCACTGGCAGGTTGTGGTCAGCTCCATATGCTGAAATTGACCGCTTCTTCTCTAGTAAACTTTCGACCATATAGTAGGTACTGTTCCACCTCATTGCTATGTTTTGATGCAGACGTTTGGTGGGCATTTGGAGATCTTTTTGAATATCTTCCAGGCGTGTATTAGCCAGTGGCGAGTGTTTGAAATGCACAACTATCTTCCTACCATTCGCCAGTGTATCACTCACACTTCTCTGTGACAGTAGCCCTTCATGCACCACCAGCTGGAGAGTGTGGGCGAAGCACCCAAACTTGGTACACCCATCTCGTCATGAACGTTGGACTTGGGGATTTTCCACTTTACTAGCATCCCCTCAATTGCTTTGGCAATTAATGTGCCAGTACGTGACCCTTCGAACTCGTTGGCATGCAGCACCACGCTTCGAGGGGTAAATGTTCACTCTCTGTCCACCCAGTGTGAGGTTAAACTTAGGAAAGACATGGGGTACACATTGGAGCTCCAAATGTCCGTGGTAAAGCTGATTGCCTGCACGTCTTTCAGCATACATGAAATGTGTTCCCTTACTGTCTCATATAATTTGGGTAGCGAAATTTCAGAGATATATTTGCGACCTGGCAAACAATACCTTGCCTCCAAATGCTCCATTAAGTGGCAATATCCCACATTTTCAAAGACAGATAGGGGTTGGTCATCCAGGAACTGTCTTTCTGTCTGTCTTTGGGGAATTTATCTTGTCGCTGGAAGGCAGTTTCCAGAGTTTGCTGCTGCAGTTCATCCTTCTTTTTTCGAAAAACCCTTAGCAATGGTAAATTCGTTGTGCTGTTTAGCGTGACGTGGCTTCAAATGTTTGATTATGTTGCTGGTGTTGAAATTTGCAACACTCATGCAACCCCTCGAATTTACTTCTTTGAATATGTTGCATGTCGCAGTCTTACTGGTGGGAGCATCCAGTGTAAAATACTGCAAAACCGCTGGCATGATGCACTAACGATAGCTCCTTGTTCACAGGTGTCAGGTGATGCCGATGGCAGCACAGCGCAACTGTTTTAAAAGCAGCGAAGAAGAACTGTGTCAGAGCTAACGTAGCTAACCGGTAAATAGATTCCTATTTCTAATAAATTACATGGTATCAGATCGGTGCCTGGACTCCAGTACTCGCCGATACAGATGCCAGCATTTTCTGCAGTATCGGAGGCATTTCCGATACTGGTATCGGAATCAGAACAACTCTAATAATTATTATAGTTAGGTCTTTTTACAGGTTCTGAATCTTTAATTAAGAAACTATAAATCAAAGGAGTTGTATAGCTCAACAGAAAGTGACTTAATTACACTGACTGTTATGAAAACACTCTAGTGGGAGAGTGTGTATTTAACGGACTGTGCACTTTTTTCGGGATAACAGGCTGTTTTCTGGATAACAAATCTGTGACATCATCAAAGTGTAAACTCTATGGGCTGTGCGGGAACTTCTGGGCGAGGCTCTCTCTACTGTGCATATTCAGGTAGAGGTTAGTGAAGGAAGATGTGCCAGGCGATTAATATTGTCAGACTGAATGGGCACAACTTTTTGGGTCTGGTGTCTAGTATTGTTTAAAATCTATGGCAGTCAACCTTACAAATCAACAAACTTCACAAAATTAGCTTACATAAGTGATTAAGAGGTGGCTTGATATGGGAATTCAGTGGAAAACAAACGAACTGTATATCATTGAACCAGGTAGTCATGGTGGCGACTGTAGAGAAAGAAATGTCTTAATGGTAATGTTAAAGTGCAATATGAAGGCATATATATTTAGCCCACCTTCCTACACTATTGAATGTTTTGTAATGCTTTGGACAGCAACAAATGATCAATGCTAGCTCTAATGATTGCTTTCTTAATGTGACCCTGAAATGTCAATGAGAAGAATAGGCATTAATTGTCTGTTTGAGCCCAGATTATTTAGCATCTATTTCCCAATATCAATCCCCTGATGTATATCACACTTGTTAGTTGCACGTGACAAGAAAAATATCCTGGTTAAAGAAGTCACTGCTTATATTAGCATCTGGGGGGCTTCGAAGCGTGGAAAAAGTTGAAAGATCATTTGTAAAAAGGAAAGTCATTATGTCAATCTTATGTCAAATTAGTTATTTTTCTAATTATTTCAGAAAACTAAATTAAATATTGTTGATAAAAATTCTGATTCTAATATCATTCTGATTGTAATAGCTTGAATACTGTCACTCATAAGCAGTATGCATTTTAAAAGAGTGGATGATAACAGATGCCATCCTTGTTAGCAAAATGACCAAAAGCATCTCCATTGTTAACCTGCCATCCCCAATCTCCATCTCTTAGTAGCAGAGAGAATGAAGGAGCAAAGGCAGTGTTTCCCACACATTAATGTATTTGTGGTGGTCCACCACAATATCAAAATTGGCTGCCACATATTGATTTTCTATTTTAGGAGCTGCACGTCCCGTTCTCACTCACTCAAGACCCGTCAGTGAATAGCATGATGTTATACTCCGATACAGTGGATGGCGGTGTGGTTTTTAGTCCGCCGGTAAAACCAAGGAAGAAGAGGAGGAGAAGCACTATTTAACGCAGTTGGCTTGACCTTAACTTTCTCTGCAAAGAAGGTGGCTGGCCTCATCGTCGAGATCAAGCCCCCTCAAAGAGCATCAGGCCTTGAAAACAGTTTTTGTCGTGGCCAAGAAATGTAGTTACATCATCATGTGATGCAGTGAGGACTTTTTCCCAAAAGCTAACTTTGTGAAAGACACATCTGTAAAACGGTAATAAAATCTTACAACCCCCGCGAAATGACTCGTTTTACTGTCAGAATTTGGGAAACTCGGTCCAATAAAATTTGGAGAGTCTAGAAGTCTTGTACACCCTGGACAGGTCACCAGCTCGTCGCAGGGCCCTTACTGATGGCAGAGGTCACCCCGCAGGGTGTCAACTGCACATCAGGAGCAATTTGGGGTTCAGTATCTTGCTCAAGGATACTTCGACATACAGCTCAGCTCCTCCCAGGGGAGCCGGGATTCGAATCAGCAACCTTCCGATCACTAGTCAACCTGCTCTACCTGCTGAGCTACAGCAATGTACCCAATGCCAGTATCGGTATCGGTCCATCCCTAACAACCACGATGCCTGCCTTTCAGCAAATTGGAGCTCTCAGTCAGCATGTGCAGGAATTAGGCTTGCTGACAGGCTTTGCCAACAGACCAGCACATTACACTGCAAGCCATGGCTCAGAGGCTACCACGTGCTGACACGGAGGCTGGTGGCCTGTTGGGAGCCAGTCTGTATAGTAACCGTGAACCTGCACTGTAGTAGTTCTGGCTCACCTCAAAGTCATGTATACAAATCTGGATATTTATTGTAAGGATGTGTTTTCTGAAACACTAGTTTCCAATTGTCTTCTATCCATGTACCATAATCTTAGCGTCAAAATTTAGAATAACCAGTGATAGAATGTAACTAAGTACAATTTACTCAAGTACTGTACTTCAGTACAATTCTGAGGTACTTTATTTCAGTATTTCCATTTTCTGCTACTTTATACCTTTTCTGCTTGACATTTATTTGACAACATGAGTTACTTGTTACTTTGCAGATTGAGATTGTTCAATGTTGATTACCCATGATGTGTATCCAATTAGATAGTGTTGTGGGCGGGAGATTGAGTGAGACAACATAGTGGTGACTGGAGAGAAAGAATGCTGAAGCAGAGTCAATTTCTATTATTAATTTCTTTTATCAGCAATCCAAGAGAAAAAAACACTGATACCGATAACTGGAAAAATGCTGAGTATTGGCCTCACAAGGCGAAAGCCTCTAAAATAGAAAATCACACACATTTGATATATTGTAGTCTTGTAAATCTCTGTAAATATCTTAGCTGCTCCATTATGCTCACCAGCTTATCTCTAACTTTTTCTGCCATTTGGCACTGGACAGGTGACATTCTATAAGTTTGTCAGAGCCCGTTTACTGAAAAAAATCTGCCTTGCTATAGACACCAGGTTGATGAAAGCAGTGAACCAAGACAGCATTGGTATGGGTATAAACAAAAAACATAATACTAAAAAGCTGGGCAGAGCTGAGAGAAACTGCAGAGTTGGTGCTAATTCTCTGTGGGTTTGTCACTACAAGTGACTCCTCTCATACTACACAGTGATCTTACACATTAATATTATTATTAATAATAATAATAATAATAATAATAATAGTAAACATGATATAGAGTAATAATAATAATAATAATAATAATAATAATAATAATAATAATAATAAAATATTGATTGGTGGAGCTTTAAAATGCATTCTGCCTGAACACATTAAAGCACACATAGACCCCAAATTCCAAAATTAATTTCCAGTAGAATAGTTTCTAGAATCAAGTCATTGCATTTTAATAGCATTGCAGTAACCTTACTTTCACTGTCAAGATATTGATGCTGACAATTATAAAAACAACGGAAACTGCATTGGTAACAATAGACTCATCTCAACCCTGGCAGAAAAATGCGAAGATTATGCTTTCAATACTGTAATGTACGTATTGATACATTTCTGGTATAGATTTATGTGCCTGCGCCATCTAAATATATATTTTTTAAAGCGGGGAAAGAAAGAATAAGATTCTCTGGTGCAGTAAATTCGCGTGTGATTATTCACGCGTGACTTCTGTAAAGCACCAGCTCCTGTCACATCTAATACAAACAGATTTGACTTCATTATGTGACAAACATTAAATTACCACACACAGAGAGGCAGAGTACCGTGGAATTGCATCAGTGTAGGAGCTAATTGAAGTGAAGTGAAGCAGATGCAGCAGGCTTCATGCTGCTAGTCTGCACCGCACTGCGCCCCGCTTCAACCCAACACACAACACCAGCGACTACACACAGTCTGCATGCTGCTTAACTCCTCTTTATGAGACAATGACAGCTATACCGGCTACAACAAACCCCTTCTCCAATTCTCCTCTTTTCCATTTGTCTTTTTTTTTCTGGCTGTCATTATGTTTTAACACCTCTTCCATCCTTCCAGTCCTCTGTCAGCATGATGCGGATTCGCTGACCAATGACTAGTATCTAAAGGAGCTGTCAACCCTAATGCGGTAAACTCCCTGCCGACACCACACAGGGCCAAGCTGAACGACGCAGTAACACCCAGCACGGCGTCGACACTCGTCGATGCTTCGGAGCAACACAGAAATCACTTACAGTTCGCAGGAACTGGATTTCGTCCTCGCCCTCTCCTCCTTCAGCCATGGTAAGCTTTCACACGGAGATGCTCGTGCTGTATCTGCGTGTGGAGCAGAAGCTGGCTGTACGTGTGTGGTGGTGTGTGCGTGTTCGAGACGGCAAAAGTCAACGCACAGCTGAGCTCGTCTCTCATTGGATGGCGCGCGCTCACTGAGGGAGGAGCTGCACAGGTGTGAGCGAGTGTGTATGTGTGCGAGCGAGCACACATACTAAAATAGTCATCAGTTAGCAACGTATTTCAGCCTGGTACATCCAGCTGCATCCGTGAAAAAATATGAAAAGAATAAATACTGAGTTAGATAATCACTGAACACTGAATTATTGAACAGCCAAAGTTAGACTTGTTATTAATATTGCTATTTATAGCAAGGTGCTAATTGATAAATTATCACCTTTCTTCTGTCTAACACAGCATTTATTCCTTATGAAGAATAGGCTCCAAGAGAAAAAGTAGGATGATTAATGATGATTAAAAACTTACCTTTGTGTCATATACAAAGTGTGAGTAAAAGAGGCGTCGTCTGTTAATGTTGTCATCAAATAACTTACTTATAACTTATAACTTAACTCTGAGGTTAAGGGAACTAACTCCTCATGACCATCCTCAGCAGTCCACTTTAGCCTCTTAACACTTACCTGCTCCATGTAGTTCTCATCCTGGGTCCTCTTTGTTGAGGAGGGGAGGCCTAATATTGAAGGGGCAGACTTTTCAGACCTTTGAGATACTGAGGGTTCTGCAGAAGAGCAACCTCGCAACAGTCGTCATCAACAATGTCATTGCAGATCTCTTTATCCCTCAAACCCACTGTAATTTCTGTAATGTGCAGTGGGCAGCTGGGGCTCAGGTACGCTGGGCCTCAGATCGGTCAAGACTAGGGTTGGGTATCGTTTGGATTTTATCCGATACCGGTGCCTACTCAGTACTTTTTAAACGGTTCCGGTGCTAAAACGGTTCTCAAACCAGTGCTTAAAAAAACGAAACCGCACACATTTTGTCAAAAAACAATACCCTTTTATTTCCAGGGCCAATTTAAACACAATATAAAATAAAGCAATATAATTTAAAATATAAAATAAGAATTCACATTTACATCATATCAAATAAAACAATATTGTATCAAATATAAGTACTGAAGACGAATAGAGATTACTACCAGGGTAATCTAATCTCCATTTATGTTTTTTTTATTTATTTACTTTATTTATTTACAAATCATTTTAAAATCCAAGTGAAATTTCAAATCATAATATACAGCAAAAAACATGATCTCGTAAAAAGGGTAACCCCAAAAGCTATCAGCAGTTTATAAACGGGGGCCCAGAACATCAAAATAACAATACAATAATAATAACAATAATAATAGTAATAATAATAATAATAATAATAATAATAATAATAATTCCTATTTCTACCTGATTCCTATACCCAACCCCAAAAGTAATTTCATAAGTACAAAGAGTATCAAGTTTAAACACAATGACAAAAACACATCAGACACTGGTACAGCAAAACAGAACACAGCGACCCAGGCTTGAGCTACACATATTTCGACAGTAGTTTTTGTTTTAATCTCTTTTTAAAGATAGACAGAGATGCAGACTCTTTTATCGTCCTCTCAAGCTCATTCCAAGTCTGTGGGCCTTTAATGGACACACTAAGACTTGTACATTTCAGTTTCCATTTCTTTCCCTTTATAAGTTGTTTTCCTCTCGTGTTGTATTCGTGAGTGGGTAAAGAAATTGGGATGAGATGACAGAGTCTGTCATTGAGTCTAAAAACTACATCATACATTACACAGGCGTTGTGGAAAGTGTTGCATTCAGTGAGTTTTAGTAATGTGTAACTATAAAAAAGAGGATCAGAGGGAGCATTTAGTTTGGTCCATGATATTACTCGAATTACTTTCTTTTGTAAGGTCTGTAATTTCTTGAGATAACTAGGATATAAATTGCACCATACAGCATTACAGTAATTCAAATGAGGCTCAAATAGGGACCAATACAGGTTTAGAAGAGCTTCAAGAGGGAGGAAGTGTCGCAATTTTAAAAATAAGCCGACGTATTTAGATAATTTCTTTGTCAGATCATCAATATGCTCTCTGAAATTTAAACATTCATCAATGTGAACTCCCAGAAATTTAGTGGATTCTACCCTCTCAATGGCTCTACCATTTATCTCAATACTCATATGTTTAACATCATTTCAGTTTCTATTTGAGCGAAATACAATTAAATTGGTTTTATCAATATTTAAAGATAGTTTATTACATCTGAACCAGATGTCCACCTTTATCAATTCTTCACACATGAGATATTGAAGATGTTCCAAGTTTTTGTGTGACAGAGATACATTTGTGTCATCAGCAAAAATAAATTTATGTAAAATAAGAGAGGAGTTTACAATATCATTTACATATAAGATAAAAAGAAGCGGTCCTAATATTGATTCTTGCGGGACCCCATATTTCATAATGCTATGCTGTGATTTATTATTATTTACATGAACATATTGCTCCCTATAATATATATAACTTCTAAACCAATTTAGCACTGTGCCCATGATACCATTATGTTGCAATTTACCTAAGAGGATTGAGAAATTGATTGTATCGAACGCTTTAGATAGATCGAGGAAAACTCCAATCCCACACTCACCTCTATCAATAGTGTCGTTGATTTTTTCAGTAAGATCTAAAATGCAGTATTTGAGCTTCTCATGCTCCTAATGATATCAGTTACTTCTGCTTTTTCAGTTGGTGCAAGAAAGAAAGAATTTATATATTTACCTTGAATATATTGTTGATAGTTTGCTCCCTCTGGTGGCCTTATAGCTTCAGAGAGAGTTTTCCCTATGGAATTAGAATGGTTATTGAAACTATTTGCAAGATCATCACCATTTAAATTAATACTGGCATTTTCCTTGATTCTGGTGTCAGGAAGTACAGTATTTTATGTCCCCGGCCGAGAATCTGATTTAGCACCTTCCAGCTTTGCTTTTGATCACCATGAGAAGCATTGATAAGCGTGGTATAGTGTTTTCGCTTACTAATTCTTATGACATGTGTCAGCTTATTTCTATATTTTGTAAATTTCTCTTTGTTTTTGCCAGTTGGATTTTTAATGTAACGTTTATAAAGTATATTTTTCTTTTTAATAGATTTCAAGATACCCCTCGTAAACCACTTTTTTTTTATCCCCTGCATTACATTTTATGGTCTTTTCCGGAATGGTTTGCAGAGTCGGTTATTTCATCAATGACAGCATTATATGCTGCATCTGGGGTTTTGCAGCTTTAAACAGTATCCCATGATTTAGCTCTGAAATTTTCAGATAACTTCATAAAGTTATTTTCACTCAGTACTTTCACTCTTGATTTCAAGGATGTCTCATTAATCTTTTTAACAAGATCAATGAAGAGTACTATAGGAAAATGATCTGTGATGTCTGACAGAATTACACCTGAGTCAAAACATGCATTGTGGTTGTTCGTGATGATATTATCGATGATAGACTTACTGGATTCTGTTACTTTTGTATATGTATTTATAGCGGGGAAGAAAGATAAGGAGTACAGTGTATTCAAGAAATAATTTTTTGCACTATTCTCTTTAGCTAAATCGATGTTAAAATCCCCTAGAATAAATTGTTCAAATCAGAGTCGGGGGGTCGTTAAATCACCCCTACAATTAGATTTTTTCCTGTATTTACATTTAGTTCAACAAATAAGGAATCTGAGTAACCATCATCAATATTTAGATCATCACAGACACTCACGGAAAGTAGTGAATTTATATATAAACATACACCACCACCTGGTCTGCCAGGTCTATTTCTTTTGTATAATGTAAATCCATTCAGATTAAGGATGTTCAAATATGTTTTTTCATTAATCCAAGTTTCACTACATCCTATTACATCAAATCTGTGGTCTTGGCTGGCCAAAAGAGATAGTAAATCATCATAATGCTTTTTAAGGCTTCTAGTGTTTAAATGCATCAAAGAGTATGAATGATCATTTTTATATTTAATAGATTTTCGTTTAGCCGGTGCTTACATTTTAACTTTTTAAAGCAATGCTGTTCAAGTACTTCACAGTTTTCCTCACTGATTATATCATCAGTCCTGATGATATAGAGTCCTCCAAATGACCTGAACTGAACAGTGCAACACCTTAAATATTAAAAAAAGATACATAATATAAAACACACATATATAGAACAAGATATTGCAAAACAGTATTGCACATTTTAACAAGCTTTTGTGACTGGTAGGCCTAATGACCCAAGCTGAACAGTGCAACAACTTAAATATTAAAATAGATACATGTATAAAACACAAGTATAGAACAAGATATTGCACAACAGTATTGCACATTTTAACAAGCTTTTGTGACTGGTAATGACCTAAACTGAATAGTGCAACACCTTAAATATTAAAATAATGTAGATACAGAAATAAAACACAAATATTCTACAACAGTAGTGCACATTTAAAGAAGCTTTTTGTGACTGGTGAGGACACTTTACATTAGTTTTTAACAGTTCTTCTGCAAGAATATCACCATTTCCTGACTTAATGCATGCCCAGCACACAAGAAAACCCTCTCAGAGGGGGTTGATGAGGCCTGCACACACAAATAATTCTCTGACAGGAGAGACAAATTAGGGAGGGCATCCCTCTTACCCCCCTACCAGGCCACAGGGTCTTGTCCAGATGGGATGGCTGGCAGGCCTTTGTCGATCTCTATCGCTTTCTGGACCTGCTCTGTCATGGAGAGGGCACTGCTTGTGGTCTGAGTTGCATGGAGAAGTTCTCGGTCTTCATCCTCAAACAAATGCTCCAAGGCTGACATCTTGTGAGCTCCTCTTGGCTGGAAAATACAAACAAGTTTAGTATAGCACAAAAAACAACTATTAATTGTAGACTAGAGAGATAGTATGTGGTTGAACTTACATTTCTGCCTGCCTGGTTCCACCTCATCATCTTCACCCTCACCTTCTACTTCTGCCTCACTCTGAAGAGAGTCCTCTATTGGAAGCTGTAGACACAAACATATTGTCCATACAACAGCAATACTTAATTACAGAAACTCTAACATGGGCATGGACAAAAAGATGAGCAATTAGTACACTGTCATTGACAAACATGCAGTATAATACCTGAGCTGCAGTGGCATTGTCAATCCCTGCTTTCTCAAGCCTATCCCAAGCTTCCGCAACACCAACTTCCAGCCTGCCTTTAAAGCGAGGGTCCATCAAGGTGGCCTCCCTAAGGAAGTTCTGCATGTCCTGATCCTGTAATGCAAACATGGTTTAGTGTCTAATAGTGTAAATGGTGTAGTTTGCCTTCTTTCTTTGTGAACATAGATATTGGCTGCAAATGGATAGTACCTGGTATCTTTTTCCAAGATCTTCCCAGACCTTCTCTTTTATGGCAGCCATAAAAAGATTGTCATCATCGTCGATGGAATAGTGGGCCTCCAGCTTTGTGAGGATCGGGATGATTTGGCTGCATGTGGGGGACTTGTCACTTGACACACAGAGGGTTGAAGTGTACAACACCTTCATGACCTTCATAAATTCCTCTGCCTTCTCAAAGTCACTCTCGTTGAGCCTTTGTAGTCTGTCAAACATAAACAATAATGTACAAAAGGTAAATTAACATTATTACAAATTACCCTCTTGTCCATCAACTCACCTGTCTCTCTCCATTGGCCTCCTTAGCCTCTGATCGAGGCAGTCTGCCTGGATTGCAGGTAACTGCTCTACAAAGCGCTCCACCATGAGGTATAAAGAATTCCAGCGAGTCCTCACGTCCAGGATAACATTATGCTCTGGTAAATCTAAAGCACAGACATTTGAATTACAATAAACAATTGCTTATATTTAAAAGTATTACTTTTCAAGATTTATTAATAATTATATTTATGCGAGGAGTCGCTGCTTCTCTCTAAGAACAGTTTTGCTCATAGTGGAGCGCTTCAGCCACACCACCACTGAGCGAATCTTTGAACACCAGTTGGTCACAGCTGGGATGCCGTACACCTTCTGTGTTGCCAGGTTGAGTATGTGGACAAACACCCAACTTTTAAAATGTTCAAATTTCTCAGGGCAACATCCATGTTGCTTGCATTGTCTACTGTGGCAGCGATGACTTTTCCAGTCAACTTGAACTTCTCAAGAATACTGAGGATTTCTTCTGCCATCACTGGCCCTGTCTGGGACTCATACACAGCTTCAGTGCTTAGCACTTTCTGCTGAATGCTGCCCATGTGAATGTAATGAACAGTCACTGTTAGATAGTGGTCCTGGGCCACACTGGTCCATCAGTCAAGTTATTGCAATTTTGTTGACCTCCGCCAGCTGCTGGATGACATTCTGTTTTGTAACAGAATACCACGCAGGAATGAATTTGTTGGATATGTCATCACTGGATGGTGGCTTGTATCTAGTATTGAGGGCAGTGATCATCTCCCTTTATTAAAACATATTATTCTTCCGGTGGCGCTGCTCTGCTGCAACCCGGGCCACCTCGTGCTGCTGCTCCAGTGTTTTTAAGTGTTTTTGTCGTCGTTATTTGTGTAGCTTTTGTTTTAACGGTAGCCTACCTAATTGTGTAAAGCAAAGCAATGTTGCTGCTATTAAGAGGACTGCTTGTGGCTGTTATCGTCCGGCTTGTATCATGCCGACCCTCGCCAGAAGGTGCCGGTGCTATGCCGACTGCGCTGCTGAGTTAAACCCGAGACCAGCTTTTGCTACTCCGTACCAGCGACACACCGGCTCCCCAGCTACCGTGTGAACTGGTGGCTCGACGCCCGGAGAAAGGCTGCAGGAGACGGACGCGGAAGAGGGGGAAACGTGGCGGAGTAAGACAGAGATTACGGAGAAGAGCTAGTAGACCACCATTGCCCTCCATGCTTCTCTGCAATGTCCGCTCCCTGAAGAACAAGGTTGAGGAGCTCAGAGTCAACGCCAGGTATCTACACGAGTACCGGGAATCATGCCTGCTCGTGTTCACTGAGACATGATTGCAGGATGATGTGCCCGCCTCACTGGTTTCCCTGGTGCGCTCTGACAGGAACAACAACTCCGGCAAGAGCAAAGGCGGCGGCGATCTGCGTCTATACCAACAATTTGTGGTGCTCGCAGTTTACCACGAGAGAGTCGGTCTGTAATCCCGACATTGAACTACTATGCTTAAGCCTGAGACCCTTCTATTTTCCACGTGAATTTGGGAATATTTTAGTATGTACTGTATCACGCCTGGAGGCAATGCTGCTAAGGCAGCTAAGATTATAGCAGAGTGTGTTCACAGACAACTGAAACGCACTCCTGAAGCCCCGTGTTTTATTCTAGGTGACTTTAACCACTGTAAACTTGAGGCTACCTTACCTGGTTTCAGTCAATATGTCAACTGCAAGACCAGAGGAAAAAACACACTGGATAAATGTTATGGTAATATTAAAAACGCCTATACTGCTAAAGTTAAACCTCCTCTAGGGTCCTCTGATCACAACGCTGTCTACTTAATTCCTACTTACAAGTCTCTGCTTAAAAGCAACAAACCAAAAGTCAAAACTGTTTCTGTATGGATAGTGTAGAAACCCTGAAAAGCTGCTTCTCCTGCACCAACTGGGACCTCTTTCATAGCCTTGAACTAGAAGAGGCCACAGATACTATCACCGATTATATTAAGTTTTGTAAGGATAATGTGTTAACGCAGAAATCTATTACTATGTACCCAAATAATAAATCTTATATTTCCAAGGAAATTAAAGAGTGCATAGTACAGAGGAAAGCAGCATTTAAGAATGGGGACCTACTAAGCATGAAAAATACACAGAAAGAACTTATTCACAAGCTAAGGACTGCTAGGAGGAAGGAGAGGGAGAAATTTGAGTTTCACTGCTTAGGCATGAACACTAAAAAACTATGGGACTCTATGAAAACTATGACAAACATGACTCCAGCTAAGAGGTGCGTCAACGTGCTAAATGAGGAGGAAAAGGCAAATGAGCTTAATAACTTTTTTTGCCGCTTTGACTCAAGAGACTTCTCACAGGAGAAGAAAACAACTATGGATGGTGTACCTGAATCAGGCCTTGGAGTATTCATTATTGACCAGCATGCTGTGGAGAGACTTTTTTCAGACATCTGTCCCAGAAAGGCCTCTGGTCCAGATGGCATCTCTGGGCGCCTACTGAAGTCCTGTAGCAAAGAACTGGCAGAAGCCTGGTGTCCCATCTTCCAGAAATCACTGGACAGTCATGTTGTCCCCTCTACTTGGAAAAGTTCTATTATCATCCCTGTGCCTAAAAAAGCAAGCTGTAAGGAGAATAATGACTACCGTCCTGTTGCATTAACTTCATTGGTAATTAAGTGCTTTGAGAAAATTATGATCAGCTTCTTGAAGAAAGAGGTTGGTGGTTTGTTAGATCCCTTTCAGTTTGCTTATAAGTGCAACAGAAGTACTTAGAATGCCATTTTAGCTGTGACCCATGTTATCAACAAACACTTGGATGATTCTAGCTCATTTGCACGTCTTTTATTTGTTGATTTTAGTTCAGCTTTTAATACGTTGCAGCCACATCTTTTAAATAGTAGATTAATTGATTTTAATGTTCATCCTTTTATTATTAAATGGTACTTTTCATTTCTAACAAATCGTAGACAGCAGGTCAGCGTTAATGGAACTCTATCTGAAACCAAAACTCTGAACACAGGTGCACCACAGGGATGCGTGAGCTCACCGGTCCTGTTCACCCTGTACACAGATGCATATAGAAGTTCATATACAAACAATCGCATCATTAAGTTTTCAGACGACACTGCAATTTTATCACTGTTGAAAAAGAATTCTGACATATCTGACTACTTTTTAGAAATTCAGAGGTTTGTTGCCTGGTGCGAAGATAACTACCTTATCTTGAATGTGAATAAGACTGAGGAAATGGTGTTCGACCCTCGAGGAGTGGGTGACCATAGGCCCGTGATCATCCACAACCAAGCCATTGCCCAGGTGCAGTCATACAAATATCTAGGTGTCTTTGTTGACAATGCACTCACCTGGAGCACACACGTTGATAGCCTCTGTTGCAGACTACAGCAACGGTTGCATTTTTTACGTCGTCTGAGGGTTCATGGTGTTGATCAAAAATTTATGGTGATTTTTTACAAAGCAGTCTTAGAAAGTCTTATTAGGTACAGTATCACAGCTTGGTTTGGCAACCTCTCTGTGCAGCTAAAAAACAAACTGTTACGTCTAATTCATGCGGCTGGAAAAATCATTGGTATTAAAGAGCACTTCTCCATTCAGGGTATTTATGAACAGGCCACTTTGTAACAAGCAAATAAAATAATCAGCGATCCATCACATATCATGCACGGCGAGTATGAGCTGTTACCGTCGGGCAGAAGGTTTAGAGTTCCACACTGCAGACTGAACAGATTTAAAAACTCATTTGTGCCCGTGTCAATTAAGCTGGTTAATGGGGTCAGATAAGACCAGAGCTCAGATGATTTGCATCTGGCTGGTGTATTTTATTTATTTTATTTTATTGTATTTTTTGTATAACTGTATATTTTATTTATCATGTCTCTTGCACTTTTTGGCACCTTGCAGCTTATGATGATATTTCTGCGGGTTACCGTGTTGTACTGCCCGTTGTGTTGTATTGTATGGTTTGTCCTGTGTCATGGCTGCAGCATGGGCGAATGGCCCAGAACAAATTTCTCCCTTGGGAGACAATAAAGTGAATCTTGAATCTTGAATCTTGAATCTTGTCTTGTACACAGAACACTTCATGGTACAGAGGTGTGGCCTAGGAAATTCTATTTTGATAGCCCACATTTTCACCTGAAAGATGGCGATTCCACTGTGGAAAACGGATGAAGCCCCTTCACCACAAATTTGGTGACTGCCCTGTGGATTTCCTCCACCTTATCTTTGGGTAGTGCAGACTTCTTAGCCAGGGTGAAAGGAGTCACTGTGGTAGCTTGAAATCCAGAAATAAAAATATTACTAATACAAAATTGTTTAGAACATACAACTTCTTCAGGTTACTACTAGTAGCCTATTCTGCTCAACAGCTCATTCTCCACCACTTGCAAATTGCGCATTCTAAATCTAGTGTTGAAACTTATTTTAAACATTTACATACATGCACGACTTGTTATGAGTTTCACATTAAGCAGAAAGTCAGCGGACACTGAGTTGAAGTTTAGGACATACAGTAGCACACGTTGTCACACACACTGTTGAATGGCCACAGTGTTTGCTAGCCTACTTGATATGCAAGATTTGCGTTAAATTACTCGACTTACCCGAAGAGGAAAGGCTGCTGTGAGTGCTGTGACTGTCATCATCATCCTCTGTGATGTCCACCACCACACAGGCAGGGCTGGGGGGCAGGGCTGGGAGTCCGGCTGCTGCTGCTGAAGTGCTTGGTCTTGCATCACGTAGGCTATCAAACACAGTGCATTGTTCGGCTTTTATTTTTTTTGAAATTCAATTTTTTATGGAACTTTTCAAAGGCTTGGTACATGGCAGACTCATGTTTCTCCATACAGGGACAGGTAATATAGAATTAACTCTTGCGACAGGCTTAGCACAATATTGTCACAAAAATAGGCAGCAAATACAAAAGAAAGTAGGTACCTAATAATATCACACATACCTAATATGCTTCTATATACCTCATATGGACACGTCGCTGGGGTGTACAGTATTACAAGGTCCCGCAACAAAACATAACAATACAAAACAAAAACAAAATCCTAGTGAGGGTCATTATTTACCTTTATGTAGTCCCAGAACCTGTCCCAAGGGGTCACCCCATCCCCCTTATCATCACTACTAAGCATACATTCATAGGATGCAGTTTCAGTCATTGTGCAAACCCACTCTTTCACCTGTGGAATTTCTGATGCCTTCCAATGTCTTAGAATAACTCGACAAGCTGTTGTTGTACCCACTGAAATTACAGAAAAGTTACACTTGGTTATATTGGGTATCCGAGATTTGTCCCCTAGTAAACAGAGCTCTGGACTTGAGTGAATTTCTGTTCCGAGCCAGTTACTTAAAATATTTAATCTGATCTTTAATCTTGAATCTGAGTCCAGAAAGGTCTGATCAGGATGCATTCCCACATTGAGTGAAGGAAGGTTCCAGTCTCCCCCTTGCATTTCCAACACAAACCATCACTCAATAGGTTCATCCTGTACAGTCTGGATGGTGTGTAATAGTATCTATGTAACACGTTATATTGTGTAAGTTTACCCCTTGCCTCTCTCACATATTTACCACAATCAGCCACAATTTTTGCCCATCTATCACTTTCAATCTCTCCACCAAAGTCCCTCTGCCAAGTCATCCTTAACTGATCAGAGTTGTTGCTGAGAGAAGAATTTGCAATTTTGTAGAATTGTGAGGCTTTTCGCTTTCCAAGTGGACGTTTCATAAAATCTATCACCATATTATCAGTAATATTGTATGGCTTTGAGGTAATGCAACTCCTTATTTGCAAAAATTTACAAAAGTTATCCTCTCCCACTAAATTAAATTTTTGCAACAGCTTATCATATGACAAGAACAGTCCCTCTTCAAATACATTGTTAATTGTGCTTAAACCTCTAGAGTGCCATTGTGTCCAATACACAGGTTTCTTCCCAATACAGACATCAGGATTATGCCACAGTGGTGAATATCTTTGTAAAGTGTGTGGAAGTTTAAGCATTTTATGTACTTTGCTCCAAACATCCCTTGAATGTAGAAGTATTGGGTTTGTAATGTTAGACATTTTTTGCGATAATATCTCTATGGGTTGGAAAGGCGAGGATATCTCTTTTTCAACCTCCATCCAAGCGGCTTCATTCTCTGCAGTTTGCCAGTACCTTGCTATTTTGGCCATCTCAAAAGCTAAATAATACAATCTGAGATCTGGGAGGCCCAGCCCTCCCTTCTCTCTATGTGCACATGTAACATGGTCAAAATTGCACTTATTTTATTTATTTTTTTTTAATTTGTATTTGTAAGTTTTATTTATCATTTCATGATTATTTTGAGAATTAATGAATTTTATCTCAATGAGTTATTTTCATTTGCATTATTTGATTTCATTAATTTTACCTTCCTGCACTCTGCCCTTAATGTTGCTCCTGGGCTCCCGTAGTCCCTTCCCCTCAGACCTCACAACGGTGTTTGCGTTGCTGAAGGAGCAGATGTGCAGGACAGCATACCTGGAGACAATTCATAATTTTTTATATGTCATCTGCAGGAGAAAATAAATGCAGCAAAACAGTGCTTTGAGTCGTCGTCCTTCATCGCCCTACTACACATCCGTTACACACACAACTTTCTCAGTTTAATTCGTGGTCTTTTACCACTCCACAAAAAATGTTTTATTACATCATCCAGTAGTCTAAAAGTGGTGGATGGTATCTTAATTGGTATCATCATTGCCACATAATTAAATTGTGGGGTAACTATCATTTTTATAGCATTAATTTTTCCCCACAATGTTAGTTTTAATTTTCCCCACTTATCAAGGTTTGTTTTTATCTTTTGAAGAAAAGGGTTAAAATTTAGTGCCACTAATTCATCTATGTCCTCAGAAGGTTTGATGCCAAGATACTTCATTCCCCATCGCACCCATCTAAAATTAAACTTCTCCACCATAGATGAAATACATGACTTGGAGAGAGGCATTGCATCAGATTTGCTCCAGTTAATGGAGTAACCTGAAAATTTTGAAAAGGATTGTATGGTGTCCATCAGATGTGGCAGGGAGGCTAAAGGTTCAGATACTACCGCTAAAATATCATCAGCATATAATAATAATTTATGCTCATTGTCTCCTCCCCTTACTCCTCTTATCCCAGGGTGTGCTCTAACAGACACTGCTAGATCCTCTAAAAAGATGATAAACAATAATGGACTCAATGAACATCCTTGTCGCGTTCCACGGGTCAAATTAAAGAAGGGGGATATTATTCCATTTGTCATCACTGCTGCCTTGGGTTCTTTATACAGCATTTTTATCCATTTAATGAAGTTAGAGTTGAAGCCAAAATGAGATAGGGCGGAGAACAGAAACTGCCACTCCACCCTATCAAAGGCCTTCTCTGCGTCTAGAGAAATGGCAGTTATAGGAGCATCTTCGGATTGACTCAACCACATTAAGTGTAACAGGAGTCTAACATTATCAGTCGAAGATCTATTTTTCATAAAACCAACCTGGTTGGGGTGAATGATACTCGGTAAAACCAATTGCAGACGTGTCGGCAAAATTTTTGTAAGGATCTTGCAATCAAGATTGAGCAGGCTTATAGGTCTAAAATTCGAGGGGTCTGCTGCATCTTTACCTGTTTTGGGAATTAGTGAGATTAACGCTTCGTTAAAAGTTGGAGCTACACAACCCTTATCAAATATCTCCTGATATACCCTCTGTAATACTGGCACAACAATATCTGCAAAGGCTTTCTGCATATCACAGATATGCAGAATATGAAAAGACGGCATATTCTGCTAACCATCCAAGACAGAAGGCCATAACAAATGCCATTCTAACAGACCTGGTGATAGGATGTAGCATGCCTCTTTCAATCACGGAGAATAGGCATTTCCGACACTTCTTGTCTGTGACTGACTCCAAGTACCAGCCTGTCAGTTGTAGGACAATAACTTTAAAGATAGATTGCAGAGACCCGAGAGAAAATAAAAGTGCTTTTTGCTGATGCAGACATGTATCAGTTACAGTGGATATTTGGTCAGACAGGAGAATGCGTGGCTTTTTGGGAGTCACTGGCCATGTATTGGCAACATCTGAGGGGGTTCAGCTGAATTCGTACTTGCTTGCCTGTAATAGATTCAAAGGACCTCACACAGGAGAACGGACATCAGAAGCTTTTGATTCCATATGTGACGAATATGACATCAGACAAAAACTTGACTTTGTTATTTGTGACAATGCTGCAAATATGAAGCAAGAATTTACAGTGTGTTTCCAAAAGAGCAAGATGGTGAAGTAACTGATGATGACAATCTGGATGATGCAGAGTTGTGGGAAGACCTATCCAGAGGTGAATGGGAGACTGTGGACCAGATGCTCAACAGAGGAAGCCCCAAACATCAGCAATGATTCGCACATACGCTGCAGTTAACTGTTGGTGATGGCCTCAAGGATGCACGCATCATGAACAGCACCTTTGCAAAATGCTCCAAACTGAGCTCTCTCCTGCATACATCTAGCACCTTTAAAGATGCATTTGAATATAAGTTTGGGCAGCGGGGGATCCCTGCAGCTGTGAACACATGGTGGAATTCAACTCTCCACCCAAGTCAAAGCAGTGCTCTCATTCACTCATCAGGAACTGTGTAATGTTGTTCAGAGCACAGGCCACAACGAGATGGTCTTCTCAGTTAGGGAATGGAATCTGATGAAGGAGCTTTGTGATGTACTACAGCCATTTGCTGAGGCCACCGATCTTACTCAGGGAGAGATGATTGTGACAGTCAGCTCTGTCCTCCCCTGTGTATTATCACTAAACCACCACTTGGAGAAATTGAAACAGCAAGCGCGCTTCCTGGGAAGCATGGTCCATGGCCTGCAGTGCTCTCTCAAGAAAAGATTCCGGGGGATCTTTGTTAATGTAAAAATGTTATCAGCGGCACCAGGAGAAGAGCGGCCATTTGCAGACCCGCTCTACATCAGAGCTGCTGTCCTGGACCCACCTTTCTCCATAATGTGGCTTCAGCATGATGTGCTTGTCCCTGATGACATAAAGAATGACATTGCTGACATGGGAGGTCATGAAACATGAAAGGTCAGTGAATGTATTTTTTTACAACATGGTCTACAGTTAGGCATGTCTTTGTGTCACCATGATCAAACTATGGACATTAAAAGATTTAGATTCACAAAACATTTGTATAAATAACAATATAATAAATGTTTAGAGCTTTTTTTGCAAACATATCAAACTGAGCTATGAAATAATGAATGAGGAAGTTCACTTTCCAACAATCATGGGCTTGTTTTCACACTTGCCCACCAGACACAACACCCCAAAGTCCTGGATTCCAAGAGGTTGAGGACCAGCAGGAAGAGAGCACTGGGCTATTCTCTGTCTTTTTGGGATGCAAATAGGGGTATCCTCCCTGCACTTTTTCTGCAATTGAAAGGGTCTTCAGCCATGGTGGGATCATCATGAGGCCACATCGTGCTCGGCTTGCAGGCACAGGACCCTCTCGAATCTTATATTTTGCAAGTGCAATACCTTGTAAAAAGGGAATGACCTATTGATATACTCTGCAGACAGACAGAGACATGTGAAATTTGACAAAGTTTAATACTGTATCCTCGCTGTGCAGGAATCTTTTTCTAAGAACAATAAGATGTTATTTTTTCTGTAGACCAAATGTTGAAAATTGAAGTGATAGAGCTCTGGTATCTCAAGATGTTACAGATAAAACATACAAATGTTTCTGATGCTCTATGTGTAGCATGGGTGAAATTTAGATTTTATTGTGTGTCTTTTTAGCTCCCAGTGTGCTTTTTAATTTACAATATTTATCATTTTAGTGTGTGGTTTTATCTGTTTTTATTGCATGCATCGCACACTAGGAGGGTGTTGTGCTTTTATTTTGAAAAACCCATGCAGACGTGAATCCCCACGGCGTAATTGCCTGCACCTGTGGAGCGTACTTAAATAAGCTTCCAGAAGACAAAAGGGAGGACAGAGCGAGCGCAAAGCAGGGGGACCGAAGCAGGACCAAAGAGACGACGGAGCGAGCCCAAAGGAGGGGACCGAAACAGAAAGAGGACGGATCGAGTGGGAAGGCAAGGGACCGATCGCGCTAACGCCGGAGAGCCAGAGACTGATCGTGTGAAGGCCACATGAAGAAGCGGGCAGAGTGATACTCTGCCCTACTGTGTGAGTAGCGATCTAAGACGAAGCGTGACCCGCTGTATGCCTGTGTGTTTAAAAGTGCAGTGACTGCCGTCTTGCTCTCCTGCTAGCTCGGGGTCAGCGCCCGGAGGAAGACGACAGTGTGGTGCAGCGGAGTTGAGAGACCACAGGACCGAGCACGGAGTGTATCAACGCTTTCTACGGCGACGGAGCTACGTCCGCCGGCGCCCTGTGTGCGTGCTGCAGCCCCTGCCTTTGCAGATAAGACTTACTATTCTAGTGGACTCCCTCGTCCCCCAGTTGTCTTAGTTTCCCTCATTTTAACGCCCTTTTACCAGCCCCCCGCCCTTATAGTCACGTGTTTTTAACCTGATTTTATTCTGTGAATAAACAGTTTCCGTTCAGTACGGAGCCCCTAAAGGGACATGGATGGACTTTTTTTTTTTTTGCGAGATCTCGCAAAAGTATTGCGAGATCTCGCAAAGTATTGCGGGATCTCGCAAAAAGTATTGCGGGATCTCGCAAAAAGTATTGCGGGATCTCGCAAAAAGTATTGCGGGATCTCGCAATACTTTTTGCGAGATCTCGCAAAAGTTTTTTCTCCATTCAGTGAACCGGAAGTAAAACACGTAGCCTAAAATAAGAAGAAGAAGAAGGGGGAGGAGGAAGTAAAATAGACACAGCATGGAGGAGCCTACCCATCATCCGTGGGAGAAGTTTATTGATTTCTATTTCAGGATTGTACGGTAACAGAGCACGGATGATGTGTACGCTCCTCCATCATGTGTGTCTGTTTTACTTCCGGTACACCGAAGTAGGACAGAACTTTGCGAGATCTCGCAATACTTTTGCGAGATCTCGCAAAAAAAAAAAGTCCATCCATGTCCCTTTAGGGGCTCCGTAGTTCAGTGATCTGTCCTTTCTTGGTTTTAGCAATTGCTCTCTAAAATGATTTTAAATCATTTTACTCATTCTTAATACACCTTGTCTAAAATACTAAACAAACACCTTAGCCCCTCCACATGTGTTTATTCTTTCAGATTTTTATGTTTGCCTTTTTTCTTATTTGCAACTAAGGCAACTCAAGTGTTTCAGACACTGTCGGCAGACGTGATTTTGTTTAGATTGAGAGCTATCAATAAATAATTGTATGAAGTCATTTCTTTTTTTGTTTGATTCCATGTCGATTTTACTGGATATCAGTAAATACAGTGCAAATCCAAATTGTCATTTTTTTTTTTTTTTAAACAGGGTGGTTACTTGGTTACTTAGTTACTTACATCTTGTCTTTTCACTTTATTAAGATCAGATGCTAAAATTGCAATAATAAGGTGACTTGACCTATTACAGGACTTGACTTGCCCAAGAAAAAAATGACTTGGGACTTGAGACTTGCACATGTGTGACTTGGTCCCATCGCTGCTCATTACTTTGTTTTATTTTTCATATCCTCTGTAAGTAACGGTGCTTGAATGACTAAACCATTAATACATTTTTAGTAGTCATTAGGCCTACCCTGATTAGATCCTCCAAATCTCTGCCGAGGAAAGGAATCATTGGGGCATCTGTCTGATACTTGGTGAGAAATGGCTGAAAACTTCTTGAGATACACATGAAGAAGTGCAACTTTGCCAGGATAATGGGATCCATCCGGGCTTCTGCGATGGTGTCATATGATGATGACCTTGGATTGGGGAGCTTCTTGGCTTTGACCTGATCCACAATATATGGCCACATTTAAATGGCTCTCTCCACTGCAGGAAGGTTTTCCAGCCAACGATGTCCACAAAATGGCAGAGGAAATGTATCACACTTGGTCACTAACACAAAGTCTTCCCTCCTTGCAGGTGCACAATGAAACAGGTAGTGTAGCGCTTTCAGGACTTTCTCAACTTGCCACACCGCAAAGCCATTTTTGAACGAGTTGTGCATTGTGTGAAGGCCACAACTCCCAATTTTTAGTTGGGCTCCACCACACTGCTCTCTGTGTTCCTCTTGTAAGAGTTCAACAACCTTCCAATTAACACATGGCCCATCCATTGACAGTGAGAGCAGACTCAGGTCCTCCTCCTTCCGGCACATATGGGGGAAAAAAAAAAGGGGAAATGATCAATTCAATGTGCCAAGTAATCCACATTAGGTTAAGGAATGGTTCCATTAGTGTAATGATTATGATAATAGTATTAATACTAATAATAAAAATAACAATGGTTGTGCTTATATAGTGGAGAGAGATATCAAAAATGTCCATCAAAACCCCTGACAACTTAATTGTGATAATTGCAATTTTTTATTTTAATGATTTCTTGCTTATATATACATACAGATACAACAGTGTGTGTGTGTGTGTGGCCTATAAATTTAATGGTAAATTGTGCAAATTAGACTAATTATCTATAGGTTTACTAACTGGTAAAGTCAAGTATTCTGTGCTAAAATACAACATATCTAACCTGTATTACAACATAGCTTGATTCTGCATCTCTATTTACAGCTCATTAGCCCTTACTTGAATGTTTACTGTTGCTATGGCAACAAGTGACAGGCAAGTTAACAGCTGTTGCCCAAACGTCCGAACAACAGCAAATCACAAATCGGCATATTTAGACATAATCAACTACAACTACCAACAGTTACATCCCTTAAACTCTGAGCTAATGTGTTGTTACCTGATAGATTGCCAAAGTGAACATAGACTGACCTGAATAGAATAATAGTATGCGATTTCAAACACAATCGTAACGTTACTTACACTGAAATGACCCAACATGTTCTTGGCTCTGGAGTGACCCATGGATCCACAGTAACGGGAGATGACGTGGTGTGTACCCGTCTCATCATCAGTAGTCCAGAACCGCAAATGAAGGTCTGTTTGTTTGCTCTTTGTCGTTGTATTCATGCTTTCATCAAACATGATAACATATAGCTTCTCACTAACGCTGCGCAATAGTGCCTTCTTGATGAATGAAGCGATGCCATATTTGGCGACATATGCCGTTTTATTTTCAACACAGGTGAATGATTTTGCAAACTGGGAATCAGGGAACATGGCAGCAAAGACGCCACTTATGTCCTCGTTAGGTTTGAATGAATTGTGCCTCATCACAGTATGGAGAACCCACAGTATCTCTGCCTTTTGGGTCTCTGGCAGTGAAATGAAGTTTTTCATAGCCGACTGAGAGGTGGCGTCTGGCCCCGCTATGGCTAGCTGCTGCCATGTACCGCTGGTGCTTTCCTCCCTTCATATGCAACTCGACGGCTTTGAGCCCCATGGTCCCTAAAGAAAAAGTCTTTTTGCAGAATTTGCACATTGCCCCATTGTTGTTTTCGGCCGGCGCCAACCACCTCCTAAATACATCCTCTTCCATCCATTTGTCGTTAAATTTGCACTTCCCCATCTTTGCATGTTTAACCGCTCACCTCGACAACCGCGTAATGGGGACAGCGTCTATCACTGACGTACCGTAAAACGGCAGTTAATTGCGGAGTCTCTTTTACTACACGGCTTTTGTACTAAGTTAATCAAACAAATACACACTATTAGATGTTTTACGGTGGGCAACTGTGCTTTCCCATCAGCATTAAACGCACCATCTGGAAATGTAATACCTACAGCAAATTTACGGTAAATTTAATACAATTTAAGACCTTAATTACCCGGATTTTAATTAAGACATTTTAAGAGTTTTTAAGGACCCGTGGGAACCCTGATTTAAGGGTCTTGGAAGAGCTGTGGTCATTTCTGAGGGCAAGTATTACAACTTCAGGAGTCATGATTTTAAAGGAGTAATTGGTAAAATATGGCCACAATTTGAAGGTAGCTCGAAAAATATAAGCAGTAGCATATCACCAGACTAACCAACAACTGCTGCTCTTTACTAGCTATCCTTGGCTGTAGCTAGCTACCATTAGCTAATTAGCTTGTGGCTGAGTTAGCTGTGAAGCCAGTCATGCTAGAGTTTGCCTGAACTGAGACCTCAGATCAGTCACAACAGATAACAGGGCTCAGCTCAGCCGGGTTTAGCAGGCTGAGTGTAAACATAGCTGGTCACCAAACAGGGATTATAGCCTCTTAGGCCGATGGGATAATTTTGACGACAGGGGGTACAATATGGAAGTGATTTACAGTGGCTCTGATCAGGATCTCTAAGCCAAAACTATGGGGGACTATCAGACTATCACGTTTTGTGATTCAAAGTGGTATTACAAGACTGGGCTAGCTGGTTAGCAGCTGGTTAGTCTACTTCAAAAGACATCTCTGCAACAGAGTATATAGACATTTTTGACATAACGTCATAACTTTTGTTTCTTAAATTCTGTTAATAATGTGATCATCTAAAATTCTGGCCATATTGTACGCATTGCCCCTTTAAATCATGCTTTACTTGAACTGAATGATATATCAGTGCCCTGGACAATAAGTAACATTATGCTGCACTTTTATATTTCAAAACTATCCTGTTTAGGTTTAGGTGAATATAACATTGAATGATTTTATGAGTAAATGTCAAGAAGAAGTCAAGTAGTTTGAAATTAAGTACTGTTAAAGCAATTATAGATGTCCTAAAAGAGTCCATTCTGGATTATTTCCATTAATTATAAATTGTGAATTTACACTCAAACAGATGCAGATGATACTCATCTCTTAATCAGCCAGTTGCAAGTCTACAGGTAGCTTTCACTTAGGTTTATTTTAGTGGATGAATGGATGGATGGATCAGCTGGTTCAAATGAGCCATAAATTCCCTGGAGCTTTGGAGCAGCCATGTGAAGAGTGTAGCTGAATGTTTCTTTGGTGGCTACTGAAGCCATGGAATTTACACAACTGGCTATAAAACTACCCTGCCAGCTCTGTACAGGAGTGATTTCAACCTGCAGTGTGCATGTCTAATATCTGCATATTAAGGTGTAACTGTAGCAGTCAGCTATATGATGTATTAATTACTAACATTTCTACATCTCTAAAACTCCTCCATTATGGCATATGGCATAATACCTGCCAGAGAGTATGTCCTCCTAATGGGTCAAAGTCCTCTGCTGGCAGCATTAATGTCCTGTTAGCTGGCGAATCAGTGAAGTTTCCTCCTTGCCTTGAGACATGACTTGTATTAAGCTGCTTCCACCCACCAACACTGTCAGATAATATGGCCAACTCCTGGTATGATCCACCTGAAGATGTGGAGAAATAAGTATTTTTTAAAGCCGCACTACATCAAGTTAAGTACAGACAAATTATATTTCATATATATATATTATTATATAGTGCCAAATCACAACAGAAGTTACCCCATGATGAGTTTTAATATAGAGCAGGTCTAGACCACACCAATACTTAAATTTCCCAACATTCCCAACATCCCCCAAGGAAGTTGCTATAAAGCCCCATACACATAATCTATCTTTTAATCAACTAGTCATCACAGTTCAGGTAAACTTTTTAAACGGCTACATACATATATCAGAGATTTGAGGAGTCGACAGTGCTTGTCCCTGTGAATCACAGATCATTCAATTCAAGTCTACAAATCTTTTATCTGCAGATTTGAGGAGCTCTACAGTTCCTTTGGCTTAAATCATTAAGATCTTTTCAATTCTACTTCAGATTCTTTTTATTTATTTTTCTATGTGTAATTTATCCATTCTTACCATATTTGTAAAATTGAATTAAATGTTCAATTCAAATTTGTGTCATTGTCATGAATGTCATAACAACAATATTGCCAAAGCATCAAGAAGCAATAACACAACATAAAAGCATTTCATAAAATCTAACAATAAAAGAGTAGTACAGTACCGTTATAAGATACTTGTATCAAGCATTTGTTTAATACTGCGAATAAGTCTTGTATAACCTATTTTTTCAACTTCATATGCTTTTGTTAAATGCTTCTACAAAGATAATTCAAAATGTGCACACAACTTCACAATTTTCACATTACTTAGTTGTTACAAAGATACTAAGTTCTGTAGACAGTACCTAAGATGGCAGGCTTGGCTATGATGGTAGTATCATCACCAGGAGAACTGTAGCTGAGGAAGTGAATTAAATCAGAGCTGGAGGTCAGGTTTATGATGACCAATGGACAGCTGAAAGAAAAGAAGAGGAAATAGATTTACAGATGCAAAAAATGTTTAAAAGGTGTTATTTGTAAGAAATGGCCAGAATTCAAGGTAGCTTTAATACTATCTTTGGCTGTAGGGACTAGCAGCTGTTAGTAAGTAGCAGCGTTAGTCGTGAGCTAAGTGGACTGAGTGAATAAGGTAAGGTTGTCCTAGTTTGGTAAAAGAAAAAACACTTGAATTCAGAAGGTGTACTGTTGTGTTTTTCTGTTTAGTAATGAAAATAGGTAAAAAAAAAAAATATTTCCACATTATATTTCAATACTTGTCAAAAGTTCATTTTTTAATGTTTAAATTAAACATTAAACAAATTGCCCCTTTGACTTTTTCATATTTTTACAAAAGATTTGGGACAAAAACATGGATGAAGTTAATATTGCATCAGTTAAGACAGCAGATTTGAAGAGATACTTGTTTCTGTCGTGAGACAGCTCATGTTAAACTGGAGCAGTTGTAGCCACAAGCACAAATACTGAATATGTTGTACACTCATTTCTGGCAAGTACAGGTTTGATATTGTAATATTTAATCTTGTCTAGACACTTTTGGGGTAAATTGTTGTGAAACTGAGTGTCAACAGGCAGTTTCGCCCGAGGCTTGATTGCAGGGCGGAGCCAAGTCAGCATAAAAGTAGCAGCCAGTGCTCATCTGTTCAGATACATTTTGTCCAGGAAAGAGAAGCAGTGAAATTACTGCTGGTGAGTAAGAGGGAATTGTAGATCTAGTGTTAGGCATTCTGTGAGGAAGGTTAGCTGTAATATTTAATCTTGTCTAGGTACTTTTTGGGTAAATTGTTGTTAAACTGAGTGTCAACAGGGAGTTTCGCCCAAGTCAGCTGTGACCAATAGGCTTGATTGCAGGGCGGAGCTAAGTCTGCATGAGTTTAAATCTGGCACATAGCTTCAGCTGCAGCCTCAGGCCAGCCGACCGAAGACTGGCAAACAAGGACTTAGGGAGTCTCTCTGCGGGAGTCTGTCGAGGAAGTCAAAGTAACTCGATTGTAGCCACGAACTTTACCCAATCCCAGTCAGGACATCAAACCGAAGAAGATTTCACCGGAGTCTCTGCAAACGAATAGATCAGTGCTACGAGCAGCAGAGAGAAAATGGAGAAAATCACATCATCCTGATGACTTTGCCCATTACTACCACCTCCTCTCTGACTTCACCTCAATGGTATCAGCAGCCAAATCTGCCTTCTACTTGCCAAAGATCAACTCCTCTGCCTCCAACCCCAGGAAACTATTCTCCTTATTCCTCTCCTCATCTCTCCTACCCCTCCCCCTCCTTCCTCCCTCACTGCTGACGACTTTGCAACTTACTTTACCAACCGTCACCTCCTAAGGCCTTACCTGCTTCAGCCCTCTCTCCTCTGAAGATGTTCTCACACTAGTGACGTCTAACCGTGCCACCACCTGTTACCTTGACCTGATTCCCTCCTCCCTTCTCCAAGACATCTGTCACGACTTCCTGCCATTCCTCACCACTCTGATCAACTCCTCCCTCACTTCAGGCATTATTCCAGCTCCTTTCAAGACAGCCACAGTAAAGCCACTCCTGAAGAAACCCACCCTCGACTCAGCTGACATCCGAAACTACAGACCTGTATCTCTCCTCTGGCTGAACTTGGCATTGCTGACTCTGCTCTAATCTGGTTCACATCATACCTGACAAATCGCACCTTTTAGGTCACATGGAACGGCTCCTCGTGCGCCCTGCCTTCTGGAAACTGGTGTCCCTCAAGGCTCAGTACTAGGACCGCTTCTGTTTTCACTATACACTAGATCACTAGGCTCTGCAATCACATCGCATGGATTCTCTTACCACTGTTATGCTCAACCTTAGTAAAACTGAACTCCTCTTCATCCCGGAGAAAGACTGCCCTCACATGGACCTGTCAGTCACTGTCGAGGATGCCACGGCCTCGCCTTCATCGACGGCGAGAAGCCTGGGCATAATCCTCAACGATGGACTGTCCTGCACCTCCAACATCACTGCTGTGGCCCAATCCTGGAGATTTGCCCTCTACAACATCCACAGGATCCAGTCTTTCCTCACAAAAGACGCAACGCAACTCCTGGTCCAAGTGCTGGTCATCTCCTGCCTGGACTACTGCAACTCCCTCTTGGCTGGACTCCCAGCCTCTGCGACTAAACCATTGCAGCGTATCCAAAACGCTGCAGCGCGCCTTGTTTACCCGAATTCTCCCATGTGACCCCCCCTCCTCCTTGACCTCTACTGGCTTCCTGTTGGGGCCCACATTCGATTCAAGACAATGGTGCTGGCCTTCAAGGCCGTCAACGGAACTGCACCCGTCTACCTCCAAATGCCCCAGCGAGAGCACTTCGCTCATCTACATCAGCTGACCAACTGGTACCCCCATCGCTGAGAGCAAACAAAGCCCTCAGCGAAGTCGTGACTCTTCTCTGTTTTGGCACCTCAGTGGTGGAACGAACTCCCGATCAATGTCAGGACAGCAGAATCACGCTCCATCTTCCGCAAAAGACTCAAGACTCGATTTGTTCAGACTTCACCTCGACCCTGCCTAGCATGACTCCCTCCCAACGTGGTTTCTCTCTTGTGACAAATGTACTGTAAGTCAAGTCACAAATGTAAGTCGCTTTGGACAAAAGCATCTGCTAAATGCCCTAAATGTAAATGTAAATATCATGACACTTGATGTTGAGGCCAAATACTACTCCATGACACTTTCAAACAGATAAGACAAATACAGATAGAAAAAATAGAAAAGGCAAAACAAAAAGTTGTCACTTCTTATAACACAAGTTATGGTTAACATGGGCACCAAAAGAAAGCAGGTAGAAGTTCCGGTACTGTATACTGGCTAGTATTGGGCTGGTCCAGTTAAAGAATTGGTTGAATTGGTCTTGTGCCAATTCACAACAAAGTGTCATGACATGAAAAGATAGGAGGAGCTGGTGCAGCAGTCAGGTGATCTGACAGGAAAGTTAGTGACAGAGTAATGAACAGTAGGAATGTTATGTTATTAAGATACTGTAACAAAATAATTACATTTACAAGCTTACTGTATATGTCTATTACATGTAATTATGTTTCTGAGTTTGCACAACACCCTGTGTTAAAACTTTAATGGTTTAATTCAATTTTCTAGTGAAGTCAACTAATTCGGGATAAGAGTGTGGATTCGATTCACAGATACTTCAAGTACAAGTTACCCAACCCATGGGCTGGAACACACCCCCATAACATCACAGATGCTGGCTTTTGAGCTCTGCACAGGTCAGTCTCGGGGGTTCTCATTTTCAAAACAGGAGGAAAATTCAGGAAGGAAATTCAATCGAACGCAACTGTATTTGGTTTTTGTCTTTGAAGACGTTTCACCTCTCATCCAAGAGGCTTCATCAGTTGCTGCTCGCTTGACTAGGCTGGGACTAGTCCAACTAGCCGGTGTGGAGGTCCAGCTATTTAACCTCTTAGGAGGCGGTCACAAGGCCACTGATGTCTATGGGTCGTATGTGCTCGATTATTGCCAACGACAGTCGTTAGAGTACAGTCGTTGGGGATGGTGGAAAGTTGGTTTCGACTTCGTTAGTGCTCTATTGTGTTGTAACGACAGTCGTTGGAGTCACATGAGGCCCTTTGTGCACAGCCGTTGTTCTTAGAGGCTAAGTTGTTGAATCTCCTGGGAAGACATGAAAGGGCAGCATTGTAAATTGGAGATAGGTGGTGTCGCAGACCCCCTCCTCTGTTTAGAGATGGTTTTTCAATTTTTGCATAGATCTTCCTTTACTCCTCTTTCAAACCATCTATCCTCTCTGTCCAAGATGTGAACATTATTGTCATCAAAGGAGTGAGCTTTTTCCTTGAGGTGTAAATAGACAGCAGAGTCTAGGCCTGAGGAGTTAGCTCTCCTGTGTTGGGCCATGCGTTTGTGTAGCGGTTGTTTTGTTTCACCAATGTATAGATCTTTGCATTCCTCATTACATTGTACTGCATACACCAGATTGCTTTTGTGGGTGTGTGGTGTTCGGTCCTTAGGATGTACCAGTCTCTGTCTGAGTGTGTTACTGGGTTACTGGGTTTGAAATACACAGGGATGCAATGCTACAGCACATTTTCCACTGTGTGTCAGTCAAAGGATGCTGGCTTTCAAGGTTTATTTGGTTACGTGCAGATATTTATATACATTTACATTTACTTGTTTGTTTCATGATGATACTATCACCTGTGAACCTGTTTCCCTGTGGAATGTTCCAAACAGGTGTTTTTGGAACATTCCACAACTCTCCCAGTCTGTTGTAACCCCAGTCCCAGTTTTTCTTGAATGGTTGCAGACATCAAATTGTAGCATACACTTACAAAAAACTCCAAAACAGGCTGCAGAATTTTTGAATAGGCAATTAGTTGTTCTCTAACTGGCTCCATAATATCTTCCAAATTAACTTTCTGATACTGAATTGAACAAAAGATGTTTCAGTGTGCTTATCAGTAAGGCCAAAAGGCCAAAGACTAATTTGTCAGTCAATAAAGAAAGCAGGACTGACATTATACAAACAAAAAGAGAACTGGGAATTTTATTAATTCATTAATTAATTTCTTAAATTGAAATTGAGGGCCACAGATTTGGAACACCCTGTCATTAACACTAAAAACATCAACTGATCTCAAAGCTTTCAATACTACTTTCATCATACACTCATACACTGCTGTCACATAAGTAGGCCTAATTAATCAGCCAATAGGATGATAAAAACACTCAGTGATGGTGTTCATTTTGGCTAACAGTGTGACCCTTAACACAATGTCTACCAGTGAAGAGAATTAGAATAGAAACCCTCATAGATGAATCTTTCTTTACTCTCATTCATTTCACAATAACCTCACTGAATTGGTGAAAAAACTGCTGACTAAATTGACATCATGCTCAGTCGTTACAAGGAAGGAGGCAATAGTAGAGGAAATTAATGGCTATTTTTTCCATTTTTTTTCCTTTTTAACTAGCAGACAATTAGCTAATATGGATTAAATCAAACAAGTAAATCTAGGAAAAAATGTCTAAAATGCAAAATAAGAGTTCCCAAAATAGGTTTTACTGAAGGCTATTGTCTGACAGTAAAGTATTGCTGGTGCAACATGGTCAGGTACCAAAGAATAAAGGAGACTGTGTTTAAGTTACTAAATGTAATTAAAGCTGCAAGCAGCAATGAACGGGCCCTCGCAGTCCACACGTGCTGGCGAGTACCGCTGCCGTGGTGTGCAGCAATTGTGGCCTGCTGCGTGAGGCGTGCTGAATGCGTAGACTGTTGCAAGCGTGGGCTGCTACAGAAAAGATGACAGAAGATACCCAGAAGTTAGAAGAAGTTCCTGCAATCTACATGAAAACCAAATAATGAGATGACTACACTGTGTGACCCCACAGACTCTTAAACAGAGGTTTCTATCCATATCCAAAGCAGCATTTTTCGTCATTTAGCAATAAAAGCGCCACCTAATGGCCGATTTGCACCAAATTTGGCACAAACCCTCATTGTGCCATGGAACACAATTCACAATTGTACTTTTATATTTTCTGCGTTTTTTGGACGATCACAATTTTTTTGATAACTTTTTGTCAGGAGGGTCCACAGGCGCTGCATGCAAAGTTTCGTGCAAATCGGTCAAATGGCCTAGGAGGAGTTCGAAAAAGTTAGTTTTTCAGTGTTTGCGATTTTGCGAATTAAAATTTACCATGAAAGGGAGCTTTGCCTACGTTATACAATTCAGCTCAATTTAGGGAACACATAGATCTAAGGTTTAACAATGTGCAACATATTGTGTGGGAGTTATTAGCCCAAAACGGTTTTGTCTTGATAACAGCGCCACCTGCTAGTCATTTTTGGTCTGTGAGTTACAGGGGCCAGTCTATACCACCCCTATGAATTTCATTGCCATAAGTGTTATGGTGTGGGCACAGTGCCAAATATTAAATTAGACTGCCACCAAAGCGCCACCCAGTGGCGGATCAGTACCATCTTTGTCAGCTATCCTCAGGTGGGCATTGGCAATAAGTGTACCAAGTTTTGTGTTAATCCGACCAACAGATGTCGAGATATAAAATACTTCAATTTAAAGAGCGCCATCTAGTGGTCATCCCCCAAAATTTTGCAGAGAGCCTTAGGGACTCATGCGTAAGTAGTAACCTGAGTTTCATGTCATTCGGACATACCAAAATGGAGATATGCAACACTTCCTGTTTGGAACAAAATCTGCAGGAAGTTGTTATTTAATAATTTGATTATTCTTTGGACTATCAAAATTGTTTTAATAACTTTTTGTCAGGATCGTCCACAGAAGCCGTCTACAAAGTTTGGTGCAAATCGGTGAAATCGCGTGGGAAGAGTTCGAAAAAGTAGGATTGCGACATTTCGTGAATTTGCGGAAATCGAATAAAAAAAAATAAATAAAAAAAATAAATAATCAAACGAAAAACAATAGGGACCTCGCAGGTACCCTGCTCGGGCCCTAATAATAATCACTAGAAAAACAATAGGGACCTCGCAGGTCGTGACCTGCTCGGGCCCTAATTAAGCCAGTCAAGATTTATTGAAGAAGATGACTCTTTTGCAAGTTTTTTTTCCCTTTGGATGTTTGTGACCCATGTTGGTTCAATTCACTTCAGGCCTTCCATCAGGTCTTGTTTCAGTTATTTTTACATGTGTCTAGTATTTTCTAGGGAAAAAGGTGTGTTGAGAGAGAGCAGGCCTACAATGAGGCCTCAAGATGTACTGCATACTTACAGATGTTTTGAGCTGTAAACTAAATTTTATATGAAACGCAATGCTGGTGTTGATATTGACATTCATATAAAATTTATAAACTTTAATTTCATGGCTTAACACGCCATATGCAATTTTCAGCCCATCCTCATCAGAAAAAGGATCATCCGTGTACTAAAAACATGTGCCGATCAGCTAGCGGATGCAATTACTGACATTTTTAACAGGAGACTGTTTTCAGCTGCCTCAAGACAGCCATCATCGTCCCTGTACCTCAAAAGCCTATATCCACGATGACATCAGATTGCTGTTTGTTGACTTCAGCCATGCATTTAATACAATGTCAACCATTGGAATTATTTTAAATATTTTAATTCTTGAAGACATTTTGGCTCCATGTATCCCCACTCTGCAGCTTGTCACTGAACGCAACAACACTGGAGAACACATGCTGTGTGTTTCCTCTGTGGCCTCAGGACACAGCCAGATGACGACTGCTGTACAGTAGGTTTACTTCTTCAGGATGAGTCCAGGCCCGGACAATAGGCATTGTCCGAGCCTGGAATGTGGACTGAGACCGCCTGAAAGGAAGAACTCGATTTGTGGTGTGAAAGCAAAGCAGATCAACCACAGGATTATAACAGATACATTATTTTAGCTTAACTGCAAAAGTTGAACTACTATTAAAGTTACAGTGTCTTCTCATCCTGAAGAAGTAAACCTACTGTACAGCAGTTGTCATCTGGCTGTGTCCTGACAACCAATAATCACAGAATCTGTGTCATGGTTCATGATTCAGTGTCTTGTGTTGTGTCTTATGTTTTGATTTCCATGCCCTCTTGTGTCTTATGTGTCTTTTCAGTGTCTCCTCTGTGTTCTTGCCTCTATGTTTTCCCCTTCCTCCTTGTTGCATGTTTGTCTCCCTCTGTCTGTCAGTATTGTCCATTCGTTATCTCACCTGCCTTCTTCCCTCCTCTCTCTGCACCTCATCTAGTCACCAGTGTGTCTGTGTATTTAAGTCTTTGTTCCCCATGCACTCCTTGTCAGTTCGTTGTTGGTGTCTGGGTGATGTCCCCCTCAAGTTCCTTGTACTTCCTCTCGTGTCTCCAGTCTCCTGTTTTGGTTTTTGATTTCTTTGTTGCCTTTTGATTTGAACTTTGCCTTTTGTTGGCCTCCAGTGTCTCCAGTCTCCTGTTTTGGTTTTTGATTTCGTTGTTGCTTTTTGATTTGAACTTTGCCTTTTGTTGGCCTCCAGTGTCTCCAGTCTCCTGTTTTGGTTTTTGATTTCTTAGTTGCCTTTTGATTTGAACTTTGCCTTTTGTTAGCTGTTTTGTTTGCTACTTTGTTGTTTGGTCCTTTGACTCATTTTTAAACTGTACTCCTGGTTATTGTAGTGTTCAGCTTTGGTTTAAATAAAGCTCGCCTTTTGTCCCCCCTTATCCTGAGTCTGCATTTGGGTCCATCTTCACTTCCCCTCACCCCATGACAGTCTGCTTGCCATGTACGGTGCTTTCCGAGAAGTTTGCCTCATCATCAGTCCATCCATCACTACAGAAAAAAGAGTTGTGTTTTCACTACCTAAGAATTAGCTATTTATATCTACATAGGGAGTGGGTCGCAATCCACGGAGGTCACCATGTTGCACCACCATGTTTCTACAGTGGCCCAGAACAGAGTAACCTAGTTAGGGCCTTTTTCGTGTTTTCAGTTTTAGTGGGCCGCCGGAAATGCACCGATTGGAATACAAAGAAGAAGAAGCCTGAGTGGCTGCTGTTTCCTGCTGGCGGATCATACTTATTTTGTATAAGAAAAATCACAGAAGTGTGAATCGTTGTTGAAGAAACAAAAACTCTGAGATGCTAAGCAAAATCGGGACAAGCAACAGCATAAAACATTAATAAACATGGGAGCTGCCTTTCCAAGATTGAAATCATCAGAGAGCTGCTGGTAACGTTGCGTTAGCAATATTTATTTTGATTTATTTCTTGACTGTTGCAGTGAGACAACACATGGAGCGATGACGGACTAAGAGATTTGGGGCTGGGAGTGTGTCAAAGACAGTCAAAGTAATGACTTAATGTGACAGATAAACTGATGTGAAGTCTGCTCATCACCCAGTTAATAAACTCTGTGAATGTTTTTCACACTGCCCCATAATTAATTTTTATGATCCTAATTATTAGTTTTATAACCTATAGTTTTACAGATATGAATAATTACTTCTTTACCTCATCACTTGAATTAATACATACTCGATGCTGTTCTGGATGAGTCCATGCTTAGAAAATGAGTTTCTTGTCTGTGCGGGCCACCTTAGCTTCTCGAGCTTCTCCAACATCTTCGGAAAGGAGGGGTAAGCGAGGGAGTATTGCAATCTAGAATCTCACCGCTAGATGACGCTAAATACTCAATATATTACACACTTTAACTTTAATAGTAGTTCAACTTTTGCAGTTAAGCTAAAATAATGTATCTGTTATAATCCTGTGGTTGATCTGCTTTGCTTTCACACCACGAATTGACTCCACTTGGAAGTAGAATGAGTTCTTTCCTTTCAGGCGGTCTCAGTAAGCATTTTTAGTTGGCACTGTATGATGTACAGCTTCGACACCAGCAAACCAGCCAGGTTGTTCAGTCTGCCTATGAATAACATAATTTTAGACTTTCAGATTGCGTGTAGTCAGGGGCGCAGATGGAATTTTTGAACTGGGGGGGACCAAGCTGTCAGCAAATTATTTCAATTCAATAAGTTATTTTTGTGTAATTTGGGCTTTAACTAGCGCTCAAGTAGTTACTCTCGTAATAGCCTAAGGGCCAATGGTTTGCACCAAAAAGCCATTGGAGAATTCTTATTTGAAATCATGGATAAACAACAATGAACATGTTAAACAAAGGCCGACCTGATCAACACTAGCCATACATGATGAAACTGTTATTTGTTATCACCCACCAAAACTTCATGCCTTTAAATGCAAAATATGTTTTATTTAAACATTTGTGTATGAACTCAGAAGTGTAAACAACAACATATTTACATAAATAAAAATAAGTATGTATACTGTAAATGAAATTCACATTTGAAATGATAATAATTTGAACTGAAATCACCCACTCTGTCATAATAGACAATGGTCTGATCACCACAACAGGCACAGGCGCAGCTACCAGTTCCTCTTTAGGACCCTGGGGAGTGAGAGTCGTGCCTTATGGCGTGTTCAAAATACACTGAAAGTCGGAACTTGGAGCTCGGAACAACGTAACCCCAAAGTTGAGTGCTCCCAGCGCTTCCCAGCCGTACAAACGTACAACAAAACATGTAACTACTGTTTACGTGAGTAGCAGATAGCATGAATTCTATGTCGGGCTGGTGAGATTAATCCGACTCTCCGAGTTGGAGATCCGACTTCACGGGGGGTTCTGATTAAAATTCTGACTTGGAGATCAGAAATTCCGACATTCGTGTACAACTGGAACGCGCCATTAGTCGTAGCACACAAACGCTGGGCTCTCAGTGTGCGCTGCAATGTAATTTAGTCTAACTAACGGAACATTAATCCTCTCTTTTACCGGCGATGTTTGTCGCTTTATGTAGGGACAGTGGGAGGGACGGATCGGGGTCACTATGAATCTGAGGGGGTCATATCCCCCCGTCCCTAGTGCCATCTGCGCGCATGCGTGTAGTATCTGGCCACTTTGCATTCAAATGATTCACCAGTCCTTCCTTCACAACACCACTCATAACAAATGTCAGATTATGTTTTATAAAGTGAAAGAAAGTCCAGGGGTCCGTTTCACAAAGCAGGTTCAACAAACTCTGAGTCTAATCCTAAACTCTGAGTTGAGTTGAGTTCCAGAAAAGCGGATTTGAGTTAGTTTAATCAACTCGGAGTAGTTTCACCTGGAGTTAAGCGCGTGCGACACAACTAAAAAAAGCTTTTGACAGACGGCAGAACGAGGCTACGCAAAAACTCACCTGCTGACTGAATGAATGAAAGAGGAAATCAAATGGCGTTTGTGGCTGAAAGAGGGCGGAGACAGAGAGAAACTCGAGGTTCATTGAGAAAAACCTGGTCCCGACCAGGTTAGATTCATAGAGTCTGTTACTACGGTAACTGACCGAGAGCTTAAGTTACCTCTCTTTCTGAAACAGGCTAGAGTTACCCCTCTTTCTCTGGTTTGAGTTACCTCTCTTTGTGAAACGGAAAACTCAGAGTTTCCCTCATTTCAGGGTTAATAAACTCAGAGTTTTGACTAAACCTGCTTTGTGAAACGGGCCCCAGATGAACATCGTGTTATCGTGTTTTGTGACATGTTATCGTGTTTTGTGACTGTGTTTTGTGACACGTCATCGTGTTTTGTGACTGTGTTTTGTGACATGTTATTGTATTTTGTGACATGTTATGTTTTGTGACTGTGTTTTGTGACATGTTATCATGTTTTATGAGTGTGTTTTGTGACACCTTATCATGTTTTGTGACATGTTATGGTGTTTTGTGACATTATCGTGATTCGTGACATGTTATGTTTTTCAGACATGTTATGGTGTTTTATGACATGTTATTGTGTTTTGTGACATGTTATCGTGTTTTGTGACATGTTATCATGTGTTATGACATGTTATTGTGTTCTGTGAAATGTTATCGTATTTTGTGACATGTTATGGTGTTTTATGACATGTTATTGTGTTTTGTGACATGTTATCGTGTTTTGTGACATATGTTTCATGACATGTTATCATGTTATGAGACATGTTATCGTGTTTTATGACATGTTATTGTGTTTTGTGACATGTTATCGTGTTTTGTGACATATGTGTTTTGTGTCTGTGTTTTGTGACATGTTATCATGTTTTGTGACATGTTATTGTGTTCTGTGACATGTTATCGTGTTTTGTGACATATGTGTTTTGTGTCCGTGTTTTGTGACATGTTATCATGTGTTATGACATGTTATTGTGTTTTGTGAAATTTTATCGTGTTTTGTGACATGTTATGGTGTTTTATGACATGTTATTGTGTTTTGTGACATGTTATCGTGTTTTGTGACATATGTGTTTTGTGTCTGTGTTTTGTGACATGTTTTCATGTTTTATGACATGTTGTGTTTTGTGAAATGTTATCGCGTTTTGTGACGTTATCGTGTTTTGCGACTGTGTTTTGTGACACGTCATCGTGATTTGTGAATGTGTTTTGTGACATGTTATCGTGTTTTGTGACATGTTATCATGTTTTATGAGTGTGCTTTGGGACACGTTATGTTTTGTGACATGTAATGGTGTTTTATGAGTCTGTTTTGTGACATGTTATCGTGATTTGTGACATATTATCATGTTTCGTGACATGTTATCATGTTTTGAGACATGTTATCATGTTTTATTGCATGTTATTATGTTTTGTGACATGTTATCATGTTTTATGAGTGTGTTTTGTGACACGTTATCATGTTTTGTGACATGTTATTGTGTTTTGTGAAATGTTATCGTGTTTTGTGACATGTTATGGTGTTTTGTGACATGTTATGGTGTTTTATGACATGTTCTTGTGTTCTGTGACATGTTATCGTGTTTTGTGACATATGTGTTTTGTGTCTGTTTTGTGACATGTTATCATGTGTTATGACATGTTATTGTGTTTTGTGAAATTTTATCGTGTTTTGTGACATGTTTTGGCGTTTTGTGACGTTATCGTGTTTTGCGACTGTGTTTTGTGACACGTCATCGTGATTTGTGAATGTGTTTTGTGACATGTTATCGTGTTTTGAGACATGTTATCATGTTTTATGAGTGTGCTTTGAGACACTTTATGTTTTGTGACATGTAATGGTGTTTTATGAGTCTGTTTTGTGACATGTTATCGTGTTTTGTGACATATTATCATGTTTCGTGACATGTTATCATGTTTTGAGAGATGTTATCATGTTTTATTGCATGTTATTATGTTTTGTGACATGTTATCATGTTTTATGAGTGTGTTTTGTGACACGTTATCATGTTTTGTGACATGTTATTGTGTTTTGTGAAATGTTATCGTGTTTTGTGACATGTTATGGTGTTTTGTGACATGTTATTGTGTTTTATGACATGTTATTGTGTTTTGTGACATATTACCATGTTTCGTGACATGTTGTCATGTTATGAGACATGTTTTCATGTTTTATGACATGTTATTGTGATTTGTTACATGTTATCGTGTTTTGTGATATATGTGTTTTGTTTCTGTGTTTTGTGACATGTGACTGTTTTGTTACGTGTTATCATGTTTTGTGACATGTTATTGTGTTTTATGATTGTGTTTTCTGACATGTTATCGTATTTTGTGAGATGTTTTTGGGGTTTTGTGATGTTATTGCTTTTTTTGACTGTTTTGTGACGTTTTGTCGTGTTTGTCACATGTTATAGTGTTTTCTGACTGTGATTTGTGACATGTTATCATGTTTTATGACATGTTATTTTGTTTTATAACATGTTATAGTGTTTTACGACTGTGTTTTGTGACATGTTATCGTGTTTTGCGACATGTTATCGTGTTTTGTGACATTTTATCATGGTTTATGAGTGTTTTTTGTGACATGTTATCATGTGTGATGACATGTTATTGTCTTTTGTGAAATGTTATCGTGTTTTGTGACATGTTATGGTGTTTTATGACATGTTATTTTGTTTTATACCATGTTATAGTGTTTTGCGACTGTGTTTTGTGACATGTTATCGTGTTTTGTGACATGTTATCATGTTTTGTCACATATTATCATGTTTCTTGACATGTTATCATGTTTTATTACATGTTATCGTGTTTTGTGACATGTTATCATGTTTTGTGACTGTTTTGTGACATGTTATCGTGTTTTGAGACATCTTATCATGTTTTATGACATGTTATTGTTTTTTGTGACATGTTATCGTGTTTTGTGACATGTTATCGTGTTTTGCGACTGTGTTTTGTGACATGTTATCGTGTTTTGTGACATGTTATCGTGTTTTGCGACTGTGTTTTGTGACATGTCATTGTGTTTTGTGACATGTTATTGTGTTTTGCGACTGTGTTTTGTGACATGTCATTGTGTTTTGTGACTGTGTTTTTGTGACATGTTATTATGTTCTGTGACATGTTATGGTGTTTTATGACATGTTATGGTGTTTTGTGACATGTTATGGTGTTTTATGACATGTTATTTTGTTTTATACCATGTTATAGTGTTTTGCGACTGTGTTTTGTGACATGTTATCGTGTTTTGTGACATGTTATCATGTTTTGTCACATATTATCATGTTTCTTGACATGTTATCATGTTTAATTACATGTTATCGTGTTTTGTGACATGTTATCATGTTTTGTGACTGTTTTGTGACATGTTATCGTGTTTTGAGACATCTTATCATGTTTTATGACATGTTATTGTTTTTTGTGACATGTTATCGTGTTTTGTGACATGTTATCGTGTTTTGCGACTGTGTTTTGTGACATGTTATCGTGTTTTATGACATGTTATTTTGTTTTATAACATGTTATAGTGTTTTGCGACTGTGTTTTGTGACATGTTATTGTGTTTTGCGACATGTTATCGTGTTTTGTGACATTTTATCATGGTTTATGAGTGTTTTTTGTGACATGTTATCATGTTTTATGACATGTTATTGTGTTTTGTGAAATGTTATCGTGTTTTGTGACTGTGTTTTGTGACACGTCATCGTGATTTGTGAATGTGTTTTGTGACATGTTATCGTGTTTTGTGACATGTTATCATGTTTTATGAGTGTGCTTTGGGACACGTTATGTTTTGTGACATGTAATGGTGTTTTATGAGTCTGTTTTGTGACATGTTATCGTGATTTGTGACATATTATCATGTTTCGTGACATGTTATCATGTTTTGAGACATGTTATCATGTTTTATTGCATGTTATTATGTTTTGTGACATGTTATCATGTTTTATGAGTGTGTTTTGTGACACGTTATCATGTTTTGTGACATGTTATTGTGTTTTGTGAAATGTTATCGTGTTTTGTGACATGTTATGGTGTTTTGTGACATGTTATGGTGTTTTATGACATGTTCTTGTGTTCTGTGACATGTTATCGTGTTTTGTGACATATGTGTTTTGTGTCTGTTTTGTGACATGTTATCATGTGTTATGACATGTTATTGTGTTTTGTGAAATTTTATCGTGTTTTGTGACATGTTTTGGCGTTTTGTGACGTTATCGTGTTTTGCGACTGTGTTTTGTGACACGTCATCGTGATTTGTGAATGTGTTTTGTGACATGTTATCGTGTTTTGAGACATGTTATCATGTTTTATGAGTGTGCTTTGAGACACTTTATGTTTTGTGACATGTAATGGTGTTTTATGAGTCTGTTTTGTGACATGTTATCGTGTTTTGTGACATATTATCATGTTTCGTGACATGTTATCATGTTTTGAGAGATGTTATCATGTTTTATTGCATGTTATTATGTTTTGTGACATGTTATCATGTTTTATGAGTGTGTTTTGTGACACGTTATCATGTTTTGTGACATGTTATTGTGTTTTGTGAAATGTTATCGTGTTTTGTGACATGTTATGGTGTTTTGTGACATGTTATTGTGTTTTATGACATGTTATTGTGTTTTGTGACATATTACCATGTTTCGTGACATGTTGTCATGTTATGAGACATGTTTTCATGTTTTATGACATGTTATTGTGATTTGTTACATGTTATCGTGTTTTGTGATATATGTGTTTTGTTTCTGTGTTTTGTGACATGTGACTGTTTTGTTACGTGTTATCATGTTTTGTGACATGTTATTGTGTTTTATGATTGTGTTTTCTGACATGTTATCGTATTTTGTGAGATGTTTTTGGGGTTTTGTGATGTTATTGCTTTTTTTGACTGTTTTGTGACGTTTTGTCGTGTTTGTCACATGTTATAGTGTTTTCTGACTGTGATTTGTGACATGTTATCATGTTTTATGACATGTTATTTTGTTTTATAACATGTTATAGTGTTTTACGACTGTGTTTTGTGACATGTTATCGTGTTTTGCGACATGTTATCGTGTTTTGTGACATTTTATCATGGTTTATGAGTGTTTTTTGTGACATGTTATCATGTGTGATGACATGTTATTGTCTTTTGTGAAATGTTATCGTGTTTTGTGACATGTTATGGTGTTTTATGACATGTTATTTTGTTTTATACCATGTTATAGTGTTTTGCGACTGTGTTTTGTGACATGTTATCGTGTTTTGTGACATGTTATCATGTTTTGTCACATATTATCATGTTTCTTGACATGTTATCATGTTTTATTACATGTTATCGTGTTTTGTGACATGTTATCATGTTTTGTGACTGTTTTGTGACATGTTATCGTGTTTTGAGACATCTTATCATGTTTTATGACATGTTATTGTTTTTTGTGACATGTTATCGTGTTTTGTGACATGTTATCGTGTTTTGCGACTGTGTTTTGTGACATGTTATCGTGTTTTGTGACATGTTATCGTGTTTTGCGACTGTGTTTTGTGACATGTCATTGTGTTTTGTGACATGTTATTGTGTTTTGCGACTGTGTTTTGTGACATGTCATTGTGTTTTGTGACTGTGTTTTTGTGACATGTTATTATGTTCTGTGACATGTTATGGTGTTTTATGACATGTTATGGTGTTTTGTGACATGTTATGGTGTTTTATGACATGTTATTTTGTTTTATACCATGTTATAGTGTTTTGCGACTGTGTTTTGTGACATGTTATCGTGTTTTGTGACATGTTATCATGTTTTGTCACATATTATCATGTTTCTTGACATGTTATCATGTTTAATTACATGTTATCGTGTTTTGTGACATGTTATCATGTTTTGTGACTGTTTTGTGACATGTTATCGTGTTTTGAGACATCTTATCATGTTTTATGACATGTTATTGTTTTTTGTGACATGTTATCGTGTTTTGTGACATGTTATCGTGTTTTGCGACTGTGTTTTGTGACATGTTATCGTGTTTTATGACATGTTATTTTGTTTTATAACATGTTATAGTGTTTTACGACTGTGTTTTGTGACATGTTATCGTGTTTTGCGACATGTTATCGTGTTTTGTGACATTTTATCATGGTTTATGAGTGTTTTTTGTGACATGTTATCATGTGTGATGACATGTTATTGTCTTTTGTGAAATGTTATCGTGTTTTGTGACATGTTATGGTGTTTTATGACATGTTATTTTGTTTTATACCATGTTATAGTGTTTTGCGACTGTGTTTTGTGACATGTTATCGTGTTTTGTGACATGTTATCATGTTTTGTCACATATTATCATGTTTCTTGACATGTTATCATGTTTTATTACATGTTATCGTGTTTTGTGACATGTTATCATGTTTTGTGACTGTTTTGTGACATGTTATCGTGTTTTGAGACATCTTATCATGTTTTATGACATGTTATTGTTTTTTGTGACATGTTATCGTGTTTTGTGACATGTTATCGTGTTTTGCGACTGTGTTTTGTGACATGTTATCGTGTTTTGTGACATGTTATCGTGTTTTGCGACTGTGTTTTGTGACATGTCATTGTGTTTTGTGACATGTTATTGTGTTTTGCGACTGTGTTTTGTGACATGTCATTGTGTTTTGTGACTGTGTTTTTGTGACATGTTATTATGTTCTGTGACATGTTATGGTGTTTTATGACATGTTATGGTGTTTTGTGACATGTTATGGTGTTTTATGACATGTTATTTTGTTTTATACCATGTTATAGTGTTTTGCGACTGTGTTTTGTGACATGTTATCGTGTTTTGTGACATGTTATCATGTTTTGTCACATATTATCATGTTTCTTGACATATTATCATGTTTAATTACATGTTATCGTGTTTTGTGACATGTTATCATGTTTTGTGACTGTTTTGTGACATGTTATCGTGTTTTGAGACATCTTATCATGTTTTATGACATGTTATTGTTTTTTGTGACATGTTATCGTGTTTTGTGACATGTTATCGTGTTTTGCGACTGTGTTTTGTGACATGTTATCGTGTTTTGTGACATGTTATCGTGTTTTGCGACTGTGTTTTGTGACATGTCATTGTGTTTTGTGACATGTTATTGTGTTTTGCGACTGTGTTTTGTGACATGTCATTGTGTTTTGTGACTGTGTTTTTGTGACATGTTATTATGTTCTGTGACATGTTATGGTGTTTTATGACATGTTATGGTGTTTTGTGACATGTTATGGTGTTTTATGACATGTTATTGTTTTCTGTGACATGTTATCGTGTTTTGTGACATATGTGTTTTGTGTCTGTGTTTTGTGACATGTAATCATGTGTTATAACATGTTATTGTGTTTTGTGAAATTTTATCGTGTTTTGTGACATGTTATTGTGTTCTGTGACATGTTATCGTGTTTTGTGACATATGTGTTTTGTGTCTGTGTTTTGTGACATGTTTTCATGTTTTATGACATGTGTTTTGTGAAATGTTATCGCGTTTTGTGACGTTATCGTGTTTTGCGACTGTGTTTTGTGACACGTCATCGTGATTTGTGAATGTGTTTTGTGACATGTTATCGTGTTTTGTGACATGTTATCATGTTTTATGAGTGTGCTTTGGGACACGTTATGTTTTGTGACATGTAATGGTGTTTTATGAGTCTTTTTTGTGACAAGTTATCCTGTTTTGAGACATGTTATCATGTTTTATTGCATGTTATTATGTTTTGTGACATGTTATTGTGTTTTGTGAAATGTTGTCGTGTTTTGTGACATGTTATGGTGTTTTATGACATGTTATTGTGTTTTATGACATGTTATTGTGTTTTGTGACATATTATCATGTTTCGTGACATGTTGTCATGTTATGAGACATGTTTTCATGTTTTATGACATGTTATTGTGATTTGTTACATGTTATCGTGTTTTGTGATATATGTGTTTTGTGTCTGTGTTTTGTGACATGTGACTGTTTTGTTACGTGTTATCATGTTTTGTGACATGTTATTGTGTTTTATGATTGTGTTTTCTGACATGTTATCGTATTTTGTGAGATGTTTTGGGGGTTTTGTGATGTTATTGTGTTTTTTGACTGTTTTGTGACATTTTATCGTGTTTGTCACATGTTATAGTGTTTTCTGACTGTGATTTGTGAAATGTTATCATGTTTTATGACATGTTATTTTGTTTTATAACATGTTATAGTGTTTTGCGACTGTGTTTTGTGACACGTCATCGTGTTTTGTGACTGTGTTTTGTGACATGTTATCATGTTTTGTCACATATTATCATGTTTCGTGACATGTTATAATGTTTTATTACATGTTTTTGTGTTTTGTGACATATGTGTTTTGTGTCTGTGTTTTGTGACACTTTATCACTTTTTATGACATGTTATTGTTTTTTATGACATGTTATCGTGTTTTGTGACATGTTATCATGTTTTGTGACTGTTTTGTGATATGTTATCGTGTTTTGAGACATCTTATCATGTTTTATGATATGTTATTGTTTTTTGTGACATGTTATCGTGTTTTGTGACATGTTATCGTGTTTTGCCACATGTTATCATGTGTTGAAACATTTCATCGTGTTTTATGACATGTCATTGTGTTTTGTGACACGTTATCGTGTTTTGTGACATATTATGTTTTGTGACATGTTATTCCGTTTTGTGACATGTTATCGTGTTTTGTGACATATCATCATGTTTTGTGACATGTTATCATGTTTTGTGACATGATATCGTGTTTTCTGTCATGCTATCATGTTTTATGAGTTGTTATTGTGTTTCGTGACATGTTATCTTTTGTGACATGTTATCATGTTTTGCGACTGTGTTTTGTGACACGTCATCGTGTTTTGTGATTGTGTTTTTTTTACACGTTATCATGTTTTGTAACGTTATCATGTTTTGTTTTCTCATTTTGTGACTGTGTTTTGTGACATGTTATTGTATTTTGTGATGTGTTATCGTGTTTTGTGACTGTGTTTTGTTAGATGTTATCTTGTTTTATGAAATGTTATTGTGTTTTGTGACATTTTATTGTGTTTTTTCACACGTTATCGTGTTTTGTAACATGTTATCGTGTTTTGTGAAATTTTATTGTGCTTTGTGACATGTTATCGTGTTTTCTGACTGTGTTTTGTGACATGTTACTGTCTTTTGCAACTGTGCTTTGTGACACGTTATCTTGTTTTTGACTGTTTTTTGTGACATGTTATCGTGTTTTGTTTTCTTATTTTATGACTGTTTTGTGACATGTTATTGTGTTTTGAGACATGTTGTCGTGTTTTATGACACGTTATTGTGTTTTGTGACATTTTATCGTGTTTTGTTATCGTGTTTTGTGACTGTGTTTTGTGACATGTTATCGTATTTTGTTATTTTGTTTTTATGACTGTGTTTTTTGAAATGTAATTGTGTTTTGTGACTTGGTCATGTGTTTTGTGACTTGGTAATGTGTTTTGTGACATATTATCATGTGTTGAAACATGTTATCGTGTTTTATAAGATGTTACTGTGTTTTGTGACATGTTGTCGTGTTTTGTGACATATTATCGTGTTTTGTGACATGTTATCATGTTTTGAGACATGTTATTCCGTTTTGTGACATGTTATCGAGTTTTGTGACATGATATCGTGTTTTGTGACATATTATCGTGTTTTCTGACATGTTATCATGTTTTATGACATGTTATTGTGTTTTGTAACATGTTATCGTGTTTTGTGACATATTATCTTGTTTTGTGACATGTTATCGTGTTTTAAGACATGTTATTCCGTTTTGTGACATGTTATCGTATTTTGTTATCGTGTTCTGTGACATTTTATCATGTTTTATGACATGTCATTGTGTTTTGAGACATGTTATTGTGTTTTGTGACATGTTATTGTGTTTTGTTATCATGTTTTGTTATCTTGTTTTCATGACTGTGTTTTTTGACATGTAATTGTGTTTTGTGACTTGGTAACGTGTTTTGGGACATGTTATCATGTTTTGAGACATGTTATCGTGTTTTATGACATATCATTGTGTTTTGTGACATATTATCATGTTTTGTGAGATGTTATCATGTTTTGTGACATGTTATCATGTTTTGAGACATGTTATTGTGTTTTGTGACATGTTATCGTGTTTTGTGACTGTGTTTTATGACATGTTTTCGTATTTTGTTATCTTGTTTTCATGACTGTTTTTTGACATGTAATTGTGTTTTGTGACTTGGTAACGTGTTTTGGGACATGTTATCATGTTTTGAAACATGTTATTGTGTTTTATGACATGTTATTGTGTTTTGTGACATGTTATCATGTTTTATGAGTGTGTTTTGTGACACGTTATCATGTTTTGTGACATGTTATCATGTTTTGAGACATGTTATTCCGTTTTGTGACATGTTATCATGTTTTGTGACTGTGTTTTGTGACACGTCATCGTGATTTGTGAATGTGTTTTGTGACATGTTATCGTGTTTTGAGACATGTTATCATGTTTTATGACATGTTATTGTTTTTTGTGACATGTTATCGTGTTTTGTGACATGTTCTCGTGTTTTGTGACATATGTGTTTTGTGTCTGTGTTTTGTGACATGTTATCATGTTTTATGACATGTTATTGGGTTCTGTGACATGTTATCGTGTTTTGTGACATATGTGTTTTTTTGTCTGTGTTTTGTGACATGTTATCATGTGTTATGACATGTTATTGTGTTTTGTGAAATTTTATCGTGTTTTATGAGTGTGTTTTGTGACACGTTATCATGTTTTGTGACATGTTATTGTGTTTTGTGAAATGTTATCGTGTTTTGTGATATGTTATGGTGTTTTGTGACATGTTATGGTGTTTTATAACATGTTATTGTGTTTTATGACATGTTATTGTGTTTTGTGACGTATTATCATGTTTCGTGACATGTTGTCATGTTATGAGACATGTTTTCATGTTTTATGACATGTTATTGTGATTTGTTACATGTTATCGTGTTTTGTGATATATGTGTTTTGTGTCTGTGTTTTGTGACATGTGACTGTTTTGTTACGTGTTATCATGTTTTGTGACATGTTATTGTGTTTTATGAGTGTGTTTTCTGACATGTTATCGTATTTTGTGAGATGTTTTTGGGGTTTTGTGATATTATTGTGCTTTTTGACTGTTTTGTGACATTTTATCGTGTTTGTCACATGTTATAGTGTTTTCTGACTGTGATTTGTGACATGTTATCATGTTTTATGACATGTTATTTTGTTTTATAACATGTTATTTTGTTTTATAACATGTTATAGTGTTTTATGACTGTGTTTTGTGACATGTTATCGTGTTTTGCGACATGTTATCGTGTTTTGTGACATTATATCATGGTTTATGAGTGTTTTTTGTGACATGTTATCATGTGTTGTGACATGTTATTGTGTTTTGTGAAATTTTATCGTGTTTTGTGACATGTTATGGTGTTTTATGACATGTTATTGTGTTTTGTGACATGTTATCGTGTTTTGTGACATATGTGTTTTGTGTCTGTGTTTTGTGACATGTTTTCATGTTTTATAACATGTTGTGTTTTGTGAAATGTTATCGCGTTTTGTGACGTTATCGTGTTTTGCGACTGTGTTTTGTGACACGTCATCGTGATTTGTGAATGTGTTTCGTGACATGTTATCGTGTTTTGTGACATGTTATCATGTTTTATGAGTGTGCTTTGGGACACGTTATGTTTTGTGACATGTAATGGTGTTTTATGAGTCTGTTTTGTGACATGTTATCGTGTTTTGTGACATATTATCATGTTTCGTGACATGTTATCATGTTTTGAGACATGTTATCATGTTTTATTGCATGTTATTATGTTTTGTGACATGTTATCATGTTTTATGAGTGTGTTTTGTGACACGTTATCATGTTTTGTGACATGTTATCATGTTTTATGAGTGTGTTTTGTGACACGTTATCATGTTTTGTGACATGTTATTGTGTTTTGTGAAATGTTATGGTGTTTTATGACATGTTATTGTGTTTTATGACATGTTATTGTGTTTTATGACATGTTATTGTGTTTTGTGACATATTATCATGTTTCGTGACATGTTGTCATGTTTTGAGACATGTTTTCATGTTTTATGACATGTTATTGTGATTTGTTACATGTTATCGTGTTTTGTGATATATGTGTTTTGTGTCTGTGTTTTGTGACATGTGACTATTTTGTTACGTGTTATCATGTTTTGTGACATGTTATTGTGTTTTATGAGTGTGTTTTCTGACATGTTATCCTATTTTGTGAGATGTTTTGGGGGTTTTGTGATGTTATTGTGTTTTTTGACTGTTTTGTGACATTTTATCGTGTTTGTCACATGTTATAGTGTTTTCTGACTGTGATTTGTGACATGTTATCATGTTTTATGACATGTTGTTTTGTTTTATAACATGTTATAGTGTTTTGCGACTGTGTTTTGTTACACGTCATCGTGTTTTGTGACTGTGTTTTGTGACATGTTATCGTGTTTTGCGACATGTTATCGTGTTTTGTGACATTTTATCATGTTTATGAGTGTTTTTTGTGACACGTTATGTTTTGTGACATATTTTGGTGTTTTATGAGTGTGTTTTGTGACATGTTATCATGTTTTGTCACATATTATCATGTTTCGTGACATGTTATCATGTTTTATTACATGTTATTGTGTTTTGTGACATATGTGTTTTGTGTCTGTGTTTTGTGACACTTTATCACTTTTTATGACATGTTATTGTTTTTTATGACATGTTATCGTGTTTTGTGACATGTTATCATGTTTTGTGACTGTTTTGTGATATGTTATCGTGTTTTGAGACATCTTATCATGTTTTATGATATGTTATTGTTTTTTGTGACATGTTATCGTGTTTTGTGACATGTTATCGTGTTTTGCCACATGTTATCATGTGTTGAAACATTTCATCGTGTTTTATGACATGTCATTGTGTTTTGTGACACGTTATCGTGTTTTGTGACACATTATGTTTTGTGACATGTTATTCCATTTTGTGACATGTTATCGTGTTTTGTGACATATCATCATGTTTTGTGACATGTTATCATGTTTTGTGACATGATATCGTGTTTTCTGTCATGCTATCATGTTTTATGAGTTGTTATTGTGTTTCGTGACATGTTATCTTTTGTGACATGTTATCATGTTTTGCGACTGTGTTTTGTGACACGTCATCGTGTTTTGTGATTGTGTTTTTTTTGACACGTTATGTTTTGTAACGTTATGTTTTCTCATTTTGTGACTGTGTTTTGTGACATGTTATTGTATTTTGTGACGTGTTATCGTGTTTTGTGACTGTGTTTTGTTAGATGTTATCATGTTTTATGAAATGTTATTGTGTTTTGTGACATTTTATTGTGTTTTTTCACACGTTATCGTGTTTTGTAACATGTTATTGTGTTTTGTGAAATTTTATTGTGCTTTGTGACATGTTATCGTGTTTTGTGACTGTGTTTTGTGACATGTTACTGTCTTTTGCAACTGTGCTTTGTGACACGTTAGCTTGTTTTGTGACTGTGTTTTGTGACATGTTATTGTGTTTTGTTTTCTTATTTTATGACTGTTTTGTGACATGTTATTGTGTTTTGAGACATGTTGTCGTGTTTTATGACACGTTATTGTGTTTTGTGACATTTTATCGTGTTTTGTTATCGTGTTTTGTGACTGTGTTTTGTGACATGTTATCGTATTTTGTTATTTTGTTTTTATGACTCTGTTTTTTGAAATGTAATTGTGTTTTGTGACTTGGTCATGTGTTTTGTGACTTGGTAATGTGTTTTGTGACATATTATCATGTGTTGAAACATGTTATCGTGTTTTATAAGATGTTACTGTGTTTTGTGACATGTTGTCGTGTTTTGTGACATATTATCGTGTTTTGTGACATGTTATCATGTTTTGAGACATGTTATTCCGTTTTGTGACATGTTATCGAGTTTTGTGACATGATATCGTGTTTTGTCACATATTATCGTGTTTTCTGACATGTTATCATGTTTTATGGCATGTTATTGTGTTTTGTGACATGTTATCTTGTTTTGTAACTGTGTTTTGTGACATGTTCTCGTGCTTTGTTATTTTTTATGACTGTGTTTTTTGAAATGTAATTGTGTTTTGTGACTTGGTAACGTGTTTTGTGACATGTCATGTTTTGAAACATTTTATCGTGTTTTATGACATGTTATTGTGTTTTGTAACATGTTATTGTGTTTTGTGACATATTATCTTGTTTTGTGACATGTTATCGTGTTTTAAGACATGTTATTCCGTTTTGTGACATGTTATCGTATTTTGTTATCGTGTTCTGTGACATTTTATCATGTTTTATGACATGTCATTGTGTTTTGTGACATGTTGTTGTGTTTCGTGACATGTTATTGTGTTTTGTTATCATGTTTTGTTATCTTGTTTTCATGACTGTGTTTTTTGACATGTAATTGTGTTTTGTGACTTGGTAACGTGTTTTGGGACATGTTATCATGTTTTGAGACATGTTATCGCGTTTTATGACATATCATTGTGTTTTCTGACATATTATCATGTTTTGTGAGATGTTATCATGTTTTGAGACATGTTATTCCGTTTTGTGACATGTTATAGTGTTTTGTGACATATTATCGTGTTTTGTGACATGTTATCATGTTTTGTGACATGATATCGTGTTTTGTGACATGTTATCATTTTTTGAGACATGTTATTGTGTTTTGTGACATGTTATCGTGTTTTGTGACTGTGTTTTATGACATGTTTTCGTATTTTGTTATCTTGTTTTCATGACTGTTTTTTGACATGTAATTGTGTTTTGTGACTTGGTAACGTGTTTTGGGACATGTTATCATGTTTTGAAACATGTTATTGTGTTTTATGACATGTTATTGTCTTTTGTGACATGTTATCGTGTTTTGTGACATATTATCGTGTTTTGTGACATTTTATCATGTTTTGAGACATGTTATTCCGTTTTGTGACATGTTATCGTTTTTGTGACATATTATCGTGTTTTGTGACGTGTTATCATGTTTTGTGACATGATTTCGTGTTTTGTGACATGTTATCATGTTTTGAGACATGTTATTGTGTTTTGTGACATGTTATCGTGTTTTGTGACTGTGTTTTGTGACATGTTATCGTGTTTTGTTATTTTGTTTTTATGACTGTGTTTTTTAAAATTTAATCCTGTTTTGTGACTAGGTAATGTGTTTTGTGACATGTTATCATATTTTGGAACATGTTATCGTGTTTTATGACATGTTATTGTGTTTTGTGACATGTTATCGTGTTTTGTGACATATTATCATGTTTTGTGACATGTTATCATGTTTTGAGACATGTTATTCCGTTTTGTGACATGTTATCGTGTTTTGTGACATATTATCGTGTTTTGTGACATGTTATCATGTTTTGTGACATGATATCGTGTTTTGTGACATGTTATCATGTTTTGAGACATGTTATTGTGTTTTGTGACATGTTATCGTGTTTTGTGACTGTGTTTTATGACATGTTTTCGTATTTTGTTATCTTGTTTTCATGACTGTTTTTTGACATGTAATTGTGTTTTGTGACTTGGTAACGTGTTTTGGGACATGTTATCATGTTTTGAAACATGTTATTGTGTTTTATGACATGTTATTGTGTTTTGAGACATGTTATTCCGTTTTGTGACATGTTATCGTTTTTGTGACATATTATCGTGTTTTGTGACATGTTATCATGTTTTGTGACATGATTTCGTGTTTTGTGACATGTTATCATGTTTTGAGACATGTTATTGTGTTTTGTGACATGTTATCGTGTTTTGTGACTGTGTTTTGTGACATGTTATCGTGTTTTGTGACTGTGTTTTGTGACATGTTATCGTGTTTTGTTATTTTGTTTTTATGACTGTGTTTTTTAAAATTTAATCCTGTTTTGTGACTAGGTAATGTGTTTTGTGACATGTTATCATTTTTTGGAACATGTTATCGTGTTTTATGACATGTTATTGTGTTTTGTGACATGTTATCGTGTTTTGTGACATATTATCATGTTTTGTGACATGTTATCATGTTTTGAGACATGTTATTCTGTTTTGTGACATGTTATTGTGTTTTGTGACATATTATCGTGTTTTGTGACATGTTATCATGTTTTGTGACATGATATCGTGTTTTGTGACATGTTATCATGTTTTGAGACATGTTATTGTGTTTTGTGACATGTCATCGTGTTTTGTGACTGTGTTTTGTGACATGTTATCGTGTTTTGTGACTGTGTTTTGTGACATGTTTTCTTGTTTTGTTATTATGACTGTGTTTTTTGAAATTTAATCCTGTTTTGTGACTAGGTAATGTGTTTTGTGACATGTTATCATTTTTTGAAACATGTTATCGTGTTTTATGACATATTATTGTGTTTTATGACATGTTATTGTGTTTTGTGACATGTTATCGTGTTTTGTGACATATTATCGTGTTTTGTGACATGTTATCATGTTTTGAGACATGTTATTCCGTTTTGTGACATGTTATCGTTTTTGTGACATATTATCGTGTTTTGTGACATGTTATCATGTTTTGTGACATGATTTCGTGTTTTGTGACATGTTATCATGTTTTGAGACATGTTATTGTGTTTTGTGACATGTTATTGTGTTTTGTGACTGTGTTTTGTGACATGTTATCGTGTTTTGTGACTGTGTTTTGTGACATGTTATCGTGTTTTGTTATTTTGTTTTTATGACTGTGTTTTTTAAAATTTAATCCTGTTTTGTGACTAGGTAATGTGTTTTGTGACATGTTATCATTTTTTGGAACATGTTATCGTGTTTTATGACATGTTATTGTGTTTTGTGACATATTATCATGTTTTGTGACATGTTATCATGTTTTGAGACATGTTATTCTGTTTTGTGACATGTTATTGTGTTTTGTGACATATTATCGTGTTTTGTGACACGTTATCATGTTTTGTGACATGATATCGTGTTTTGTGACATGTTATCATGTTTTGAGACATGTTATTGTGTTTTGTGACATGTCATCGTGTTTTGTGACTGTGTTTTGTGACATGTTATCGTGTTTTGTGACTGTGTTTTGTGACATGTTTTCTTGTTTTGTTATTATGACTGTGTTTTTTGAAATTTAATCCTGTTTTGTGACTAGGTAATGTGTTTTGTGACATGTTATCATTTTTTGAAACATGTTATCGTGTTTTATGACATATTATTGTGTTTTGTGACATGTTATCGTGTTTGTGACATATTATCATGTTTTGTGACATGTTATCATGTTTTGAGACATGTTATTCCGTTTTGTGACATGTTATCGTGTTTTGTGACTGTGTTTTGTGACATGTTATCGTGTTTTGTGACTGTATTTTGTGACATTTTATCGTGTTTTGTTATTTTGTTTTTATGACTGTGTTTTTTGAAATGTAATCCTGTTTTGTGACTAGGTAATGTGTTTTGTGACATGTTATCATTTTTTAAAACATGTTATCGTGTTTTATGACATGTTATTGTGTTTTGTGACATGTTTTCGTGTTTTGTGACATATTATCATGTTTTGTGACATGTTATCATGTTTTGAGACATGTTATTCCGTTTTGTGACATGTTATCGTGTTTTGTGACATATTATCGTGTTTTGTGACATGTTATCATGTTTTGTGACATGATATCGTGTTTTGTGACATGTTATCATGTTTTGAGACATGTTATTGTGTTTTGTGACATGTTATCGTGTTTTGTGACTGTGTTTTGTGACATGTTATCGTGATTTGTGACTGTGTTTTGTGACATGTTATCGTGTTTTGTTATTTTGTTTTTATGACTGTGTTTTTTGAAATGTAATCCTGTTTTGTGACTAGGTAATGTGTTTTGTGACATGTTATCATTTTTTAAAACATGTTATCGTGTATTATGACATGTTATTGTGTTTTGTGACATGTTTTCGTGTTTTGTGACATATTATCATGTTTTGTGACATGTTATCATGTTTTGAGACATGTTATTCCGTTTTGTGACATGTTATCGCGTTTTGTGACATATTATCGTGTTTTGTGACATGTTATCATGTTTTGTGACATGATATCGTGTTTTGTGACATGTTATCATGTTTTGAGACATGTTATTGTGTTTTGTGACATGTTATCGTGTTTTGTGACTGTGTTTTGTGACATGTTATCGTGTTTTGTGACTGTGTTTTGTGACATGTTATCGTGTTTTGTTATTTTGTTTTTATGACTGTTTTTTGAAATTTAATCCTGTTTTGTGACTAGGTAATGTGTTTTGTGACATGTAATCATTTTTTGAAACATGTTATCGTGTTTTATGACATGTTATTGTGTTTTGTGACATGTTATCGTGTTTTGTGACATATTTTCATGTTTTGTGACATGTTATCATGTTTTGAGACATGTTATTCCGTTTTGTGTCATGTTATCGTGTTTTGTGACATATTGTCGTGTTTTGTGACTGTGTTTTGTGACATGTTATCATGTTTTATGACATGTCATTGTGTTTTGTGACATGTTATCGTGTTTTGTTATCGTGTTTTGTGACTGTGTTTTGTGACATGTTATTGTATTTTGTTATCTTGTTTTTATTATGTGTTTTTTGACATGTAATCGTGTTTTGTGACTTGGTAACATGTTTTGGGACATGTTATCATGTTTTGAGACATGTTATCGTGTTTTATGACATGTTATTGTGTTTTGTGATATATTATCGTCAGGGGTGGAAAGAGTACCAAAAAAATCTACTCAAGTAAAAGTACTGTTACCTTGATGAAATTTTACTTAAGTAAAAGTAAAGGTACTGGTTTAAAAATCTACTCAAGTAAAAGTAAAAAGGGTAACACTTTACTTGAATGGGTGTTCATAAGATTGACATAACATTGTCATAACCATGACATGACACCTGTCATAAACATTAACGAATACTTATGACAGTTGTCGTTAAGTGTCATTCGGTAAGTTTTGTCACTTTTGATGCAAAGGTGACATTGTTTGAGATGTCCTTGTTATGACAACTTGACATAAACCAAGACAACAAAACCTGTCATAAACATGTCATAGAAGACCTAACTGTCAAACTTTGAGAAAAACCTTTAACTTGATATCTTAGTGCGACATTAAACCATCATATATGGATGGTTTAGACACTCGCTGTCACAAGACCATTACAATCGTGTCATAAATGTTGTCCTTTTCATTAAGATGTCGTTAAGTGTAACTACACTGCCAAATGAGTTTATAACTAACATTTCCCTCTTACAGTGATTTAATAATGATTTTAACTTTTCGTTAAGATGTCATTAAATAGTCAAACCAGTTTAGAACAGTGTCATGACTATATTCTTTGAATTCAAGTAAAGTGGAACAATTAGATACTTCAATTAAGATGTCATTAAGTGTCATTACATAGTCAAACCAGTTTATAACAGTGTCATGACTGTTTTCTTTGAATTCAAGTAAAGTGGAATGATTAGATACTTTAATTAAGATGTCATTAAGTGTCATTACATAGTCAAACCAGTTTACAACAGTGTCATGACTGTTTTCTTTGAATTCAAGTAAAGTGGAATGATTAGATACTTCAATTAAGATGTCATTAAGTGTCATTACATAGTCAAACCAGTTTATAACAGTGTCATGACTGTTTTCTTTGAATTCAAGTAAAGTGGAATGATTATATACTTCAATTAAGATGTCATTAAGTGTCATTACATAGTCAAACCAGTTTACAACAGTGTCATGACTGTTTTCTTTGAATTCAAGTAAAGTGGAACGATTAGATACTTCAATTAAGATGTCATTAAGTGTCATTACATAGTCAAACCAGTTTAAAACAGTGTCATGACTGTTTTCTTTGAATTCAAGTAGAGTGGAATCATTTGAATGTTTCGTTAAAATGTCATTAAGTGTAATTACACTGTCAGATGATATAAATACCTTAACAAAAGCAACAGACAAGTCAAGAGAAAGTGTTTCCTTCATGTATTTCAACACAAAACAAGTGACAATTTGCACTTTTGAACTTTTGAACAATTTTAACTTTTTTAACAAAGTTTAACACTAAGTTTAAACAACTGTTGAACAAAATTTAAACAAGTGTTCAATGAACATTTTAAGTATATTTGTACATAATTGGGAGGAGCTTTCAATTTTTTTTGTATGCTGTGATGGTTTCGGCCATCTCCTCATTTATAGCCCCGTGGCAACGCTCTGCAAGCACACAAATCTTCATTTGATCTTCACCTTCACCATCACCTGTCAGCAGATCTTGGAATGTGTCCTGAAAGGTAATTGCGAGCTCAGCAATTATAGCTGTGCGTGCAAACGTGTTTCGATCAACATTCATTTTCACAAAGGCTTTCTAAAATGATCCACACTTTTTGAAGATCCGAAGGACCTCTTTGTAGCTCCGGATCACTCCATCTGTTGTGGTTACTTAAGAAAACAACAGAAAAACAAACAAAATAGGTCATTTTTTCAGGCATGCACTGGCATTGTTGATTTGGCCTACAGGTTTTGTAGTACTAGCAGATGAGAAAGGATCCTACTTACTTTTGCATCCTTCTTCTAGGCTGGTTATATTAGACTTTCCGACCTGACTCTGTTGCTAGCAATATCTGCCTTCACCAGCCTAGAAGGAGGATGCCCAGGAAGTAATGTCCTTTCTCACCTGCCTATACCAAACATAACCAGCTTGGATGGAGGATGCGCAGTGAACTAGGATGGTGCAGTAAGTAGATTTTTTTTCTTATATTTTTCTGTATCAGAGGTTAAATATCTAACAAAACTGGAGAAGATCATAGAATAACTTGAGGAGAACAAGAGAGCTATACAAGGCTGTAGAGATCTCAATCACTTATTTTCAGAATGATTACTAAAATATACCATTAGTGAGACATAGATATAACATTATCTTTAGCCCCATCTAATTATTATTAACAAAGCCCATGGAAGTAGTTGCTTTTCATACAAATGTAATCCATAAAAGGTTAAGCAGCAGTCAACTTTAGGATTGTTATAAAGGTGATTATAAAGATGATCAATATCTCTGCTTACTTCTTGAACGGCTGTATGACTCATGGTGTTTTTTTTTACTTCTTGGTCTTTTTCTTGGACTTCTTCCTTTTCTTTTTCTTCTCCTCTTCTTCTGAGGATGATGAGGAGCTGGAGTCTGAGGAGGGACATGGAGATGTCAATGTTGAAGTCGAAGATGAAGAAGGTTCCGGAGCAGTTTTTCTGCCTGGGGGAAGCAAAGTGGGGGTAGGTAGAGAAGCAGAGATGTTTATAAGTAAACAAAGCAAAAAAAACTAAGAATATACTTTTTTCAATGCAGGGTCACTTTTTTGAGAACAGACAACTGCACATGTACAAAAAGAGGCTTTGTTATAGATAATGACTTTAATTATTTTCTTGCACTGTAGTTGATAATTAACACACACACAGTTAGGTGTTTGCTTGGTGGAGGGAAAAGCAGGAGCAGAACCAGAGCACCCACAAGTCACACTGGATTGTACTCTGGTTATACTCCCAGAGCAACTTACTGGCAGGACAGCTCAGAGTTATTTTTTTTAGCAGCAACAACAGTGAGTGAAACATCAGTTTGTGTGTGTGTGTGTGTGTGTGTGTGTGTGTGTGTGTGTGTGTGTGTGAGAGAGAGAGAGCGAGAGAGTCTGTTAACATGTTAGTAGAGCATTAGCTGTAGCATACAGTGATGGTTCTACTCTATCTCAGTGGCTAACATTACTAGCTTGGGCAAAAGTTTATATCATTTTCTGTGTAGCAATGCCATCATCAGAGACTTATCGGGTCATATGGGAAACGTTTTGGAAGGGCTTGGGAAAATAGCATTTCCACTCAATTGGACATCTCAGTTGTGTAACAACAATGCAAATGTATATAATAATTAGGGCCGGGACTCGATTAATTTTTTAAATCTAATTAATTAGAGGCTTTGCTATTAATTAATCGCGTTTAATCGCATTTTAATCGCATATAAATATTTGACCTGAGAACAGTGAAAAGTAATTTTTTTCACATGGATTTTTAGTATACCATTGAATAATGACTGAATACATAAGCTTAAGCAACAAAATATTGTTTATTTTTGCTCAACCAAGTCCAACAGACCAGTGCAATTTTTGCCATTAAGTGTAGCGGAAGTGGGTGTGGCTCCTTGTATTCGGAGTCGGGCTAACGTCCACGCTAGCTGCTATATGTTTTGCATTGAGGTGATACTTGAGGCTCGATGTGCTGCGGTGATATGCGAATTCCTTGTTGCATAGCTTGCACACAACCATGCTCTTATCGACGCTACATCCGTTCGTTTTTTAAAACAAAATTTCCATGGGGCCAACCAAAGCGGTCTCATCAGCTTCTTCGTTCATGTTCACTGTGGTTTGTTGTTGTTTGAAGTCATGAATGCTACTTGGTGTTCCAGTATAATCGGTCCACCTGAAACTCGTCCAGTGAGAAAGATTCCGCGGTGAAAAAATAAGTGCGATTAAAATGCGTTAACGCGTTTTAACGCGTTAACACGTTGTAAAGAATTAATCCTAATTAACGCGTTAAAGTCCCGGCCCTAATAATAATATATCCTTACACTCTGTGCCTGAAAACCCAGCCTATTTCAATTTCTCCTCCACGAGTTCCTTGAACAACTAGTACTACATGAATTTTAACTGTAGTGCATTTGTACCTTTCCCAGAAGATGCAAGCCTGCTGGGGGCTCCCTTAATTTGAGCAAGTAGGAAGTCCTTGTCAGCTTTCAGGTCCCTGTTGGCCTCCTCCAGGTAATTAATACGCTCCTCAAGGTGTTCAATCTTCTGTTGATCCATCTTGGTTTGTTGCTTCAGTTTGGCCAACTCCAATGCCCTTGTTGGAGACACTGCAACAGAGGAAGTACCTTAAGTGGATTATTGAGGTCAGTGAATGGTGGTTATGTACTGGGGTGCATTATATTGATCTGTGTCCTTATACGTTTATCTAATTCATTAGCATACATAAATTCATTGCACTGCAGTACACCAACAAAATTCCCAGTACTTTTGTGTATATTGTTTATTGAGAAGATAGGCAAAAATGGAAATATGTGCCTCAATCAGCCAACTGCTATATATATATTTGTATAAATAAAAAGTACATTTCTAGCCCTACTGGTGAAAGTAGTAAAAAAACAAAAACATAATTAAACTAGACTTACTTGTTTTCTTCGGGGAATATTTGATTTGCTTTCTTTTCTTTGGCTGAATAGGGACCTCATCAAATTCTTGTGCCAGGTCCTCCTCCACAGCTTGTAGCAGCTTAGGGTTAGCTTCATTATTTTCCTCAGCCTTCCCGCCACGTTTGCTGAAACGGGTATCCATCTAGCTACAGTTGTGCAAGCAAAGAACACAGCACCATGTCATAGCAGCTAAGGTTACATTAGTTAAGATACAAGAGTCAACCGTAACATCTTAGTTGTTTAGAAATAGCGACAAGAAAACTGGAGGAAATACTACTAACCTCTATGCTACGAACGTTATAGCCTGTTGGCTGCCATAACACAGACGTAAGGACTTTATTTGTTAGTACTTAAAGGCTAACTAGCATTAGTTGCTGAACGCTAACTTCCTAAAACGGCAAGACCATAGACTGTAAACAAAAAAACTGACGTCAAGGTTATAATCTCCTCTTCAAAAAAAAAAAAAATCCAAATTATATACCGGTATTTCGCTTTAGCTTACCTCAAATAGTAAACCTTGAGGATACTTCCAGACTCCTGATTCGTGTGTGTTGCACTCCTGGCCTGTCCATCTCAGTCACGTTGGTAGGGGTCCACTAGAGAGCCTGTAGAGAGAGAGAGTGGTGACAACGGAAGTTCAAAACGCTAGCCGATCACGTGGTCCATGTAGCCCCCAAAAGTTCCAGGAAGTGCTTAGCGGGCAATAGAAAACAATAGGAAAACCACGATACTCGGTAAATAATGGTCAATAAATGCTTTGCTCTGCAATATTTATATGCTTGTGTTAATTGCTTTGAACTCCGCTAATTTTACTAAACCTGTACGGTCGTTGACAGCAATAAAATCGTAATATTTTCTCTGTTTTTTCAGACTTGAGTGAGGCAGACTAACAGGTGAATGACAAATCTGGACTCAGCAGCGTTATGATGATAACTGTGTTCTAATCGGAAATCCATGGCAAATAAATTACATTTTGATTTGAAATCATTGCAAACAAATGGAATTCTGTTCCATTTGTTAACTATTCTTACTTATCAATATATATGTGCTTTTGTTAATTGCTTTAAACTCTGTTAACTTTACTGAACATGTACAGTCGTTGACAGCAATAAAATCGTAATACATATTTTTTTTATATAACTTTCAGACTTAAGTGAGGCAGACTAACAGGTGACTGACAATGATTTGCCAATTGACTGCACAATAAGTCTGGACTGGCAACAGCATTATGATGATAACTGTTCTCATAGGAAATCCATGGCAAATAAATTACGTTTAATTTGAATTTTTGTAAATAAATGGAATTATATCAATATTTGTTAACTATTCTTACTTATCCCAAACTTACTCTACTCATTGATGCATAATAAATCACAGTCTTGTTTTTCCCAGTGCACTTAGTACCACAATGAATTCCTTAAAAACAGTATCTAAAGAAGTCAAACAGATCAGCATGTCAAGCTCTTTTTATGTCCTCCCCGCTATGTTGTCCTTGAATACAGTCTTCACCATGGTATGCTGTGATGCATGGGGATGCTCCGATCGCTTGGAGAAAGGTGTGCGCATGTATGGCTTCCCCAAAGACAGAGACAGGAAAAAAAGCAGGGGTGGCTAAAGTCAGAAGGAGCAATTTAACCACCTACAAAGATTTTAACAACAAAAAAATTTGTGAGGTAATCATATTCAAACACTTTTAAATACCACACCACTGGGAAGTTTAATATTTTTTTTAATTAAAAACAGAGAACACAGAACAGGAAAAACAAAGCAAAAACCCAGGAAAGTTTAGGTAATTTGCCACCCCTCCCAAGAAGCCTATGATGTCATTCACCACATCGAGGAACTGTTTAGGACAAAGACTGGTTCGTCTCTCATGGAGCTTCCAAACGCAGTGGGTGTGTTGGAGAAGGAAGCTCTAGCACTCTCCAGCAGGCTCCCATCATGCTGTGGAGTAAAAGAAAAGATCATCAGGAGATTTAATAGGTTGAGGTTGCGGATTGAAGCAAATAAAAAAAAAATACAAAATGACAGGAAAAAACAACACTTAAAAGATGGCCATCTTAGAAGCATGACCAAACCAAGAAGGTGAAAAGGAACAGTGGCCTAGGTTCAACATCAAGCAACCCCAGAAGAGCTGAAAGTGTTTCAGGACAAAGCCAGCATCACTAACCCTCCACCTACCTGTATCCAGCAAACATCACTGTTCCACCAACTACCAGCACCCGGCTGCAATCATTAACAAGAGTAGGGGTGTAACGATACACAAAAATCACGGTTCGATACGTACCTCGATTTTGAGGTCAGGGTTCGGTTAATTTTCGGTACAGTATGGGAACAAAATGCAAACATGAATTTGCTTGTTGTTTATTTGGAACTTTTGTAAACCAACAATTTATTGTAACATGATACAAAATGTGAAAATAAAAATTTAAAAAATAGAATATTGTTTTAAAGTGCTGCAAGATAATAAGTTAAATAAATTATTCTCAAATAAACAAAATATATATAAAATAAGCTTTCCGATAAATAAAATATTCTCAAACAAAAAATATATGAAACATTATAAAAATAAATTCCTCACAGCTTGTTAAAGGCTTTTAACAAAACTTTTCCACAAGTAAAGTGCAGCACTAACAGTTTCAGCATGTAGCCCTGTTCAGTTTTACTCAACCTTCATAATTTTTGCCAGAAAGATTAACTTGTCCACATTGACTCCACCCATGAGTTATTTGTGAGTACAGGCTTTCATTACGAAGATATAAGGACGACAACATGCACTTTTGGACGATTTATTGACAGTCGCGTTTTTTTGGACAGGCATCAGCACAGTCACCTACACTATCACTGTGTGCTCTGTAGCGTTCGTCGAACAGTGGTTTGCAGGTCGCAGACCCCGACATCTCCGTGTAAAATAGTAGTGTTCAAGCCACGTCAAAATGAAAATACATATACATGACTTGGATCGATGAGCAGGGCGATCGGAATGTTTTTCCTGATTAGCGGACATGGCCCAGGACCCCTCTGGAGACGGGATTCTCAAACCACACCTCCAGCACACCTGGGACCCTCACCAGTTAAAATTAACACCAGTTAAACTGTCACACCGGAAACATACCCGATCTCAGCTAAACAATGTCAGCACACTGCCCTCGTTTTATCCATTTCTCCGTTGCAATATTTAACTTGGAAGCCGAAGTGTTCCCAAGCAGGAGACTTTAGCGACAAGTGAGGGTCTTTAAGCTCTGCTGGTTTCTCGCTAGCGTTAGCCATGACGTAAACGGGCTGCACGTGTAGCTGCAGGCGGAAAATAAACACACGCAACTTCTGTTCCGTGAACTCACCCGTGCACATCCCTGTACCGAACCGAACGTCCTGTACCGAAGCTGTTCAATACAAATACATGTATCGTTACACCCCTAAACAAGAGACATGTAACATCCTCGTTATCGTCACTCCTGAGCTATAAGATCTTTGGTCCTTACTCTTCAGTTCTCCTGATGTGCAGCATGCAGCATCAATGCCGTATGATTACTTGAATTATTAATTAACTATATATTCATTACAGTTGCATATATACATAGACTCATCACCCATGTCATAAGGCGCGCTTGTGTAAACTAAGACAATCCAGTTCAACTGCTCTGCCATACATTCTTCATTTAAAAAACTGATATATTTCTAGTTTTAGCTGACATTGTCGAAAAGGTGATCATTCTGGTTGCTGTTTATTACGAGAGTCATAGTGAATGCTGCTGCGCTAGGGTACATTATATTCATCAGTGTTCCTGATATTTTGCCCTCTCCATTAAAATACTTGAAGGCAAAATATAAGCAACAATTGTCGAGAAAATGCAGTCCAGTACAGCACCACCACCCACTATGACCTCAACAAATAACATAAAGTAAAATGAACAGCTTTCTGATAATGTCAACAAAAACTGATTTATTTGAAAGATTTATAAAAGCAGAATTATGGCACAGCTGTTGTACTGCACTGCATGATGTTGCACAGGTGTAACAAATAATATGACTAATAGCAATAGTTATGTAAGGTATGATTTCTTGAATAATACTGCAGGGTAATATCCATTTAGTATGATTTATTATGCCTGACCCACCTTACTATGTTTTCAGTCTCACTGTGGTCCACTCAGTACTCCTGGCCTGCAGCATCACTGACACTCCACAGCAAAGTTCTTCTACTGTAGGTTCCCAAATATACGCAAGATGATATCACCTGTTGGGGACATTTGTTTAGTATGACTGCTTGAAAAACATCACATTCATTATGTGTTTTCAGTCTCACCTTTGTCTACTCAGCACTCCTGGCCTGCAGCATGCAAAATAAAGTTGTGAAGAGGCATCACTCAAATATATATAGGCTATAATCATAAACTGACGATGGTATAGAGTCAATGAATCAATGAATATCATAAGCTCATATCATAAGCTTCACCCATCATTCCGCAGCCTCAATGATATTAAATTGATGTTTAACTACAGTCACACTCTCTACACATTAACCTCGCTACTAGTATAAATTAACAGGGTTGGATTAAGTTATATTTAGAGAACAGAATTTACATTTATCAGCCTGTTACATGTGTTGCTATCGTTATCCAGTGTGCTAGCCTTAACTTTTACCTGTTAATATTATCTAAATCTTATAATCTAGACGGGGACAATCCGCCAACATACTTAACTACTCATGTCAATTTAATTCCGATGCACTACTGATATGAAAATGTCATTCTTTAAACATTTTACCTTGAACAAGTGTTGCTCCGACGATCTGCTCCATAAGAATTACATTGAGCGGAAGTTAGCACAAGCTAACTTCCGGGAACTTTTGAGGGGCTCCATGCTCCGCCATTGCTGTGAAAAACTTTTTTTTTTATTTTTTTTTTTATTTAGAACTTTGTTTCACAAACATAAGTACCATACAATTCATTACAAAAGCATTTCATATGTACATTCTACACCAGGGGGAGAAAGAGCTTACAATAGTATATTTAATTGTTTACAAATATTAACAGTTTTAATTGCTTTTTGGTTGTAAGAAAATTTAATGGAGACAATGTACTGCCTGAGCTCATTGTGAAAGGCAACAAAAGATGGTTTTCTTCGAGTAAATTTACATTTATGAATATGAAATTTTGCCATCAGTATGATGAGGTTGATAATAAATGTATCGTTGAATTTATCTTTATTTTTGTTGAAGTCAAAGAGCCCAAATTGTACATCCCTCCAAAACAGCTTAAAATCTTTATCAACATTGTTCGCAATAAAATTACAAATATCAATCCATAGACTTTGGACAAAGGAGCAGTGCCAAAATAAGTGAGTAACTGTTTCAATATGTACCGAACAGAAAGTGCATTTCACATCAACATCTTTTTTGAATCTTCTAACAATATGATCGTTGGATGGATAAAATCTATGAATTATTTTGAATGAAATTTCTCTCACTTTATTGGTTAAAAGAAATTGGTTGGGTAAAAGCCAGATCTTCTTCCAGTCAGTGCACTCCATGTATTTATTCCAGTATGAGACCACATATGGAACTGTAGTGACATCCCTTTTTAACAGAAGTCTAATTAATTTGTTGTTACCATGGTTACCAGTCAAACAAGCTTTACCTACTGGGGTGTCTGACAAGGACAGCACTGACAAATGTTGGGATTCCACTCTTGGTTGAGCTCTAAATAACATGCACACACCAGATGGGATTGCTCCAAAAACTTTGCCAAAATCTGCAGGTGATACAGGGATATTATATTCAGATAAGAACTCATTGCAAGAGTAGAGAAGACCATCCCTGTTGAATAATTGAGCTACATGTACTATGTTATTATTACACCAATCCTCCATAAAAAGGGATTTGCGTTTAAACAAAATGTCCTGAGGTGAGAAATTATGTTTGAAAATGAGGGACCATGAGAGGAAGGCCTGTCGGTGGAAGGCTGACATTTTTATCGGTATTTTATCAATGTTATAGTTACAGATTAAAAAAAGGTTAAATCCACCCAGTTTTGACAGAATATGGAAGGGGATAACATTCCAAATAGCATTAGAGTTCTTAAAAAAATGTTTCAGCCAGTTTATCTTAAAAGTGTTGTTTAGGGTGCGGAAATCTAGGTAATTAAGCCCACCATTTTCATAGTCATTCATTAAAACAGATTTCTTCACATGGTGTGTTCTATTTTTCCACAAGAAGTTGAGAAGCAACTTATCAATCTGAGTAATAACTTTATTGTCCAAATGCAGAGATAAAGATGTATATGTTAGGCGTGATATTCCTTCTGCCTTCGTGAGTAAGACTCTACCTCTAAGAGAGAGATCCCGTAAAAGCCACTGGTTTAATTTTTTTTTAATTCTTTGTATGATAGGATTGAAGTTCATAGAAGCTCTTTTTTGTTGGTCCTTGGTAATTGTGATACCTAAGTAAACGAGTTCATCTTTGATTGGGATTCCATAGATGGATGATTTAGAACACTCCTTAATTGAGATAATTTCACATTTATTGATGTTCAGACTTAACCCAGAGGCCTTGGAGAACTCTGATATGGTATTTATTGCAACAGGGACTTGATTTTCATCTCTAAGAAAGAGAGTGGTGTCATCCGCCAGTTGGGTAATGGTAAGTTCTCTGCCTACAATATTAATGCCATTTATCTTACTTGATTTGATGTGATCAGCCAACAGCTGAGCCACAAGTAAGAACAGGTACGGTGAAGCAGGGCACCCTTGTCTAATGCCTCTAGAGACATTAAATCTCAGAGACATGCTACCCATTAGTTTAACTGAGCTATTACTTTTGTAATATAGACTTTTGATAGCAGAGAAAAAATAGTTGCCAAAGCCAAATTTCTTAAGGGATTGTAAAATGAATGGATGTTCAACGGTATCAAAGGCTTTGTAGAAATCCAGAAACATAATGAACCCATCATCCTCCACCATGTCTGGATAATCCAAAATGTCTAGGACTAGCCTGACATTATTTGCAATATGCCTCTTGTTCATAAAGCCTGATTGTGTTTCCTCTATGATAGAATCTAGTACTAATCTTAATCTTGTTGCCAATAAGTGAGCTAATATTTTGTAATCGTTATTTAGGAGGCAGATCGGTCGCCAATTGTCTAAAAGAAGATTGTCCTTTTTCGGTTTGGGAATTAAGACAGTAATTCCTTGGGTCAGAGTGGTGGGGAGACATTCGTTATTTATACATTCTATAAAGACTTTATGTAAAAAGGGAGTCAGTTCAGCAATAAAAGATTTATAAAATTCAGCTGTTAGTCCATCAGACCCTGGAGATTTATTGTTTTTGAGTTGATTTATGGCTTGCTGCACTTCTTGAGGAGATATAGGCCTGTCACAGGATTCTTTATCTACTTCACCTATTATTTTAACCGATAGGGAATTTAAAAAACTATCAGCTGCAGTTTGGCAAAATTTAGAACTATACAGGTCTTTATAAAAAATTAGAACAAAAGTCTGCTATTTTACGATGGTCTTCAGTAACAGCTCCATCAATATTTAGCTTACAAATGTCATTGTTGGTAGCGTGATGTTTTTCAATATTAAAGAAGTAACGAGTGTTTTGTTCCCCTTCTTCTAACCATTTAGAGCGAGACCTGATAAAGGCACCCTTAGCTTTTTGGTGATACAATTCATCAAGTTTGATTTGCAAAAGAGCTAGTTCTTCTTTTTCTTCCTCTGTTAAGGAGTCAGGGTCTTTGCTGGATAGGTTAGTTATGCTTGAGACAGTCTTCAATTCTTCTGCCCTCCTTTCTTTGACAGCTTGAGCACCACTCTTTCTTAAAAATTTTCCACTCTCATATTTAAGGAGTTCCCAATTAGTCCCAAAAGAGTTTTCATTGTTTGCTTTGGACCAGTAAAATGAGATCAAATCCTTAATCCTTTTTTTAACTTCACTATTTTGTAGTATAGAGCAGTTAAGTTTCCAGTAACTAGAACGAGTGACGGGAGTTGAACCAGTAGCGATGTTAATAGAGATGCATATAGCCTTATGATTAGTTAAAGGCGTTGGGCAGATGTGAACATCAATATTATTCTTGTCTAAGCTGTCAGAGATGAGCCAATAGTCTAAACGAGACTGTCTAGAGTAGGGCTGCTCGATTATGGAAAAAATCAACATCACGATTATTTTGGTCAATATTGAAATCACGATTATTTAAACGATTATTTTTTTTATTCATTTATTCAGCATTTCTCTCCCAAAAAAACACTTTGTAACTGAGAACTTAAATACAAAATGTTCAAATCGAAAATAATATACAAAATATGTATCCAACTGTTCTGCAATTTCTTATCCAAAATAAACTTTCTCATGTTTTAGTGCACTGCCACAACATTCTGAATCGAACATTTTTGTAAACAACACTCAACAAATTGCAGTCTGTAATTTATCCAGTAATGGATTAAGGCTGGAAGAGCTGGCCTGGTCCACCATCATGGGTCAGCACTAACTGAAATAAACTTAAACTTCTGAATAATTTTAGGCGAATATGGCAAATGCTGGTAGGGTTACTTAAAGGTTTTTTGCCAGAAACACCAGCCTGTTAACGTGATCAGGTTTCAGAGATGAGCGCAAGCAGGAAACAATATTTCCACTAGTGCTAAAGACTCGCTCTGAAGAGGAACTTGTGGCAGAATACACAAATATTTCCTGGCCAGGTTTGAAAGACGTGGGTAGATCTGGGCATCTCTCCACCACGTCAGAGGGTCCTCCTCAGGATCTAGTGTCTCTGTCTGGAAGTAAGACTGGATCTCAAGAGCAATGGCTTGGTCGTGTTGTGGAGGAGGCCCTGCAGCTTTGTCTGTGGTGACCTTGAAGAAGCTGCCCAGGCCCTTCTTCCTCTTCTTGCAAGCACCAGCATCCTTTGTATCAGCAGGCCTAGCAGCTGTTTCAAGAGGGGCTTTCTCCTTAGAGGCAAAAAAAATAAAATGGGAATCATATTTAACAGTTGTGGTGTTAATATCACAATATTTGTCAACACATAAATTCACTTAATCTGATATTATTATTATTATTATTAGTAGTAGTAGTAGTAGTAGTAGTAGTAGTAGTATTGTTATTATTATTATTATTATTATTATTATTATTATTATTATTATTACCATGACACTGGCACTGGCAGTCATCAAATCCCTCATCTCCACTTTTAGTCGATCTGCAATGGATCCACTGATGTCTTCATCAACATATTTTAACTTGAATCTTGGGTCCAGGGCAGAGGCCATGTCGAGTAGCTCTTGTGTTGCTCTGTCACTGTACTTGTCATTGAGATAGTCCAGTATGTTGTGTTTGATGGTTTTGGCAAGTTGTGTGTCATCCTCCTGGTCTTTCAAGATTGAATTGTTGAAGAGGTGAAGGGTTGGCTTCACAAAAGACACACTTACGTATTTCTCTCCAGAAAGCGCATCCGTGAATTCAACCAGAGGGCTGAGTGACTTATTGACGGCTTCTAATACATCAACGTCCTGCCAGGAGAGGGTGAGATGTCTGAGCTTCCGGTCATTAGAAAGGACCTGGGCAATGGCCTTCTGCTGCTCAAGGACCCTCTCGATCATGGCCTGCCTAGATCCCCATCTGGTTGGACCTTCTGTCTTCAGGGAGTGTTCAGGCAGATTCAACTGCTTCTGCGCCTCTTCAAGTTCCCTCTTTTTTTTTCCAACTATAGGAAAAACTGCTGACCAACTTCTTGCAGACCCCCATTGCACGGCCGATCCTGGGATCCTTCATTGCATTCTCTAAGATAACAAAAACAAAATAAAAATAAAAACATATTTAGTATCACATAGTATGAAAGAAGAGCAATCATGCTATTATTTGGCTAGTAATGGGAAGGCTACACTACACAGTACACTAATTGCTTATTCCTTATTGATTTATTTAAAAATCACAATAAATAGGCCTACAATTAAAATCCACTGTTACGAAGTAGGCTTAGTTGTGGCACTAGATGGCGCTCATAGCCTTGTATGCTGTGAATGTCTTGCTTAGATAAGCAGGGCACACATGAGCAACATCAACATAAGTCTTATCTGGTTCACTGAGCAGAGTATCATCGTTCATCTTACCCACATAGCATTTTGCACACAAGAATAATTGCTACTCACCTATGGCCAGGTGGAGTCTGTGCCCGAAACACTGGAGCCTCAACCATCCATTGATCTCAGCCGCCAGCTTTATGTTAGCGGCATTGTCCGTGGTGATGCAGACTAGCTTTTCCTCTTTTAATCCCCATGCCGCCAGAGCTTCCCTCAGTCCATCGGCAATGTTTTGTCCAGTATGGTCTTCAGGCATGAACGCCGTTTGGAGACATTTCACTCTCAAACGGAATTCATTGTCGATGAAGTGGAGGGTCAGGCTAATATATGGCTCCAATGTGCGGCTGGACCAAAGATCTGTCGTCACCGCGAAGTCGTCCGCTTTAGACACTTCTTTTGCAACTTCTTCTCTACACTGTTGGTACATATTTGGCAGAACCACTCTACTGAAATGGTGCCGAGATGGCAACGCATACCGTTTGTCCAACGTATGGACTAGCTTCTTGAAACCCTCGCCCTCGACTGTACTGATGGGGTGCATATCTTTAGCTAAAAAGTATCCAATAGCAGCAGTTATTTTGTTGTGCCTATCCGAATTTGACGGATAAGGAGTCGCATTATACAGTGTGTCTGAGATCGATGTCTGACTCTGCATTGATGTCGTGGGGGTTGTGGCCTTGTCTTTTTGTTTCTTTATTAATTCGTCGTGAGTGACTTTGTGCTTTAGTTTGAGATGGTTGAATAGATTTGTTGTGTTGCCAAGTGGCGCAGATATCACCTTGTAGCAAATCTTGCACATTGTGTGTTGCTGCTCCTCGTCGGATTCTTTGAATCCGAAGTGTTCCCATACAAGCGAACTTTTTCTACCCTTTTTGTCGACCAAACGGGGCTGCCCTCCCTCTGCCATTTTCCACTCGCGCTGTTTAATACTGCCGGACACCACACACACAACTCGCTTTCTTGACTGTACAGCTGCTTGAGAGTGAGTGCCAGCAGCATGGCCGCGTTGAATGCATTGTGGGAGGGACTGAATTGCGCATGCGCGTCTCTTTCAGAAACGCTCTAGGCCTACAACGAAAAATGCCAAATAAATCGTTTCAACTCGATTATATGAGTTTGGAGATCGTTTGACACAAAAATCGAAATCACGATCAAAATTCGATTAATTGCACAGCCCTAGTCTAGAGCCAGATTTATTACTCCAGGTGTATAGTCTACTATTAGGGTACTTCTCTCTTCATATATCAACTAGATTAAACCTTTCTATTAAGTCTCTTAGACATGAGTCAGCTCTATTTTGTTGAGAAGGTGGTATTTTGTCCAACGACCCATCCAAGATACTGTTGAAATCCCCACCTAACATTAAAAATGCATTTGGGAATCTAGTCAGCCAACTTGACAGAATGTGATCAATAGCTAGCATCAGAGTTTCATTTTCTCTTCTTGTGTTGTAACCATAGACATTGGAAATAATATACATTAAATCATTATGTTTAATAGCTTGGCAGATGAAATGACCATTTGGGTCACATTCTGTAATTACAACATTTCCTTTAAATCTGTCATTTAAAGTGGCTACCCCAGCTGAACGCTCTGTTCCATGGGAGAGCCACATTGAGTGTTACCCCATTGCGATCTCCAGAAGTTTGTATTGTCCACAGTAGAGTGAGATTCTTGAACGACAACATTAATAAACAAAAAGAACTATGAATAATATAGAGAATATAACCAAAACTTAAGGATGTCTCGGTAAAATGTTACTGACTAGTGTTGATAAGTAACATATAGCAGCTGAGATCAGCACCATATTAGCTTTATAACTGAGCATAGTAATTTAGATAAGGCAAGTTATTATTATTTTTACACATATTTGGAATAAACCTTCCCTCTTTATATAAAGTGATATATTTCTATGTAGAAAAGTGCAATTTTTTAAACAAGAAACAGGTAGGTAAATAAATTTAACATTACCCTTGACAAATGAACAACCCTGAGAAATTAGGAACTGAGAAGAAGGCACTTATTCAAACCTTGGCTTCTTAACTTTGACAGATCAAGGAAGAATTTCTGTACCGTTCACATAACCTTTACCTCCTACAAAGTAGGCTGTTTTCCCTTCATCTCGAGCTTTCTTTATGAGGGGCCACAGTTTTTGTCTGTTCTCTCTGTCCTCCTAGGTCAAGTCCTCAGTGAAGCGTAAGCCCTTACTCTGGAGATAGGGGCTGTTTTGGCCGCTTTCCAAACTGCATCCCTAAATCTTCGGGAGATGAATCTCATGATAACCCCTCGGGGTTTGGTGTTATCCTGTCGAGGTTTTCCCACTCGGTGCGCGACGTCTATGGCATCGGCAAGCTTTCCCTTTTCCTCCGGTAGAACCGCCTGGCATACGCTGATCGCCCGTCCCCGCACATCCTCCTCCCTGCTTTCTGTCAAGCCGTGGAGCCGTAGGTTCCAGCGCCGACTGTAACGCTCCAATTCGGAGACCCGGTTCATAGTTTTCAAAGCCGCGTTTTCGCTTCTTTCCATTCTTCTTTCAACATGCACACCCTTTTCATTCAATGCTTTTACCTCACCGCGGACAGACTCCATAATTTTTTCGAGTGCGTCGCTTCTGGTGTTGATGAGGTCAGCCAGGGCTCGAACAGCATCATCAGACCCGAGGGCGCCTTCTTTTTGCGGTTGAATTAAGTTCGGTTTCTTCGGAAGAGGGGGCTTACTTGGAGTTATCGGTAAGGGTGGGAATTCATCCTCATTGTGCGTCTGCAGGCAGCAGTCCATTCCGCATTCATAGTCGTGGTCGCTAGCTAAAAAGCTAGTGTTAGCCTCCTTGGATGTGTTCTGTCGCTTTTGTCCGGTTTTCTTCGACATTCTAGTTGTATTAGCCTTAGTTTTGCACTCTAAGTAGCAGTAGATGGTCACAGATGTATAATGCCAGCTGTTTTAACAAAGAGTGACGGTCAAAAAAGCTTAAGATAAGTTTGGTGCTGAGAGCTCGAAAAGTTAGTACTGCTCACGCCGCCATCTTGCCGGCTCCCCCTCTTGCCAGCTCTCTGCTGTGAAAAAACTGAACCATTACAGTAAATGGAGATGACGCCACTCTGTCCCTAGAGGCTCTCTAGGGTCCACTAACGCGCGCATTCAGCTCAAATTCAAATTTGAACAACACTTGTAAACAGTGATGAAATATTAACAAATGTGTTTTGTACTACATATGGGTCATTCCAGAATTGGAGGACAATTTACCGACCGAAACACTTCAAAATTTTACTATTTATTTGATCATTTTTTGCTATATATTTGAGAAATACAGGTAATTAACCATCAAATAATTATGTCTGTCCAGCTCAGGACTCAAAGTGACACTTTTTATTAGGTATTTTATATATTGTGTGCCCTGCTTAGCGCAACCCTGTTACCAATACTCAGGAACCTGTAAAAGTATTACATAAAATGTTGTTGAATATGTCCTTAAGCAGTAAGTAAAAAAATGTCATTTTCACACTGAATACACATTTTGTTTCAGATCAGACTTCATATATATTAATTTAAGCAACTTCAAAAATCAATCTCGCCCAAACATTGTGATCGTCATGCATGATTTTTAGAAATTTCAGTCTTTATCTATAAATATTTGCTAAAATTAATAATGAATATTATCATACACACTTCCAAAATGACAATAGGATAAACTCTCATGAGCTGATACAGTCATTTAAGATAATTTTAAGATAAATTACACAGTAACAGGGTTGAAATTAGAGTAACAGGGTTGAATAGACAAATTACTAAAAAAAATAAAAAATGGCAAGTCACATTTTAGAAAATACAGTAGGCCTAGACTAATACTAATGATAATATTTAAAACTAGATTTTGTTAAATTATATGTACAAATTTGATTTTACGATTGATAACACTGATTGTCTCCTCTGAGTGAACTTAAAGAGATTCAACCCTGTTACTGTAGTTCAAGCCTGTTACTCTAATTACAGTAACAGGGTTGTGAGTAACAGGGTTGCAAATTCGTGCTAATGTTAGCTGCTTAGCAGAAAAAAGATGCTAGCTATGGAATGTACTGTTACTGTAAGGTTGAGAACAAACCTAGTTATTTAAAGGAACAAAGAAAACTTTGAAAATATTTTGCATTATTCTGGTAATATGAGTTGCATTGCTTAGAGGGACACACTCGACCAAGGCCAATGAAATATAAAAAATATGAAAAATAGAAGAGAGGACTTACGTTTTGTCTACCCATGCTATTAGCTAATAGCTTGATGATGCAATTTCTTTTGTGCCATGTGTCTCACACTTCTTCTTCTTCTTCTTCTCTGCTAAAAAGGTTTTGGTAACAGGGTTGCGTGGATGTTGTGGGACACAACTTTAATGCAAAATTGGTTTTATTTAAAATATGTTATGATTAAATAAAGTGTTTTTACACTTACAAAATACATAAATCAACAAAATCATACAAAAAAAATAAAATTTTAACCTTATTTTAACCACTTTATTTGACATGCATGTTGGCCATCAAGAGGGTGGGACAAGAGAAAAAGGCAATTTTAGGGGGTGTTTAGAGTAATTTTATATTTTAAATAATATTTTGGAACCAGTTTTTGTATAACTCTATTCATATTTTGTCTCAGAGTAATTATAATTTTCACCACAAATGCACGTTTTGGAATTTTATGCATGATTTATTTGAAAATTAATGGGTGGGACATAAAATGTCCTCCAATTCTGGAATGACCCATATAGTGTGTGTTTTATTGTTCTACATATAATTCCATGATAACGAGAGGTTTTGGAGCGCAACTCTATTTTTTTATTGATAAAAGCGTAATGTTTCAGAGACCATTCATGTTGAATTAAATACTGAAATGTGCTTCTGATATTATTCATATTAGTTTTATATGCAGAAATTTGAAATCTCATAACACTTTTTGCAGGCTGTTTTCATGAATAAAGATGCAATTTTCCTGTAGACACACGTGGGGGCGCTGTTCTGTCTACTAGTTAGTGGAGCATTGAACGACGAGAAGAAGACTGACATACTTAGAGAGTTTCAAAATAAGGCGCGGATCAGATCAGAAACGGGTGACCAGTTGTTGATGCAATGGCACTGATGGAAGAACTTTTAAAAAATATTAGGGGGTTCAAATACAGATAAGAGCAGAAGGAAAATTGTTAGATGGATGCAGAAACGTGGTATCATGATGAGGACGATGAAGTGCGCAAAATGCAACCGTAGCATGCACCTGGTGAAATGCCACGTCAAGGATGGGCTGTGGTGGTAAGCAGAAGTTAATTCTAATTTGTTAATTTAAACGGGAACTATGTAAAAGAAGCCACTGAGCTTGCCTGCCTGAGATCACTGCGCAGGGAGTTCAGCAAGCAGGACGACCGCTAGCTCTGTTAGCGCGGTTAGCGCGGTTACAGTAGAACTGGAGTGGTCTGTTTATTAAACGAAATGAGTAGCGCAACAAATAACCTGTGCACCTGTGTACTGCGTACGTGTGTCTCTGTTGTTAAAGTTTAGCGTTACTTTTTAGAAACTTTTTTTTTTACAATCGGGAGTCACGTAAACATGACGTCAAGCGCGTCTTTTCCCGGTCAGTCGTCATGGAAACATGAAGCTTTAGCTCTGCCAGCAGCAATGGCAGCATTTTGGATAAGTTGCAGTCTAGTAGAGCATTGCAGTAGGCTAGTCTTGAAGAGATAAAAGCATGGACAATCTTGTCTACATATCAGCATTTTTTACTCGTTTCCTTCTTTTTCCTCAGGGTCTGTAAGCATCATAAAAGTTTCCCACAGTCTGTACGTAATGGCTCAATATTCACCAAGTCTCACATCCCTCTGACAAAATGGCTTGAGTTCATGCACAGGTACAGTATTAATATATCACATTTGTATCAATGTAGTACTTTTTTCATTACATATTTAAATAACATATTTAGCAGTGATTTATTTATGTGTAATGCATGTAGGATCCTTTTATTAGGAATTCCGTTCCACCAGCACCTCTAATTTTATTCGAGCTATTTATGTCTTAAAATAATTAAATCTTAGTTTCATCTCAGCCCAATTCATCAATTATGTTTCTTACTTTTTCCTTTCTTCAGATTTGCCCAAGGTTTGCAGTTGAAGCAACTTGCCATGATCACTGACGGGATGCCATGATCACTGACGGGATAGCAGCAAGCTCCAGGACATTGACAAGAATGGCAAAAGTACTCCGAAAGGTTGTCAATTACATACCAGACTAGTCTCTAACTATAATTAGGTACAAAACAGATACATAAGTCACCACTCTAGGCAATTGGATTCTACATTGCTGCAGAATTATTTGGTACACTCAGTGACACATGCAATGCAACTTTATTCCTATACGTGTGCATACATATTTATCAAATTCCATACTAAGGCATAGTTGTAGCTCAAGATGCTGATATTTTATTTTCACATTTGAAGGTGTGCATTGCTGCTGTCAAGCGACTGAGGAAAAGATCGATGATAATTGGTGGTCGTCATCGATTTGTTGTTATGGATGAGAGCAAATTTGCCCACAAACGAAAGGTGGGCTATATATTTGTATGCATCTGTACTATATTTAGATTAAGATTTTATGATGAGTAATATTTTATACTTTATCCGGCAGTGCATGTGGGAAGGACACATGTTAAAATGTAATACAGCCCTAATAAGTATTTGTGTTTTCTTATTTACTTTTAGTACCATCGAGGTCGGTGTGGCAACACTTGGCGCCGTGAACGGCAGTGGGTCTTTGGGATGTTGGAGGTCGACAGGAAGTCCAGAAGACCCATTCTGAGACTCGTCAGGGATCGCAGAAGGAAGACACTTATAGGTCATATTAGACGCCATGTCAGACCCAGAACATCCATCCTCAGTGATGAATGGCGTGCCTACAAAGGGCAACTTGCCCAGTATGGGTATGATCATTATTCTGTCTGCCATTAAAAACAACTTTGTCGACCGAGAGACTGGTGCTCATACTCAGCATATTGGCAAAGCTACAAGCTTGGCAAAGCTACAAGCTGGAAGTATGGCGTCACAGAGGGAATCGTACTCCTGAATCACTCAAGCTTCATCTTAAGATGATAGAGTGGCATCACTGGTTGGGTGTACGCCATTACAATGGTGTGTTGGGCAGACTGTTCCATGATTTGAAAAAACAAGTAAAGTAAAATTAAAATCTGACTCTCCTGTTCTCTCCTGAGCAGATCTTTGTTTGTGTTTTTAATTGTCACTTTGGATAAGTTGCTTTGGATAACATCACAACAAAATGTTTTGTGTTTTCTCTTGACTTGCCTGTTGCTTTTGTTAAGGTATTTATATCATCTGACAGTGTAATTACACTTAATGACATTTTAACGAAACATTCAAATCATTCCACTTTACTTGAATTCAAAGAAAACAGTCATGGCACTGTTATAAACTGGTTTGACTTATGTAATGACACTTAATGACATCTTAATTGAAGTATCTAATCGTTCCACTTTACTTGAATTCAAAGAAAACAGTCATGACACTGTTATAAACTGGTTTGACTATGTAATGACACTTAATGACATCTTAATTAAAGTATCTAATTGTTCCACTTTACTTGAATTCAAAGAAAACAGTCATGACACTGTTATAAACTGGTTTCACTATGTAATGACACTTAATGACATCTTAATTGAAGTATCTAATCATTCCACTTTACTTGAATTCAAAGAAAACAGTCATGACACTGTTATAAACTGGTTTGACTATTTAATGACATTTTAATGAAAAGTTGAAATCATTATTAAATCACTGTAGGCGGGAAATGTGACAGTTATAAACTCATTTGGCAGTGTAGTTACACTTAACGACATCTTAATGAAAAGGACAACATTTATGACACAATTGATATGGTCTTGTGACAGCGAGTGTCTAAACCATCCATATATGATGGTTTAATGTCGCGCTAAGATATCAAGTTAAAGGTTTTCTTAAGTTTGACAGTTAGGTCTGCTATGACATGTTTATGACAGGTTTTGTTGTCTTGGTTTATGTCAAGTTGTCATAACAAGGACATCTCAAACAATGTCACCTTTGCATCAAAAGTGACATAATTTACCGAATGACACTTAACGACAACTGTCATAAGTATTCATTAATGTTTATGACAGGTGTCATGTCATGGTTATGACAATGTTATGTCAGTCTTATGAACACCCATTCAAGTAAAGCGTTACCGTAAAGGGTAGCTCATTTAAAATGTACTAAGAGTAAAAGTTACTTAGTTACTTTTTAGGGGGGGTGTATAATCTCTCCCCATGCAATTAAAAAGTACAAAAACATACACAAAGCTCAAACTCATTTTTTTATTAAAGAAAGCACATAGATCACAGATAGATCCAGATTACAGTTCCTCCTTAATTACTCAATGAACCTGCTATTTAGTTTGAACAGGAGCTGGTTTTCAGGACTCGGCACCATCAGGTGAGTCAGAAATAATAATCAGAAATAGCATCATTGTTTTCAAGTTGCACCGATGCACCTGTCGCATATTCAGGTGTACAGAGATACACATGTATCAAAAACTGCACAAATAAATCCAAATTTTACAAGATAATCATGACTTGATTCATGCCTCAGCTTTCATTCACATCTCACTGTATAAGAACAGAAAATGAACAGGAAACTGTCTTTAGCTCATCAAGACATAAAAGCAGAACAAGGTTATCCCACATATGAAAATAAATGTTAACAAACTCAGTTGAAGTGAAAGTCGTCGGCTGTGTCTTTTCACTGATAACCAACAGAAACATATGGAAAACTTCTGGAAAACACTCCAGAAACACTCAGTCGAACTTCAAGTCTAAAGATCACAGATCTCTGGATGAACCATCTCAAAGTGAAAGTCAATTCTTTCTTCATCTAGGATTTTTGACTGATTTTTCGAAGCACTTTTTACTCCATTTCTTTCTCCTGCTCTGCTTCAGTTCCTCATTTTAATTTCTCAATGAACTTGCTATTTAGTTTGAGCAAGAGCTGATTTTCAAAGTTAGCAGAGTTCATTCTAGCTCGGTTTGCAGTGAACAGCAGTCCAGCACAGCTGAAGAGGCGCTCACAAGCAGCAGAAGCAGGCAGGCCAGTGTTGAGTTTGAGAGAGAGCTTTTTGATGAGAGGAAAAGAGTTCAGTAGGTCCATTTTGTCTGAGACACAGGCAAGGAACCCATCTAGCTCACTTGTGCCTTTTGACTTTTTGGACTTCAGTGATGAGAAGAAATCGTCCTCATCTGATGAGTGGCCGACATGCTCCATCTCATCTTCTGTCATGTGCTCAATGTGATGCTTGTGTTAATTGACAAATACACACAAAACACATACAATATATCAGACATTTTGGCTTTCATTTATGTGGCAACGTAATTCATCATAATTTTGCCATTACAAAAACCAAAACATTTTCTACACTCATGTAGACAGGCTCATTATTTTGTTGCATGTATGATATTAGACTAAGCCTTCTTAAAGGTGACAAAAATGTTTTGCTGCTGGCCCTGTGCACAGTAGTACACTGCTTTGCTTCTATGCTGAAGAAGAGGAGACTCATCTTCTCCAAACTGTGTGTGAGATGACCAGCATCTACAGTAGGTGATACACTGACTATATGTAGTTTATACATCCCTCATCAATAATCCAAATGATACCTTTAATAATAATAACTGATGAAAATCATACCTGCTTCTATGACGTTGGCTTTCTCAGTCCAAGTGGTCTTGAATTTTGGCAGAAGGATCGCTGCAGCTATCAGTTCAGGGTCTCCCATCATCCCACCAAAGCGCTTCTGGACACCAACCTGAATAGCCTTGATTAGTGGTAGGCACAACTTGCAGGATACTTCGAGCCGTCCGAGTTTTGCATGTAACTGGAAGATCACTGGCAGCAGCCATCCCATGTGTGTGTTCGTCTCTGACTGAAGGATGTTTAAAGCCTTCGTCACAGGCTTCATCACTGTGCAGCACTGAGTCAAGAAGGCGATTTCAGCCGGACTCAGCCTATATGACATAAAGCAAATATCAACAGATAAATACTATGTTTTAAATTAGAAGTTTGCCACAACCAAAATTCACAAAATGTCAGAAATTCAAGTCAACACCCCAAAGCCAAACCACTCTGTGCTAAGGATTACCAGCAGTCAGATGCTTTATTTACCCATCTCACTAGTACTACTGATAATATTGATACTTTGTGGTCATTTTTTTTATATCAAATAAGTCCACTCATGTTCTATTCAGATTGTATGCTCAATGTGTGTGTATTTATGTACTATTCACCCTCTGTGTGTACTGGTCCCCGTAATTTGTGACGGCAATGATCTTGACTGCTGGTGAAGTTTACGAATTTATTTGCTCTTTCAACATGACAGTACATGTAAAACTTGGCAAAACTACTATCACCTATAAACTCCGACCACCGTAAGAGCTTGTGCCTCATTACGAGTCCATTAAACTGAAACTTTATCCACAGGCTAAGCAATATGACCTTCTCTCAGAGGCGCTATAGCCTTACTGACGATTCCACTGGCACACGTGACATAAACAGTGCGCTGCCTTATGGCCTTATCAAAATAAAAGCTTCCTTTTCTACCTTAATGCATGGGATGGCGTAAGGCCTCTTTACTTTGTGAAATGCATATTAATAAGAAAACAGAATATCAGTGTCAAAAAATAAAATACCTGAAATATTAATCAGATAAATTCACCTAAAATAATAAACCCTTTAGGTGGTTATTTACACTGTGTTTTATGCAAAAAGGTGTAATTGAAAATGTAATGGAGAGTCATTATTTTAAACTATGAATAGTGATTACATAATGTATTCCATTTCAGGAGTACTCACATTTTCACCTTGAATTTCTCACAGACATTTCTTATGGCACCCTCTCCCTTCTCGTGTATAATTTGTATGATCCTCTCCACAGCCATGTATGTGGAGTTCCACCGTGTTTGATTTGGCCGTATGAACTGGAGGTTGCATTCTTCTTCCACAGTTTCTGCAGCCATGTGTGACCGACCTGTTTTGTTCCACAGTCCTTGGCATTTCCCAAAGGCTGCACGTGATAGCCGTTTGTATGTATCATTCTGTTCTTTAGCCTTGGCAGCATCTGTTGTGGTGATTAAGTTCAACAGGTGACACGCGCACCTTTGATGAGGAGGCAGTTGGTATTCAAGACCGTTGTTTTCCTCCAGGATGTTGAATGTGTCTTGATGGGTGACTTTGGGCTCTTCTTCAGAAGAGTCTGACTCGGCTTCTGTGGACGGGCTCTGCTCCCCAAACACGCTGAATGCTTTGATAAAATTTGACCCGCTGTCTGTTGTTGTTCTTACAACTTTTCCCCTTAACCCGTACTGACAGTGAACATCATCAAGGGCACCTGCTAGCACATCAAACGTGTGGGACCCCCTCAACCTCTGACATGCTAGTGCAGCGGATCTTCTCTCAAAGGTTTTTTCATCTATCCAATGACAGGTGACCCCTATGAAACTTCTCTGGTGTGCTGTCCAACAATCGGTGGAAGTTGCGACATAACTGACTTCACTGAGGTGTGACACCACAGCCTTCTTCATTTGAGTGGAAGTTGCCTGTATTCTGGCCCGGAGAGTGGGTCTGGAAATTATCTTGCATTGAGGATTCAGTGTTGATACAAGTTCTTTAAAAGCAGGTTGTTCAACCACAGCAAATGGATGAAGGCCTTCACAAATGAAGTTAATCAGAACCTTGTCAACTTTTGCTTGCGGCACACGTTTGGTTCCACCCACTGCCACCAAGTCAGATATTTTTGCCTACTTGGGCTTTTTTCTGGTTCCAGGATCCGCTTCCGTGCTGCCACAAGGTCAGTGTAGACTTTCATCTTTGATGGATGTTTCCTCTGTGAACAAAAAACAAACAAACATCATCATATAAATAATCAATACCATGTTTTCATGAAACATACAGTTAAAATATGTTTGATATTAATAGATTAATTCATATTTTGTGTCATGTAGAAAGAGTAGACTATATCATGGATGGGTCACTGTGGTCCCAGATCACCTGGTTTTATCCTTTAAAGATTACTGAATGAAAAACATTCACCAATATATCAATCAATCAATCAATCAATCAATCTTTATTTATATAGCACCAAATCACAACAACAGTCATCTCAAGGCACTTTACACATAGAGCAGGTCTAGACCATGCTCTTCAATTTAATTTTAAAGAGACCCATTATTAGAACAACACTATCGAAGATTTTTTTATTAGCCAAAACTTAATAGCTTTTTGGTGCATTTTTTAATATGTTATAATACACTCATAAGCAATTTTCATTGCATATCACAGCAATATCATAATTTTCTGTGAAATTAAGGAATGAGTCAGATTGTTTTAAATGAAGCTTACTAGCTTACTACCAGGTTAGCTAACGTTAACTAGCACTATAAAGCTGGCTGCTAACACTGACGTTAGCATACCATGATTGAATAAAGTTATTAATTGCATGGATTCATTATTAATTTCATGTTACGTTATTTAGCTTCACGTGAGGTTATCTTACCTGTACATGCTTGCGCAGGTTGGAAGCAGAGTTTTTGTAGGTGGATAGCTGCGTCTCTTTCGGCATACAAAGTTTACATTGCATGATGAAATTGTTGTCTTTCGCGGACTTAAATAAGTCCTTTAAGTATGGCCAGGGATTTGCCTTACGTTCTCCGTGAGTGTCTGTATCCCAAATTCGACCCTTCTCCATCGCTACACTTGTCTCAATCCACACACTCGTCTCCATCCGTCTCCATCACCTTTTAACTAGCTCCTCTGTGGCACCAACGTCTCGACGTTTCTGACCTTCTGGCGCTGCAGTTGTCCAGAGCCAATCAGATGGACAGTTACTGGCACGCAGACGCAGTGCAAGTTCGTCTATTTTTTTTGTTTTTACTTTGTAACGGAAGCTATTTAAAAGGTAGTGAAGTAACCCAGATAGCAAGCCTTTATTGAAACAATGTTGTTTTTCCATCTGAACCATCAGAATGGTTGACATTGAATTTCCAATGCAAAATCAATGTTGAATCACTATTACAAAAGCGATGAAACCGGACACAAGATAATGTTGATAACAGTTGCATTGAAACAACATTGATATATAGTCGTGCTTATTATTGATTAAACATTGATTCATGGTTGAACGTGTGATGATACTGATGTTGAAAAGTCATTGATTTAGAGTTGACCGGGAAATTACATGTTGTTGAAAGGTCATCTATTTATGGTTGACTGGGAAAGATGATTGAAAAGTCATCGAGTTATTGTTGACCGCCTATGCTGATAGCCAATCACATTTCGTCCACGTGAGTAAGTCCCACCCATTTCCTCAGGCTGTTGCAGCTGTCACTTGTCAATCACACTGCGCTAACGGTCCAAGACAGCTTTGGTGGATTGAGAGTCTGACTCTGGGCAGATGGAGCATAAAAAACAAGCCCCAAAACGTAAAGGTGGTGCTGAAAAGCTTAGGGATAAAAGAAAAAGAAATCCCTCGAGGAAGTTGCAGCAACAAGTAAGAAAATTACGGACCTATTTGGTGGTGGTTCGGGTTTAGCCATCACCACCAGACGAGAATCTGATGATGTTGCCACACTCAGCACTAGCAGCGTTAGCAGCGGTGAGCTTCGACAGCTGGATATTTCCAAGCATGCACCTGAGTCCAGCAAGGAGGATGAGTCTGACTCTGACCGGGCAGAGCACGAAACAAAGCGGCCTCCAGAGCTCAGTCAAAGACCCAGTGACATAATAATGGTAAGTTATATTTGGAACTTGGTGATGCTTTAGGTGAAAATGCTAATTTGGTTAACGTTAGCCGCAAAGTGCCTAGCCTAGTGTTAGCTAGCCTACGGAGTCAAAAATGAGCACCATTCACTGACCAGATGTTTCCTGTGTTTGTCAACCTGCCTATAGATAATGTTATCCTCTGGTTGAAATCAACCTGTTACTTTCTTTGAATTGACTCTAATACAAAATGAGTATAAATGAATGAATAACTTATTTATGTGTCTGTACATGGCCCATCCTACATGGGATCATCATCAGACAGACACCACTTCATTCAGTAATAATATTCCAGAGTGTGTAACAGGCAGGAAAAACTGCGATGTGCGATAATAACATTGTTCAATATTGCGGTAACAATATTACTGATGATAAATAAACATGTATGGAGCCCAACAGTGGTCATGGGGAGGAAAATAAATAATGTGCTGATGTGCACAAAAGATACAGGTCATTAAGTCATAATTTGAGGTTACAAGATATAATTTATTACCACGTCTTAATTAACTTTATTATTTATTTTGGTTCAGGTTGTTGTTTTGAAGATGTTACAAATTCAGTAAGGTAATACTATATGGTCATTAATACTTGTGTTTTTATAACTGTCTGACTTACATTTACATTAGTAAATGTCTTATCATTGTAGACTATTGAACTAACATTTAAAGGATATTGTAACTTATATATTGTAATATTTTTTGTCTCTCACATATAGGCCAGCATGTATGTTCCAAATCACTACATGCTGTAAAATCACTATACTGCTGTAATTATTTTACTGTAGGCTACTTAAGGGTTCAGGTTAATGATTACTATATGATTATAGAGGGTTTTCACGAAGCGTCATAACCACGTCATCAAACCGAAAGTCGCCATATTGGAGGTACTCAGCAGGTAAACAAAGCGCACGCACTCAAGCAGATCCCGAACGTCGAACGAGAGGAAATTGTGAATTATTGCCGTGTTTTTGGCTGTACCAATCGGTCAGACCTTGAAAAACATTTGGAGTTTTATGGACTGCCAAAAGTTATCAGAGGAAAGGAGGCGCGTGTGGTTAGCGAAGTTAAACCAGGATCTACGAGGCAAAAATCTGGACAACATCCGAATTTCTTCGGCCCATTTCTTGTCAGGTAAGTGAATTGTTGATAGCAGCGACTCTTAACTAATTTTCTAGTGTGATGATAATAATATAATTCATATCAAGCTACTGCATGTGGCATTATTGACTTAATATAATCACATTTAATAGCCTACAGTAGCAACACGGTTATTAAAATGTAGAGCTAAAATGTGTTGTATTTCTCATTGTATTACAGGTAAAAGATCTGACCTTTATCAAAAGGATGACCCAGATTGGGTGCCATCTGTTAGAATGACAGGTCAGCAAAGGTCACATGAAGAAACAGGGACATCACACTACAAACATCATTTGAATAGAACCCAGCAGAGACTGAAGGATGAAGCTGCTGCTCCTGCCGATGCTGCTGCTGCTGGGACTGATGACCCTATGACAAGTGATTATGTCAGCAGTAATTTGTGCAGCACAGGGACTCAAACTGATATGACTGGTGATTTCATTGAGGCTATGACAAGTGAACTTCAAAGTCTTAGAACTGAAAACATTCATTTGCGCTCTGATGTGGCACATTTGTCCACTTCCTACGACCAAAGTGCATTTGTTGATAAGGATGAAAAGGTTTTATATTTCACTGGCCTACCTACATACCAGATACTGTTGGTTCTCTTCACATTCCTTACTCCCCACCTCCCTGTGAAGAAGTCATGTGATAAGTTTAAGCAGTTGATGCTATACTGATGCACCTTAGGTTTAATGTTTCCACAACCTTCCTGTCATATGCATTTAACATATCAGTAGCCACTGCTTCTAGGATAGTCACTGATGTCATGTTTATTCGTATGAAGCCACTTATCATATTGCCAGAAAGAGAGCATTTGCAAAGTGCCAATTGATTTCTTGATGTGCAAAGATAGTGATGGTTATTGTACCATTGATAAGATTGGACTTGTCTGTTGTGCTCTGGTGAACATTTGCCCATCAGTTGTTGATTTTGATTAAAGTATATTTTTATATGCACTGTCAATAAAAATATCAACCAGTCTGGACAATATTATCGCCTCAAATAATTAATAATTGACTATTAATTTACAGTCTTTGTTATTGTATTGTTGTGGAAGAGAACACACAGCATAACACTTTCATCAGAACACAGATTTATTAAAGGAAAACCACAGTTATCAGAACACTCAGCTTATAAACTACACAGTACTATAATTATAGCATACAGTAGCCTATATACTATAGTACGATAAACTAACTGTAAACACAATTTTCTATGTAATGTGAGTTTGACAACTTTTTTTGTCAGTATAGCATTACAATATCTCACGCAATAGACGGAAGACTCTCCGGGTTGTCATTGATCCAAGACGAGGGAGCCAACTCGTATGGATCTGCACCACCAATAAACCGTAGCTTTTCCAAATATCGTGCCCTTTTCTTCGGACCAAGTCCTACCCTGTATGCCTTTGCATCTATAACGCATTTTGAGGCGCTTTTCTGTGGTTTTGGACATTTATCCATCGCAATGTACATTAATCCACCGCAGTGTTTACCTCCGAGTGCCTCCAATATGGCCGTGCATCCGGGTTACTGCCCAGAAAGTGACGTGGGTGAAAACCCTCTATGGTCCAAAACAACATCAAATGCAGTTTTTTTCATCAAGGTACATGAAAGTTGTGTTGCCGGCCGGCTGGCTCCCTACACCGCGCGTGAAGTGGGCCACTCCCCCCCCAGTCCGCCCCTGTTGACCGGGAGACCATCGAGGGACCGCTGCACTGTCCATCTGAATAGCAGGTAAGCTTGCATTTTTATCTAATCTTTGTACCTAATTGATGCTCGTAAACGTTTAACAAATAGTTTATTTACATAGGTCAGCATTAATTGCAGTTATTCGATTGCTGTCAGAGCATCTGTCATTCATTTGTAAGTTCATACACTGATGTTTTGCGAGTCAACGATCTGTCAGATTGTTGTAGTAGCTTACAGCAAGTTTACTCAAGCGCTTCATAAACACTCCGACGTTAATAAACAGCCTTTACCGGTCTTTATAACTATATAGTTAACTTACATAAGATGTGAATCACTACCAGTGCATGCGTAACTTAAGCGATAGCTCTCAGAGATAGCTTTTAACTGTAGATGAAAGGACGATGTCAGCTATGCCTATAAGAACATCTGATTGGCCGGTGGGTGGAGCCTTTTCTGGGATTCAGATCAATTCTGAAAGCTACCCTGACCCGGAGGTTGCCATTTTGAGTAAGTTACCATGGTAACTTGGTAAGAATTAATCCAGTTTCGTGGTACAGGAAAGCCAGGGTTAACCCTGAAGTTACCTCGCGGGCAATCCTGGCCTTCTGGCCTCTGGCGAGGTAACTTCAGGGTTAACCCTGACTTTCTGGTACCACGAAACTGGATTCATTCTGACCGAGGTTAGTTACCATGGTAACTTACTCTGAACAGCTAACCTCCTCCAGGTCAGTGTAGTTAGTGGGCTGTGCTCGCAAGCCCACTATGGACACCTCTATAGCAAAGCTAGCCCACTATTGTTCTGGACCGGGCCTCTTTTTATTCTTATTCATCATCCTTCCTTTTTTCCGTCGCTATCTCCTCCCGCACCGTTCATCGCACACACACAAAAAATACATCAAAACGTGCGGCTCGTTCGGACTCGGGTTGCTATTACTTTTCTCACCGAAGTACAAATAAATCGCGACGTAAGTCGCGAAAAACTGCGACAAATTTCCCATAAGGAATGAATGGGACGGGTCAAAAAAATCGCAAAAAATCAACGTTTTTCAAACTTCTACTGCTCTGGCATACTTTGAGCTAGAGACACCATTCAAACTTTAAAATGTAGGTACAAGTCTTTTCTATTTGAGTTGTATTTGAACTTTCTTTCTACGATGTTTAGTTTTTGAACGGTGACCCTTAATTGATCATGAGTGATTTCGAAAAATTTCTGAAAAATTAAGGATTTTCAATGTGTGTGTATTGCGGAATGTTCGCGCAGCACCAACTGGCAGAGTGGGGGAGCCTGAAGAAAACTCTCCGAAAATTTTTCTTTAGATGACGATCCTAGCCACAAATTTCACACTACAATAGTGACATTTTCCAAGAACGTAGCCACACTTGTCTTCTTTCTCACGATGTGTCCACTTTATCGGGAGGATGTACGGTTTTTGAATTATCTGTGTCTAACCGACACAAACTCCAACAACTGCCCCCATAAGCCCCAATGTTAAACGGGAAGAGGATTTTCGGAGAAAAGCAGAAAATGCCCCTTTTTAACTCGCTCCTATTACCACATTTTTCAAAGTAGGACCACAAAACTTGATGATTGTGTTCATTAAGGCCTTTCCCGCTTGATGGTGAAATTTTTTTTGCCGATATCATCTTTGATTTTGAAGAAATAGCAGTAGTTTGACGAGGTGATCCTCAGCTGAAATTACTCTGAAATCAGCTGTCTCAGTCACTGTTGTCAGGTGCACTTGACAACCATCACCGTGGCAACCGAGATCCTCTGGGTCAACAGAGAGATCCTCTGCAAAACTCATGGACATCTCTGGCATACTTTGACCTAGAGACACCATTCAAACTTTAAAATGTAGAGACAAGTCCAGGCCGTCAACGTAGGCTTCGACTTTTTTGCAGCTTTTCATAGTCACGGCGGGGCCAAACCGCACAGCCCACTCTCGCGATTCCCCGCAGGGGAATTGTCTAGTTTTCAGGATTGATCTGGGCTCCACCGCCAATCAGAAGTTCGGGAAAGAAACCACCAGAGGTAAAAAAAAAAAAAAAAAAAAAACACTAGGAAGAAGACATGTTACTGTGAGATGGCACATTGATCATTCTACTTGGTAGAGTAGAGTTGAGTCATTACAGGAAATAGGAAATAGAAATAGGAAAGACATTGAGATATTTCTGTAAATTTAGGCCTGCATGGTGTTTGAGGGTTTTCACCTTTTTTTTTAAAGAAGAGCATATTTTTGCCATTTGCCCCCGCTAAGTTCTGACGCAGCTCAAAATCAGGATGATTTCACGAAGACTAACAACTTGATGTATTAATATGACGTGTTTGTGGCATCAGCTTCCAGCTTTATTGTAGCCCATACTTAAGAAGTCCAAAATATAGCCTACTCTTCTTTAATAAAAAGAGGGAGAACCCTCAAACACTATGCAGCCCTAAATGTACAGAAATATCTGAATGTCTTACTTAAATAGACTAATTGAGCTTCCTGCAATAACTCAACTCGCATTTCTGTTTCACTCTCATATAGACTCTGCTCTACCAGGCAGAAAGGGATATACGTGATCAATGTGCCATTTCACAGTAACTTTCACACTAGTTTTTTGTTGTTGTTGTGGTTTTACCTCAATCTGGTGGTTTCTTTCCCGAACATCTGATTGGCCAGTGGGTGGAGCCTTTCCTAAATTTTCAGATCATCCTGAAAGCCACCCTGACACAGAGCAGATTAGCTGTTCTGAGCAAGTTTGTAACTTACCTCAGTAAGAATGAATCCAGCTTCTTGGTGATGGAAAGTCCGGGTTAATCCTTAAGTTACCTCGCTAAATTGGCAATCTTGCTTCATGGTACAAGCCTCTATATTGTTCCAAAGTATGGTGTGTAATTTTACCTGAAAGTTTATGTCATTTTTGTGTTTTGTGTTTTAGATGCCCTGAAGCAACAAGGAATGGCAAACCAATTTGCCTTTGCTCAGGTCACTATGATGGCTGCGGTACGCCCCAGACCGAGCAGGAGGGGCTGGACACTCGTAGTGGGAGGAGCTGTTTTTTGTTAATAATTTGTTAATAAAACACACCACATGTGATAAAGCTGTTCATTGAGAAAGATATTCAAGGCCTGATTATTGTTCAGACATGAATTTAATAAATGTTGGGAAAAAAACTTGTGTGGATTTGTCATTTTCTATTAGATATAAACCTGTTAAAGAAGGCCCATCATATTTAGGCCTACATCTAACATCCTGGCTGTATATAAAGCAGGATTTGTATTATTATTGGATTTTAATATCAATTGAAATATCATTGAGAGTGCATTGATCTTTAGTTAGGTTGAAATTTCAACATTGTTTCAATATTTGTGTGAATTGAAATGCCATTGAAATTCCGTTGATCTTTACTTGGAAAACCAACATTGTTTCAATATTAAATGAGGGTGTAAACTGATGTTAAATCAACATCACAGTTCAACGTTGATTCAATTACTTAATGTTGACAAAAGAATGTTGATACAACATTGTTTCAGTGACTCTTTGCTATCTGGGAAATTACTTCCAACAATTTCTACTTAAGTAAAAGTAAAATTACTGATTTAAAAAATTACTCAACAAAGTACAAGTACACAAAAAAAATACTCAATTACAGTAACGAGAGTAAATGTAACTCGTTACTTTCCACCCCTGAGAACAGATGTCTGAGGAACCAAGCCAAGGCAAAAATAACTGTTTGCATACAACTCGTAAGGAGGCCTTCGGTCTATCTATGTTAGCAGACTAAGTCTCTCTGACCTATTTTACCTTCTAGTCCTCTAGTCCTGACCAGGGATCAATTCACTCAAAGAGCCATTTTTGCCTCTGTCCGTCTGGAGCCACAAAACATATTTGTGTCTTATAATGAAGTTAAAGCAGCCTAGAAAGTCTAAATAAGCCTATCAAGATTATTAATAGGCCTAAATGAGCATTGATTTACAATTTTACATAGAAGCAGCAACTCTGCAATGGACTACTTATGCTTACAGTACACTCTCAGAAATAGGGGTACAGTACGAGTCCTTTTTTGTACCCCTAGGTACAATCTACACTAATGTACCCCCTAGGGCTCATTATTGGACCTTAAGGTTACTATTTGTACCCTTTTGAGGGCCCAAAAGGTACATATATATACCCCAGTGGTAAAAGGTACATATATGTACCTTTTCTTCTACATGCTGGGGTACAATTGTATTAGGCTCTACAAATGGCAGTAGCCTAAATATTAATATGTTTAAATAATCATTTAGTCTTTCTTCAGTAGTAGTTATACTTTTTAAATGTGAAGGTTTCACTGTTTCCTTAAGTATTCAATGAAGATTTTAACTTCTAAGCCATTTTTGAGTAGCCTTGAAATATTTTTTTTTTTTAGCAGATTTGCAGGTATGAAAAATTACTAATCATCCAGTCAATATTGTATGTTATGATATTCACAAACGGCCAACCATGGATGCACAGTAAAATCAGCTACCTACAGCCTGGCAGACAAAGAGCCCGTCCACACCGCAGTATACAGTATGCAAGTTTCCCAGAATGCATTTCGCGGCAACCGCCAACGGTAGAGCTGCTAAAAGCTGTTTTAATTCTCGCTTTAGCGCTGTTAATACATCACTTTCTTAAGTTTTAATATTTTTTTATGCGAGAAAGTACCTATTTAGATCCTTGGTGATACGTGATACGCCTCTGCCATTAACTGTCACTTGGCAAGTAAACCACTATTGACTCCACCAGTCAACTTATATGTCACACTTCGACATAGTATTTAAAGACGTACAAAACTGACATGTGAAGATCTTCTGTCACGAGTGTTATTTTCATGTATGCAGTTTTAAGGTTGGTGGAGAATGGACTTGCCTGCAATGGACAATTTTACATTGTTTAAAGTTAAATGAAATTGAAATGTGAAAATAAAAAATTGCCACCAGAGGTACAAGATTGGTCTTTATAAGGTACAAACCACAAGGGTACAAATAAGTACCCAGTGTCAAGGGTACAAAATTGTACCTTCAGAGGGTACTGCCCCAGTGACAAGCCATTGTACCCCTAAAGGTACAATTCTGTACCTTATTTTCTGAGAGTGTATATGGTACTTGAACTTTGCATTTCCATTTCAATGATGCCATGTTTTGGTGCATTTATGAAACAAAAGAACTAGCCTACATGATTGACATTTTCACAGTGCCACACATTCAGAGCGTTGCCAAAATATCACCTGCTTGTGCGTCATTGATGTCTGCCATGAAACATATACATGTAGGAAAAGCAGGTAAAATGAGATAAATCGTTCACAGTCGTTTGCACCAGGCATCACACAGGTTGCATAGACATTAGTGGACAGATGCATGACATGTAAGACAGCAGACCAGGAAGAAAGGCAGTTCAATAAGACATGATCACCTGCAAGTTACCAAGGTTACAAATCCCTATTCAGGGTTTCCTCCAGGATTTTTTTAAACCGTGGGGGAGGTCTGCCCGAGTGGAAGGGGGGGGGTGACGACGACGACAACATGAATTTTGAAATGTGAAATTATGACTATTTCAAACTGAATGTTTACCATAGGGTTTCCGGTACATGAATTGAAAATAATAATTGAAAATAGGATCTTGGAGTATCACTCAGCCAAAACAACAAACACAACAACAACAAATTAAAGATATGGGGTCCAGGGTATAATTGGCCGTTTTTGACTACTTTTGATTTTACCTTTATATTTCACCTTAAAAACGGTTTACCTTGCCTTGTTTGGTGTCATTTTCTTCAGCACAACCTCACGTATGTGACTGTACAGTTATTTTTTAATTTTGACATACTGTATTAGTACAGTGGACCTAAAATCACACAAAAATCATAAAATCCGAGTAGATTTTTTAGTGTGAAAACCACAAATATGTTTAACGAACCATTTTTATTACTTAGAATGCAAATTTAATTTGTTGTTTGCTAAATTTGTACATACGTTTTTGAAATTTACAAAGTTATATGTAACTATTTACATTTTAATGCAGGCAATGCCTCAGGCTCAGGCCTCCCTCAGGTCCTCACAGCTCAATAAGGAGCTGCACTGCCTGCTCCTCGTTCAACAGTCTCCTCATTGTTTTGACACACAAAACAAAAAAACGACTGCACTACACACTAAACACACTACACTACACACTATCTATACACTCAAACAAGCCAAATGTCACAAAAGTCTCAACTCTCAAAACTCGCTGTCACTAACGCTGTCTCTGTCGCTGTCAGTATCGCCGTCCCTCCCCACAACTTCCCCCTGTCCCCCAGCAACCAAATCACGTGATTTGCCATATAATTTTGTGATTGGTTGATGTGGTGGCTTTTTCCACCAATAGGAAAGGGGGTATCACGTGTTTTTTGCTTGCAAGCGCCTTCTGTTTGCGGACACGTTACTGAGGAAAGCCCGTTTTTACCGTTTCTTTCTGCACCAAACACGCACCAAACGTGACGGCGATATTCGCGAAAAAGCGTCCATTATTTATCACAAGTCCGGTTTTACTCGGCCTATCAACACAATTTAAAAACTGGTATATAGTTTGACGTCCACACTTTAGCCACAAGTTGAAACGGAGAATAAATCTCGCTGCTCCGTCGTCTTAACGCGGTCACGTGATTTGGACGAACCGGCGCGTCCGTCGACCCCAGAGGGTTGAATAACTAAACTAGTCTATACTGAATCCAGTCAAATAAACATCTCTTCCTGCATAGAATGTGTCTTTCACCCTTTTCTCTCCCTCCACGTCGGACTGTTGTCTCTACTCTCTTCATCTTTCGGGCGCCGCAGCCAGACAGGCAGGTGGTGACTCCGGTGTTGTTTTTTCAAAATAAGGGTAGCTATTTGCAGCGTAGCGTCACATTTCATGAAAAACACCATGTTTTGTGCCAAAATCACATTTCATACAATAATTTACATTAATATAAACATAAAACAACATAAAAACAAGGTTAAAAAACAAACAAACAAACAAACAAAACATTATTCTGAAGGTGTGGCGGCTTTTATTTTGCCGTGGCGGTGCGCCACAATCAATTACATGTAGAGGAAACCCTGCTATTGGTAATCACTGATGTGTTTTCCAAATGGGTGGAAGCATATCCAAGAAGAAGAGAAGACGCTAAAACAGTTGTGAAATGTTTGATAAAAGACATGGTCCCTCATTTTGGTGTACCAGTAGCGATCGAGGGCCTGCATTTGTAACCAACATAACTCATAGTCTCGCTGCAGTGGTAGTATTCCATTGGAAATTGCATGTTCCCTACCATCCACAGAGCTCAGGTCAGGTGGAGAGAAGGAACTCCAGCATTAAAGAAAAGTTCACTAAAACCATGATGACAACAGCTTTGAAATGGCCAGATGCTCTACCCCTTGTGTTGTTCAAGATTTGAGGGCCCACCAAACAGAACGATCAGGCTTAGCCCTCATGAGGTTTTGATGGGGAGACCAATGTCCACAGGGGCAAGTCTACCTTTGACACCATTTGAGAAAAACACAAGACCACCCTGTTATGGACTGATGAGTACATGACTGAGTATGTGAAACAACTAACAGACATACTGAGGAGATTTCATTTGCAGGTATCTGACAGGCTCCCGAGACCTTAAGAGAAACCTGATCATCCTTTCCAATGTGGCAATTTTGTGTAAATAAAATCTCTGGAAAAATAGTCTTTTTCTCCAAGGTGGAAAGGTCCATACCAGGTGCTACTGGTCACACTGATGGCCCTAACGGTTGAGGGCAAAGCAGAATGGATCCATGCATCCAGATGAAGGCTGGCCCCTTCAAAAGGTGTGGCCGAGGCCCAGAGAGAGGGCTAAGAAGCCTTCTCCTTCTTCTGCTGATCACACTCTGCCACAAGGCGGAACAAGGTGATCCTGGGGCTCCAGGTCGGGAGACAGAGAGTGAGGAAATCATGAAATCTCCACTCCCCGAGAGAGTATATTTGTTGTGTGGGCCTACAGTTGCATGCCATACAAACAGTTGACAGCAGTGTTGGGTAGTAACGTGTTATTAGTAACGCATTACGTAACGCCGTTACTTTTTTCAGTAACGCGTTACACAACGCGTTGTTTTTTAAAACTCAGTAACTCCGTTCCCGTTACCAAACGCTGCGTTACTCCGTTCCTTTAGGTGAGGTTTTACAAAGGCACACAGTTCCCGATCAATAAAGTTTAATTGAATTGAAAAACAAAGCACTTGTCGCCTTCTAGCATCACACACGCAGTCAAACACGCGCCATGAAGAGGACTGGACAGGTCACGGCATGATGGCGAGCGAGAAGGGGAAGATAAGTTTCTACACGTGGAAATACTCAAACTATTTTCAACTCGAGAGCAAAGGGAAAAACAGCATTTCGGTAACATGTAAACTGTGCCCCGGGTCAAAAATCCTTTCTGCGGCGAACAACAGCAACAACAATCTGCTGAAGCACCTAGAGAAGCAGCATGCTTCCACAAAGTTAGCAGCTAAGGTAACGTCAGCTAACGCAGCATCCGAGACCGACAGCAGTGAGCAGCACACACCCACTCCACCCAAGCAGCAGCGGTTGGAGTTCGAAAGACGGACCCATAGCCAGGCACAACTTGATAAAACAATAGCACGGTATGTTTGATTTGACTTTATGGCCTGACGGAAATAAATAGGCATTGAAAAAATACTTTGGTGTTTGTGTCAAGGTTTGTGTGGGTGCACAGCGGATCATATTGCTTGGATGATTAGATTCAGTGATGTGGATGCAAATGAATTGAAACGGTTGTTTTAATCAACAGTTTGTATTATTCAGCATCAGTACAGAACTGAAATGACGGCGAGAGGGGAACTCAATCAGTCAACCTTTATTTAATGGAAGCATTGGAAGAACGTTTTACAGTAACTAAAAAGTTACTTTCTCAGTAACGCATTACTTTTTGGTTTAAGTAACTGAGTTACTAGCTGAGTTACTTTTTTGCAAAGTAACTAGTAACTGTAACTAGTTACTATTTTTCAGTAACTAGCACAACACTGGTTGACAGTAATCTGTTACCTGGCCTACCTAGTCCCCATGATAAGAGAGGTACAGCCAGAGGAGATGGCTACACTGCATGCTCTGCTCCATAGACAGACGAGCGAAATATCTAAATCACAGTCAGGTACAATTGCGAGCATCTTCATCCCATGTGTATGTTTCACAGCAGGAAATTGTGGCCCTATGTCAGAAATTACATAATGTTCCTGTCTTTGATCAATGTACTATAAAGACAGGATCAGGATGTGAGAGGAGGAGGGGAGAATGCATTTTTCTTGAGGTGTTAGAAAGCCACAGGTGGGGCACACCCTCTACATGGATGGATACAGAAATGTAGATAAGATGACATTTACTGTCCTATCTAAAACATCAAAGGGTCACTGTCCTGGGAAAGACCTGATCAACCCAAACATCAAAGGGTCATTGGGCCTCATTCACCAATATCTTCTTAAGAATCTTCTTAGATTCTTTCTTAAGTCCTTCTTAAGAAGATTTCTAAGAAGACCCTACGTCAGATTCATCAACGTGTTCTTAAGCCGCTGAATTGTTCGCAGCGGTGTTCTTAAATTGATGAATGCCATCTCCTCGTAAATTGAGCGCGCGTGCCAGGGGAGTCTAATTAACATAGGATTAGCATAGGTAACCGCCCATTAATGCCCATAAAAAGGACTGCAGGGCCATGTGAAGACCCCACACAGGAAACAGCAACAGAATGCCTAAAGCAAAGCGTAAATCCGTTGGAGCACAGGTAAAAAGAAAAAAAAACTTTAGCAGTTCAGAACTAGAAGTTCTGCTGCAGGAGATCACTCGGAGGAAGAAAATTATATTTAGCAGCCTTAGTGCAGGTTGCACCAACACAAACAAAAAGGAGGCCTGGGAGGCAGTTACGCTGCAGTGGATGCAGTGTCGGGAGAGGGACGCACAATAGAGGAGGTAAAAAAGAAATGGTTCGACCTTAAATGCGAAACAAAAAGAAATATAGCAAAATTCCGTCGGGAGATGCAACGGACTGGAGGGGGGACAGCAGACACGACACCCATGTCTGAGTTGTACCAGCGCATCGGGGCCATCATCGGGGAGACGGCACTCTCAGGTAGGCTATATGGGAAAAATCAAAATCACTATAATGTAACTAATTTAATTGATTAAATTTTCCCACCCTACTTTTTAGGAGTACCATCAACTGAGTCTCTGGACCTGGCCCCGATGCAACGCTGCCACCCGCTCCCTGTGCCGCTGCTACTCCAGAGGAATCGGAAGGTGATTTATTTATTTTCTGGAATAACACCTTATATATATATATATATATATATATATATATATATATATATATATATATATATATATATATATATATATATATATATAAAACGTGTGCCCTGTAAGGCAGGAGTTTACCATAGTGTGTACGCTCAAAATATGTCTTTAGTATTGGACTGAGGGGTTGCAACCTTGGCTTTATTTTATTTTATTTTTATTTTTTTATCACAGATGAAGTCCCGCAGAGCCAACTTGCAACAGAACCAGAACGGACAGAGCCCTCCTGCAGCAGCACATCCACACGACCACGCCCGTGCCTCTCCACGACCACGCCTGATCTCAGACGCAGTACTACACAATCAGGAACGGACAGCGGAGACGCTTGAGAAGATTGCCTCAACACTGGGAACCATATCACAAACACTTAAAGAAATTAATGAGAATTCCGTGGATGGAGAAATGCCACCTATAAATAGGCTGGTATCACTAATTGACGGCATGATTTCCAATTTACTTGATTCATGTTAAAGCGTTGGCACATTTAATTTAATTAAAATGAAAAATGAAAAAAAAATGAAATGAATAAATAAATACATAAATATGACGGAAATTTCACTGTAATGTATTTTATTGAACTTAACAAAAGAAGACAACACAACCATGCCAACATGTCAGCACTGAAATGTGCTTAAGAGTACTCCTGAGTGTTCGTAGGATTTGTTCTTACCTAAGAAAAATCCTGGATAAGAAAAAAAATCATGAATGCCACAATCTTAGTAAAATCTTCGTAAGTAGGACTTGAGAACAAATTTGTTCTTAAGAACGGTTCGTGAATGAGGCCCATTGTTTTGATAAGAAAATGATTGATGTCTGTTGTAAATGAAGGTAACCTTCTCTCTGTTCTGTACTTAAGTGGCAACATCTTAGAGGACGGGAGAGAACGCTTGTGCCTTGCTGCATGTTATTAAAGAGATCGGATTCATGCGCTGAAGTCTAAAATTCTTCAGAGACTTGGCAATTCTCTACCTGATGAGGGAGAATTTCCACTACACCCTGTCTAAAGTGTTTGAAAATTTGCGACTAGCTGAAAATGGCTTATACAAACAACTTCCATGCCTCAGAATATTTGAATTAGGACAAATATGATGGAAGACGTGCTTTTCCTTGTTCTTTAATTCGAATTTAGTCATTAGCTCACTTCTGATGATAAAAGGCTATTTTATGCAGTCAAACATAGTTCAAGCTGGATCTCACTGAAAATGGCTTATACATGCAACTTTCAAGCCTCAAAATGTTTTAATTATGATAAATATGATGGTAAATGTGCTTTTCCTTGTTATCTAATTCGAATTTGGTCATTAGCTCACTTCTGATGATAATGTCAAATCTGGCAGTTTTGAGCATCTCCGAGCAACAGAAGGCGATTTTCGCAGTCAAACATAGTTCAAGCAGGATCTCACTAGAAATGACTTATACAAACAAATTTCATGCCTCAGAATGTTTGAATTAGATTAAATATGATGGAAAACGTGCTTTCCCTTTTTCTTTTATTCGAATTTGGTCATTAGCTCACTTCTGATGATGAAGTCAAATCTGGCAGTTTTGACCGTATCCGAGCAAGAGAAGGCTATTTTCGCAATCAAACATAGTTCAAGCTGGATCTCACTGAAAATGGCTTATACAAACAACTTTCATGCCTCAGAATGTTTGAATTAGGATAAAAAATATGATGGAAAACTTGGTTTTCCTTGTTCTTGAAGTCGAATTTTGTCATTAGCACACTTTTGATGATAATGTCAAATACTGCAGATTTGAGCCTCTCCGAGCGACAGAAGCCGATTTTCGCAGTCAAACATGGTTCAAGCTGCAGCTCCCTGAAAATGGCTTAAACAAACAACTTTCATGCCTCAGAATGTTTGAATAGGATAAATATGATGGAAAATGTGGTTTTCCTTGTTCTTGAAGTCGAATTTGGTCACTAGCTCACTTTTGATGATAAGGTCAAATACTGCAGATTTGAGCCTGTCCGAGCGTCAGAAGCCGATTTTCGCAGTCAAACATGGTATAAGCTGCAGCTCCCTGAAAATGGCTTAAACAAACAACTTTCATGCCTCAGAATGTTTGAATTAGGATAAATATGATGGAAAATGTGGTTTTCCTTGTTCTTGAAGTCGAATTTGGTCACTAGCTCACTTTTGATGATAAGGTCAAATACTGCAGATTTGAGCCTGTCCAACACGTTCTCATTCCCAACGCGTCAAAAACTGCTGCTTGGTCAGTGGCCCTACGCTTCAAGAACTGACGCTGTAGGTACCATTCTAGCGTCACTTTTCGACGCGCGCAGGGATGTTTGATTGATATGAGACCGTGGCACTGTCAAGTTAGCAGCAACACAGTTACCCACGTCCGGGTGGACTGAATTAGGAAAATAAATATGCAACCTCCGGTTACACTTTCAAAATAAAGCCAGAAGAGAAACGTTTCATATTTTATGAGAAAGAGTAATACTACCACTAAAGACACTAGTGGTTTCTTCCTATTTCATAAATAGGCATACAAATCACGTTGCAACATGATTAGGACAAAATAAAGTTAAACGTTAAGTTAGTTAGTTAGTTAGTTAGTTAGTTAGTTAGTTAGTTGCAAAATCGTTCTATATAAATGCATATTTTATTCATTAAATCACGTGACTTTACATGCACAATTTTGCTTATACATCACGTTTAATTTATTTTATTTCTCTGCCGTTGTTGTCGTACGTAAATGTATGACGTGTCGAAGTCATGTTCTGCTGCGCACACGTTCCTGCATTTACATGGATATAGGCAGCTTGGATGAGCAGTTGAGGTAAGAAGACAAGTTTTGTTGAAAAGTTTTGTTGAAAGTTTCTGTAAAAAATCTGTAGTTAAATACAATAACCTAAAACAGCTAAAGTTAGTTTTCATCGCTAAACTAGCCCTTTAACTAGCCATGTGCTCGCGCTAGCTAGCAAGCTAACCCTGTATTTCTCCATCCCTTCACGAAGAGATTGAGTTTTTCCGGGTGTGAGGATGAGTGCGCAAGAAGAACACGATATTTTGGAAAGTTTGGAGGAGCTGGTTCAACACCAGGAGTTTGATGACCTCCTTGAGGGGGTTCAGACAGGGGCAGCAGCACCTCAACGACCGCTGAATGTGAGGTGGACGGAGAGAGACGCGGATGGAAACACGCTTTCCAAAAGGCCAAGTGTGACGTGGAAGCAATGCAGACATGGTTAGTGTTTTATATTCTAGATATTTTAAATGGTTTCAGTCCTGAATGTCAGTGTAGGCCGTTGCCAGGGATAACATGCAACACTGTAAATACAGTACAATTTAGTTCTGTTTAAAAGTCCTCATGATCTCTACAGGTTTGGGTTCTAACTGATCACAGCAATATCACTTGCCCATAGCTATGTAAAGTACACCAACCTTTTGAATTCATTATCAAAATTTTAAGCGTAATGACACCAGGTCAGATCAATGTGCCATCGGTGATAGATCTCAAATCCTGAAAAAACAAAGGCATGATTTGGCTCACATGAGTTACTTTTCCAAAAGAACCCCACCCCACCCAAAAAATGAAATAGAAAAATTGTACAGTTAGGTTCTCTATTTATTCTCTTATAGTATAATATAGATAGTATAAATGTAGCTAGGTACTTTGAAAACAAATATAAGTGTTTGACAAATATGCTGCTTTAAGAGATGTTTTTTGTTTTCTGCATTACAGCTGAACGCCGTTGTAAGACTGGTCTCATTTCGCACCCTAATCCAGAGGTGACCTTTGCTCCAGAGACTGCTTCACAAACAGTCTCGGCTGGTATGTATTTCATTACATATGTTCTGTGCATAATGTCTTGTACCATGTATATTCAAAATTAACTCTTGAACAAAACAAATTCTCCAAAACAAGCTTTATGAGAATGTATCTCGCTGTTAATAAGCAATCGCCAAGCACCATTCACAATGTTATATCTGCCATACAATAATCTATTATTGTTATCTGTGTAACGGTGAGGTCCATGTTTTTTGCTAGTTGTATTCATATGATCCAAAAACAACCTTGGGCACTTATTACTACACCATGTATTTCTCAATTGCAATAGAATGTCTTCTGCAAGATCTGCAACAGTCCCTGAGCTGCTCTGATGAAGAGCTTACTGAAGCAGCAGCAGACCAAAGGGCTCCTTTGGCTTCTCAGGATTGGAGCATCCGCAATGCTCTCTTTTCTGAGAGATGGAGGGAAAAGAGACCATCTCTTCTTAATAGCATGCTTGCCAAGGAGAACGTGGCAACAAATATCTGCAGCCAATGTGGGAACAACAGCGTGGCTATTAGATGCAGAGATTGCCTCCCATGTCCTTTTCTCTGTGCTGAATGTGATGTCAGCAGACACAGCAAGGCCTTAGTCCTTCACAACAGAGATGTCATGTGTGCTGGCTTCTTCCAGCCATTGCCTCCAACCACTTGTGCTGTTGATAAGGCACTTACAAACTGTGGTAAGTTGCGCACTGCTTTTTCTGAGTGAGTTTGTGTGTGTGTCAGTAATTATGAATTAGTCTAACCTATGTGTAATGTCTTTCAGTCCGATTTTTACCTATTGAGATGCCTGTCAGCATCTGTGACTGTCCCCCAGAAGCACTGAGGGTGATCCAAGGGAAGGCAGTTGCTTTGGTCACAATAAATGGTAATTATGCAAAAGATTTCCTTTGTCCAGTTTCAAGAAAACTCCCACAAGGATTTAATGTCTTAAAATAAAATATAAAATAACTTCAAATTAGTACATGATGGTTTACAAATGACTTATTCATGATAGTGCCCATCAAGTCAGCAGACTTTACTGAACCACTTGGATATACAGTATATGTCACATGCTGCATAACATTCAACCTTGGCAACTTTAACATTACAGTGGATGTAAATGTTACTTTGTAGGACGGTATGATCTCAACATGCCTGAGCTGACCTGTGAGGGATGCCAGGCACGTTGGACTGCAGGACTTGATGACCTGATAAATAGTGGATACTGGCCTGCCACCCTTCATTTTTCAACAGTTTATGAGACAGACCTGTTTTATACATTTGAAGACATGAAGATGGCATCGCCAGGGATGTCCTTTCAGGCCTATCTAAGAATGCTTGAGAAGCGGACTGTTCGCTTTGGCCGCGTCAGTATTTCTTTCTTCATTCTGCAAGATCATAAATATGCTGGTGTTTCGAAATGGAAAGGTCTTTGTTTAAACATTTGTTTTGTGCTTTTTCCTTTTAACATAGACTGGTAAGATCTCATCAGACAGCTTCCAAAAAAGCTTTTTTGAATGGGCTGCTGTACAGTATGAGGTTGACTCCACCTGTAAAGAGGAGAAATTCATCTGTCCTGCCTGTACCCCAGCAATGCTTATTGTCTCGGTGGATGGAAACCGCAAGCATTACCGCTTCAAAAGTACAGCAAGGTATACAATAATGTACACACCCACGTTATTTAAATTGCAAAATAGTCAGTTATGCTTTGTACAAGTAACCTTTCACTATATGACATGTTAAAAGGATAGTTCAGGTATTTTGAAGTGGGGTTGTATGAGGTACTTGTCCATGGTCAGTCTGTTGCCTACAGCAGACAATGGTCAGCCCATCCCCTGCCTGTAGTTTGGAGAAGCAGAAAAATGTGTTTTAGCCACATATAAAAGGCCCACCTGAAAAAAAAATATCCAGTATTTAAGTGTATGTTATAGCAAGCATATTCTAACCACTTCACCTTGCCATCAGATCTGCAGCATTATGCGTTGTGCATGGCACAGTTAGAGTTAGATGAAGGAATATGCAAGTTCTACGGTTGAGGCTATGTAGTGCCAAGGAAAAGGGCTGTGTACTGTAGGTCAAACACTGACTATGGATAAGTAAGTACCTCACCACCTATCCCTTTGAAATGTTGAAGTGTTTTTATTTGTTGTTGTTTTTTTAGATCTCAGGAGCGAGCCATCTTTGAAGGCGTCTTCATTGCAAAGGATGAAGATGTGACCAAATTTGTGCATCACATCCACAGCAAATCTAAACATGTAATAGCAGACTTGCATTTCTGTCTAAATATATTAATAACATTATAATTTGTAGTCTGTCAGTATCTACCTGTATACCTAATCTGTTCCTTGTCTCCTAAAATAAATGTATAATTGTTCCCTGTAATTACTATTGATGAGATTATTTGTCAATTATGATTTTATGCCATGTAGGTCACTGGACGGAGCAGTTGTGGTGGGGAGTGGTCGGCTGCCAGAGAGACCTCCCAAAGATCGAGCAGCAAGGTGGATGAGGAAGGACTGGAGCTGGCAGTGTGCCGGCACGGGGTCTTGCTGGCTGCCCTTAATATGTTTAGGGGTGAAATATTTGCATACCCAATGTTCTTGCAGCAGCTGCTGGCACCCAGACATGACATCACCTTTTTTTGTATGGATGTTGTGTGCAAATATTGGCCATACTTACAAAGAGTAAGCACCAACTGTCCTGAGCTCCAGCCCCTTCAGAATATGAGGCCCTTCCTGTCGGTTGTACATGCCAAAGCGCATGACTTCAAATGTGAGGTTGGTATAATACAATACATGTATTGTAATGTTATCAAATGACTTGCAATCCTATAAATGATGCATATAAATGATGTAACAGATAACAGATTATATAACATTTTTATTGTTATAGTTATTGTTGTTGGTGTGGACAGCCCTTAATTGATATAACTACTTCTGTCAAGATTATTTTCTCACCTGTGTTTATCTGTTTGTTTATAAGCAATATAACTCATAGGGTTTAGAACTAATTTACACAATATGTACCCTCCGCCTATGGACTAGGGAACAGCGTATTAGATATTGTGACAGTTTGAATTTTAATTAGGCTTTAATTTAATTATGACTGTTGGGCATTGCTTGAATTTGCTGTACTAAATATCCTTAATGCTTATGTTTGTGTCCCTCTGTCCAGGTGAAATGGAGTAGCGCAAATCAGGAAGGTGCTGGTAAAACACTGGGGGAGGAAGTAGAGCAGTGTAATGCTTTCCTCTCCAGGATAGCAGTCACCACAAAGCATATGTCAAAAGCAGGTGCGATATAATTGTACCTCTGAATAAAAGAATAGAATAAAAGACATTCATATTATCACAAGTGAATTTTTACAGAAGTTATCTTTGTGTACCTGCAGGACGCAATGACATGCTGACACTTCTGGCCATAAGATGGAACCAGCAGAAATGTCAAAACCTGGCTACTGCACTTTCCCAGAGATACCATAAGGTAAACAGAAACAATATTATTTTCCAGCAGTGACACAGTGTAGCTAAATGAAATGCACATGGGCTTGCCACACATAATAGTTAAATTTGCATGACTTGAGTTGCATTCATGCACTGTACATGTTGTAATGACCTTTAGGTTATGGTAATGATTTTGCTTGTCATTTTAGACTTCTAAAGCTCTAAATGTTCAGATGGGGGACCTGGAAACCCTGAAAGCCCAGCATCAACTGGATGAACAAACTGTGGAAGAATTTGTGCAAGAAATGAAAGAATGGGCAGATGGTAAGAAAGTGAAACATTAACTGACATGGAGAAATATTGGTCTCATTTGTGAAGTTGACACTGCCTGCAATCTCTTTTGTCAGGAGAAACTGACCATCAAGGCACACCACAAGCTTTGTGTATGAAGATTGAGGCCCTCACAACCAGCATCAAGACGAGAGCTCAACTCCTCTACCGGAAAAATGGTATGTTAACCTTTTAGGCCTTTTCAGATCACAGTCTGAAATGTCTCCATACTCACTTTACAATAACAATGTTTATACAGTTCTATATATTTCATGTATTGGACCCCCACCTCCCCCTCAAAAAGTGACTTATAGATATATAGAATAAATTGAGTTGCGTTCAGTTATTATGAGTAAATCTGTTATGATCCATCTGTTTGGCAAATGTATTGTCATTCTGTTGTGACAGCTGTATCTTAAACAAGGCCATGGACTTTGTATTTAAAAGATTTGATGTGGATTTATTCTGTGGTTTTCAGACAGCAACAAAGGTCGAAATAGGATTCGGAGAAAAATTCGACAGCAGAAGACCACTTTGAAGGCCATGGTAGCGGAGTACAACAGTCTTGTTCCACCCAAGCAAGCGCTGTGCTTGGATAGCATTCTGGACACAGAACATCCCTGGCCTTGGCAAATTACACAGAGTGGTATGCATTTCATGTACCGTGCGTATTCTTCATTGGTGAAAGAAGTATCATATCCTTTACTTAAAAGGATGAACTGTATACAAAGTAAAAATATTAATACTACACAGTAAATATACTCTGATCAAAAGTAAAATATTACTTCAGTAAAAGTATATAAGTATAACCAGTAAAGTAAACTTTAAGTATTAAAAGGTGATGTCCAGTAATTGAAGTGGAGTAAAAAGTAAAATATTTTCCTCTGAGTTGTCGTGGAGTAGAAGAAGAAAGTAGCATAAAGAGAGAAGTGCCACTTCAAATTTATACTTACTATAAGTGCGGTACTTCAGTGAATACACATTTCATCACTAGTATTCTTACATGTAGGTGTTCCAGTGGAACCAGTATGTTCCAGTATGCATATGTATGACAGAAATGCTCTCTGAAGCTACATGCTATTTACAGTGGTCTGAACTTTTCATATCGATGCATTACAGGCTCTGCTGATTTCAGCACAAAGAAGGAAGTCTTCGACAGGGTCATGGGTGTTCGAAGGCTTCAAGAGGAGAAGAAGATCCTTGTAAAGGAAATGAAGCAGCACTGGGAGTCTCTCAAAGCCCATGCCAGGGTCTTGTCTGAGTTGTCACACCATCAGAGCGAAGACACAATGCAAAGTAAATGCGGCCTTGTACTTGAATTTTTTTATTTCCTATGTTTCACCAAGTCATGTTTATATTGTGAAAGACTTGTTTACCTGAGTAGTGACATGTGCTATCCCTTCTTAAGGACTTACAGAGAAAGCATTGAAGGGTCTCACCTCCCTCATCCGCAGAAGGCAGTGGGAAATGAGAGAACTGCAGCGGCATACAAGACGACACTACCTGCATGTGCTGTCATCAGCAGATGACATAATGGACACATCTGAGAGTTCGGATGAGTTTGAAATAAGCTCTGAAGATTCAGAGTCGGATGTGGATGCAGTGTAACAAATTATAATGCTGTTGCCCTCATGCTCTTAGCTCTAAGTGCACCGTACTGTAAATATTTGACTGAATGTTTGACTGTATCAGTGAAAATAACTTGTGTGTTCATTGTCAGGTTTAAGTTGGAGATGTACTTTTTTGTATTTGGTTGTTGTCATTTTAGTCGTAGATAGTCAAAAGAAACTGAATTTGCTGTTTGGTTTTGAAGTGTTTCATCGCCCATAAGGTTTGATTGTTGTACAGGGCTGTGGGACGTTCCTGGTTAATGATGTATTCCAGCTTTACTACACAACTGTCTTATCTTTGATGTTCAGCATCTTTTTAGGGGATTTTGTTTCCTGTTAATCTTTGTGGTTTAATTAATAATTATTGTATAATTAAAGAAAAGCACAATGAAGCTACATTTCCGATTGAGTCCTTGAATGTTACTGCTGTTTTAGGTTGGACTTCGTTTTTGTCTGGTATATATTTGAGCAATTCCCACATGTTTCCAGAGTACATGAATTCAGTATATGGCAAGAGGAGAGATTCAGAGGAAGGACACGTACATAGGATTTTCATTACATTAACAGTGTTTTGATGTAATTATATAGTATAACATCCAATTTGACAAGGGTTGACTGTGTTAGCAAACCACATTTCAGCATCATATATCAACACTTTCATCATATCTATTATTCAGACGACTTCTTCCATTAAACCAGACAGACAAACATGTACATCGATGGTTATGTAGGCTTAAATAAATACTAGTAAATATAGTGGATGGTAAATTGTAGTGGAATAAAAATGACAATGGCCGCGTTTCCCAGATTCGCTCTTAGCGCTTAAGAAGCTCTTAAGCGATGAATGTGCGCTCATAGCTGCAGAACACTGACGCAAGAAAAATAATAGCATAAGAAGAAAAATAACGTCATTTAAAAAAAAAAAAGAACTGCCCATGTGTTCCTGTAGCTATATGAATAAAATAAATCACCATTACTATCACTCGTTACGTTTTCACACACATTCGGCATCTGCATCTGAGTTTACAGTAGCTATAAAACCATCAACCACCCTGTGGTGTTTCACAGATATGAGGGAAACTGACAGGTGTAACTGCACGCAGCTGGAACCTCATCAAGAGAGTCTCCACCTGCTAGTCTATATAAAGGTGTTGCCGAAGTCCACGCGTGTGAGACACCATGGCTGCAATACAGCATATTCTCGCTGCTAACCAACAGCGTCGCCGTGCGCGAAGCCAGACGGTTTATATAAATGCTTATGTGCGTCAGCACTTCTCCCCACTCGACGTGCTGTCGGACCGGGCTGTCCAGGCCAAGGACACCTGTGAGGAGATCCAACGCCTCGTCACCCTCGTGTCACCACACATCCAGAGGGCAACCCGCTGCAATTTTGCCCTCAGCCCGGAGGTGCAGCTCCTGGGCGCGCTGCGTTTTTACGCAGTGGGGAGCTTCCTGGAGGTGGTGGGGGACGGCACCGGCGCTGATAAAGTGGTGGGTGATCGATTTGCCTGGCATCGATTGATTTATATTTCAGCACCACGGCGGTGGACAGCTCCCACTAAGAGCTTCTTAAGAAGCTTCTTTGGCGGGATCTTAAGAAGGCAGTTAAGAACGCGTCTGGGAAACACCCCTATCTTAGCGCTCCTTCTTAGCCGAACCCTTCTTAAGAGCCTTCTTAAGTCCTTAAGAACGATCGAATCTGGGAAGCGCGGCCAATATTTCCTCTGAAGTGTAATGGTGTAAAAGCATAAAGTGACAAAAGATTCAAGTAAAGTACAACTACAACTACTGTACTCAATTGCAGTAGGCTACTTCAGTTCTTAATTACATTCCACACATTGACACAGGGACATAGGCAAAGCACCCGGTCCACACAGTTGATTTTTTGCAGGTGTTGACAGTGCTACCTGTTGAAGAATGCTCTTTATTATTATTTTTGTGGTGCATCACTTGACTGTATGCTATATGTTTTAGTGTTAGGCAAAATGTGGCATGTGAGTGCCTTGTCATGGGGGTATAAGATGTTGGCATGTGGGTAAAATAAGGTCTGCACTTGCCCAAATCCCAAATTATGAATGTGATTAGGAAAAACATCAACACCTTGAAGGTTTTTACCAAACATATAAGCAAAAATTTCAAAGACTTGAGTTCACCCAGGCTGGAGACTCAAATGGTCTCAGAAACTACACCTGAAAGAGGCTGCCACCAAACAGGGGTGAAAATTCAACTTTGTCGTAGGACAAAATTAAAGACATTTTTGGAAAGGCCTTGACCTGGTGAGTAACATATGTCAGTGTGAAGATTCTAAGTGGCTCCTGTCGTGAGATATTGACCTCTGAACCTTGACTTTAGTGCATATTCAAAGGCTTGTCATTCAGCAACAGAACAGGCTACAGACATGGGACCAACTATTATGCAGAGCTCTTGACTTCACCTGTGTGACTATATACATATGGGTATAGTCACCAAGTGGGGGCACTGTCAATTATGATAAAAATTAATTTTCACCAATTTAAAAATTTAATATTTAAAATCTGATCACAAAAATGTATTACCCACCCCTTTAAATCTCTCAGTGTACTCTTAATTTAGTATTTACAACTTCGATTTCTAGGAAATATACCATTTTTAAAAATAAACTACAATTCCCTTGTGCCGCGCCATGCAGCTTGCTACAAATCAGCGCCATGATTGTAGTTCCTCTGGTTTGCAAAGTACTGTTGAGAATAGGGTTGTAAAAAGATATATCTAATAAATATATCAAATATTAAGTGCAGCCGAACTGGTGATTACACTTCATCTAGTTGATTGATGTTAAAAGAAAAGTAGAGCTGTTGGTCTATTTCAGATATTCTAACTGTTATTCTATAAATGTGGGTTTGGGTTAGCTAATTCTTCCGGTTTGCAAAGTAGGGTTGTAAATAGGGTTGCAATAGCATACATCTACTGAATACATCAAACATTTAGTAAAGCCGAACTAGTAATTACACTTCATCTAAATGATTGATGTTAAGAAAACGCAAAGATGTTTATTTCAGATAAATATACAGCCGCTTTATACAATGCAATACCGTGGTCGTAGTTCTTCCATTTTGCAAAGTAGGGTCGCGAATAGGGTCTTAAAAAGATATTTCTGATATATATATATATCAAATATCTAGTATAGCCGAACTAGTAATTACACTGCATCTGTACGATCTATATTAAAAAAAAAACACACACACCGTTCATTTAATCGACTATCATCTGACCCACTATGGCCAGAACTCTGGAATACTAATGGGGAATTGGCCTTCAGAATGAATGAATGAATTGAGATGGGCGTGACACTGATGACCTATATTTCGTTCGTGACAATGTTTTCCTTTTTTCCGTTTGCTTTTTTGACTTATATAACTGTAGTTACAGGCTACTAATGTTTAATTACTGTGATTATATATATGTATATAAAAACGCTTTTGATGTAGCCTACAGTGCAAGCGACAAGAAGTGACGTCATTCACTGCGTCTCGTTCGCGGTATTTAGTAACGCGGGTACTCAGACTGTCCCTGCGCGGGTAGCTAGAAGAGACAGAAGGAAGACGCAGGTAAGAAAGACAGTGAATGTTTTGAATGTGTGGCCTACTTAATAAAGGAAAAATATAAAACAATATATATGTAGCCTATGTTCAAAGATGCAGCATTTACTTCTGTGCTACATACAGGTATAACACATTAATATTAATAAATATTATAAAGAGGACCGTCTAGACTAGGGCTGTCGCTTTTTCAAAGAAATCTAGTTCGAACGAATTTGAAATGACACGCAATTTATTCGAATGAATAAATTCCCCCCTGACAACACCACAGGACATTATTTTCATTATTTTATTAACTTCACAGGCCGTCTAACATCACATTCATGCAACACTCAGACGAGCTTCTACACTTGACGTCTGTGTTGCCTCGGTCTCCGCTGCCTCACGTGGGTGGCAAGCTAGCATGTGAGGTCAGATTTGTTGTCGTTCGCCGCTCAGGACGGCTTTGCTTGCTAGTGTCCTCCATTTTCGTAGCAAACAACATAAGCTAACGCTAGCTGAATTGATAGGTCAAGGGTCAATAGAGCGTGCAATAGGTCAAGCTGATAGTGAAGTTTTAGAGCGCCCTCTGCTGGATCACAAGGCGAACTACTTCAAACGGTCTGTTCCGCTTATACACTGTTTATTTTGATTTCGAACAGGTCATTACATTTGAATAAGAATTTTCCTCTCACATTCGAATTAATTTTCGAATTTCGAATAAAAAGTGACAGCCCTAGTCTAGACCTGCTAATGCATGGTATTTAAAGCACATTGTGATGGTAGGCAACTGGTATGCACTATCTAGCTTGCTGGCTGAATTTAGACAGCCCTTTGCACTGAATTGTAACTTAATTCTTTTTATGTGTCACTCTGATTTGCTTTTCCATTCACCTTACTCTCTAAGAAATGACCAAGCCCAGGACCAGAAGCTGCCCCAAATGTGAAACAAGCAACAATGCCAGCCGGAAAACTTGCATGAGCTGCTATACTTGCCTCCAAAAAAGAAAATCTTTTAAGGATAAAGAAAAGGCAGTGAGGACAGGCGACTGGGGTCAGAACACCCTGAAACATAGGAATGGGGCCAGAGTTGTGGCCTCAGCCCATGTGACTGTAAGTACTTCATCAAATTTTATTCTAATTCATTATGAGTGGCTGTAGGTTGTCAGGTGCAGTGTAGATCCACTGAAAATGTTCAATATTATTGACTTTGATGTGTGTGTAGTTGTTAAAATTGCATCAGATTTGCAGTCCATAGTATTCGTGAAAGGTTATTGGACATAATGCTGCCACACACATATGAGCCACCCCTAACCTTAAATTTAGCTAGTGATTCAAAATGTGTTGCCTCATTAGTGACATTCGGGCTTGGTCTACATAGCATTTATTTTCTGATCAACAGCATCTTTTTCAAATTTTTACCAATGAGTAGAGAGCCAAGTGACTTCAGGTGCATCTTAAATTAGTGGTGATACAGTAGTAGCTACAGTATGAGTATGTATGAGGTGGGATACATTAGAATTCTGAATAAAATAGTGTTTGTCTGAAATAATCATATAATCAATCAATTTATCTCCTTATATTTCTAATTCTATTATTATAGTAACTATTTAATGGAAAAGGTGATGTGCGTTCATGCTGTGACGCTCTGAACCATCCCGAACCATCCAAACATTTCCTGAGATGAAGATTTCTGTTTGTTGAGCTGTTGCACATGTAGGGGCTCCTGCCCATACGTCCCTTGATTTCACAAACATCTAATGTCTAATTACTAATCACCCCTTTCATTCCTAAGCAGACTGTTTTCAGGACAGGCGTCTCGCAGTCTGATCCCTACAGCTGGCTAAAGGAGTACGATGTCGTCTTGCAATAAAACCTTCAAGACAAACACTGTCTTAGTTATTTACGATGATGAACTGATGGTGAACTAACACCACTAGGTACCCCATTTTCAGACAGAGACCCTCTATCCTCTCAGGAATCCACTTTCAGAGCTCCAACAGGAAGATGATCCATTTCTTCAAAAGATGTCATGATTAACCTATCTGCAATTGTAAATCACGAAAGGACGAATGTTTTGCTTCGACAGGGAGATGGTGTATCTGGTTACTTTCCTTACCCCCCTTTGTCAAGTCCTTATTTACGACATGCTTTTCTGTGTTCTGTGTCTGGTACAGGGTGAGACTTGGATGGATCAGACTTCAAGGAGAACTTTTTGTTAAAGACTTCTTATTTTCCACTAAATGTTTCTAAACATGTTTGTGTTAATAAGTATTGATGTTGAACAGGAAAGATATGTATTCGTCCTCTGTTCTACTGCATATTTAAGTGTTTTATTTTAATCACGATATCTCTTTCTGACCTTTAAGTGATTTCAACAATGCCATATTATTTCACGTAGGCATAATCCACATATTAAGCCATGGTGAAATTCTGGGAAAGGTGAAACACAATCTTGAAACATTAAAACTATAGTTTCTTTAAATTAAGTTTTGTTAGTTTAGACTTAGGCTACAATATGGTCTAAGGCGTGAACCTATCACTCCTCCCTCCCAGGGAGCCTAATAAAATGCAGAGACATGCTCTCTCTTCGCTCTCTCACTCTGTTACCCCTCTCTCTTCATGCCAAGGCTCAGCCCTCAGCTTGCCAGTACTCTTCTCTTTTCTTTTTCTTTTTAAATTTTACCTTTTATTTTAACTTTGACTTTGCGACACAGTGATCTCCACAGAAACCAACCACACGTTGATTTCTCTCAATTCTTTTAAGTATTTTGACTTTTAAACTCTAGCAGAACGAAGTTCTGTTTGTTTTGATTTTGTTTTATATCGTTAAGTATCACCGCCTGATTCAGAGGAACTGAATTCAATTTGATTCATCCTCTACTGAGTAACGCTACAGAGAAGGTCCGCCAGACCAGCGTTTATCTTCCAGTTTTTCTTAGTCAAGCAAGTTGACTGTTACAAATAACCTTAAGACCCACCACTCAACTAAGAAGATCTTTATAAGCATCATCATTGATGAAGACGTTGCAGAAACTGACTGCTTCAGAAACCGCGAAAAAGGTTTCCAACGAAAGAGACATTGTTGCCAAGCCAGACCGGCTTTGACCCCCAACGATCTCAAGCGGACATCCCGCTGGGCCGTGGACCAAGAGTGTCATCAGCTGAGTACCGGACGAGCCGCAACTTCCCTCGGGTTACTGGACCGACCCTGCAGACGCAGTCGAGCAAAGAGCACCCGAGGAGACCAAGGCCCGGACGTCCCAGACTGAACATCTCCATACAGATGAATTCACACACGTGAGATATGAGTTGGTGTCTTAGGTTATGATTTCTACCTCCTGATCTTCTATCTTTTGATCTTAAAAGAAATTCCGATAGGGTCTCGTTAGAAATTAAAATTACCCTCGTAATATTTAAAGACTTTCACCCGACCCGCAATTTCACCATCTGCACATTAGTCACATTCACATTTTCTATTTTCTGTTATTGTTTGTCTAAATTACCATTTCATTTATCTATCCTGAACTATTAGTTAATAAAATTATATAATTGTACGTCGTTGTCTGTGCAAGTTTAATTTAAAGGTGGAGAACCATGGAACTGTGAAAAGAACTTACTGTTGAGAACATGAGATTGAACTTAATTATGAATTATGAATTATGAAATATGAAATTGAATATGTCAATTTAAATTGATTAGGACTGCTATAAACTAAACCTTTAGTCCAGATTTGAGTAATTTCCTCCGGGTTATTCAAACAGATCAAACAACGGAGGTGGTGCCCCTTTTACGAGTGTATAATTGATCCCAGTGATTAATTACGTTTATCAAAGTAGTGTTTCTCCTACACACATGATAATGTTCAACTGTGATTAGCTCAGCTGTTTCAGAGCTATGAGACCAGTGATGTGACTGGCTGGGAGAGTATTTAATAATCACCACACGCCAACCTATATTAATCGTCATCCAACTCTTTTGCACCGTTGCTGGTAAGCATGAAGATGCCCACGCCCAGGCACCAGTCCTTGTGCTAGACCCCCTTACACTTGTTATTTAATATGAAAATTTGAACTGAAAAAATTTGCCTGGACAAAGTGTATGTGTGATAAAGCTTTTTGTTCTTTCAGCGAAATAAGTTTTTGTGGGCAGGACATCACCCTGGTGACTAAAAAGAAATGGAGGAAAAAACTTGTTCTGCCAATGTCCATCTCCTGAGCTCAATTGATATTTCAGACAGAAACTATTATAGCATTTGTGTCTCTCAACACACAAGTGCTTCATCCCAGTGCTCCACAGAACCCTGTCCACACTTTTCTGGCAGAAAAAATGCTATATGGACACACTTACAGGTCATTTCTCAAGAAACCCTTAAAAAAGATTGTAGACATTAGCAAACACTGGTGCAGACATAACATTCAAATAAAGTGAAAAAAAATGTAACAAGTCAGTGTGCAATAGTAGCCAATGTTAACATTTTGTGTAATTTATTGTGTACATTTCAGGTGAGCAAGCTTGCTGCCTTGGGGTACAACCCAATTTTATTTATTGGGAAGAAGAAGCAGGGGGCGAGCTCAGTCACTGCTGAGGTGATAACCCACATGTGCCCTGGTGGAGATGGGCCCGCAAAGCCATTTCTTGTGAAAAGTAAGGCAAACATCTGTTCTTATTATCGGAATTATGCTTTGGGATGTGCTGTCATTGTGACTGATATGCTGACATGTATTATTTCAGATTCTCAAACATCTCAATCTCCAGAGGATTCCAGCCACACAACCCCACTGCCCACAACCTCCCAACCCCGTTCTTCTCCTCATGCCCCAGACCCTTCTACCTTTCTCCCTCCACCTGTTTTCACATCCCCTGACTCCGAGGAGGAGACTTGTACCTTGACCCTGATCCCTGTCGAGGCTCCATCTTCCTCTCAGGAAAATATGAACGCAAGTAAGTATTAGCATTAATCACGTTTTGCCATATTTTAAGTAATGTGTCTAAAGTCATCCACCTCTGTCGCAGGTGTGTCTGCACAGTGCTCCCCCTCTCCCGGACCGACTATCCCTCTGACCAGTGGCACAGGTGAAGGGAGGAAACTGAAGAAGAAGACAGGTATGTTTTGTTTTTGTGGTGTGCAATGCAACTCCTTGATAGCAGCATGATATTATTTTGGCATGTGCATGTCGGCATGTAGACACAATGAACCAGATACATTCAAAGAGCGATGCAAACAAAAGACTTTTTGAAGAACAGATTATTTTCGTCTGTTCCTTCTTATTATCAGTAACAATAAAAATATAAAGGATTACTCACTAACTTGTCATTATCTACATGTATAAAATAAATTATCCATGAGATAAAGCAAAAACTCACTTGAACACAAATAGGACAAAATACAGCTCAACTCTACACTTGTCCTCTCGCTTTAGCTCCTCTAATTCCTTTTCCACTGTGGATAGTACCCCCTTAATGTAGGCAGAGGTGATTCAGATTAAGTCAGACCAATGAAGTTGGGAAACAGATAGTTTTGCTTTAGTCTTGAGAAGCTGCAGCCTTTATTTACTGACAAACTCGAAGCTATACTGTACATTTAAAGCCACATTGACAACTTCACTCCTCCACTTATTTACATCTCTCTCTCTTCCACTCATCCGCACACACTACGCACATAAAAAGCTATGCTACTCATAACAGAGAATATGGAGCTATGTTCTTGACAAGTCAGCACTTTCAATTTACCGCAGCATGTTGTTGTGGGCTGCCATTTTTGAGTGAATAAAAACTGTGGTCACTATTAGTGATAGCTTGGCTATTTAAACATCTAGGGTTTATGCAGGATGTGAACTGTCATGTGACAGTTGTTGTTTGCAGTATTTTCACACCACTTTTTAGCATCAGCTCAGCTCGCTTGGAAAAAAATCAAAGAACAGTAAGTAGGTGAGCTAGAAGGTCACCTACATAATCAAGAAGGTGGTTCACTCTGGTTGTGCTGACCCCTGCGAATTCCCCAAATGTGGGAAACTCGACTGCAAGATTTCTGGTAGTGGGGGACTGCATTTGTGCTCTCCCCTGATTTTTTTTTGTTCTTCTTGAATTTCCCTCCAAATCAATTGAGTTTAATTAATTAAATTCAGTCTATCTATTTATCGAGTCTAGCCATACCATACAGTGGAAATGCAACTCTATTCATCTGGGGGATGTTGAAGTCTGTTTCTAAATTTCATCTTCTTCTTCTTTTCTATTTTTTGCATCATGGTAGGCTGCCGAAAATGTTCAAAACAGAAAGTATTTCAATACAATGAAATAAAAGAAAAACGAGTAAAGGAGGTAAGACATTGTAATTGATTTACAGTTCATTCAACAGTTCATTTACCAGTGGTTTCTGAAATGGCTAACACTTCTTTTTGTCTTTGTTCGTGTGTGTGTGTGCGCGCAGGGAAGAGAAGAGGTAAAGGTGAGCTGGCTGCCTTGTCCCTCATGGTAAGAGCTCAGAACTTTAATCCACATTTGCTGATTTTAGAGCTGTTAGCTTTTTTACAGTATGCTTTATAAATATATGGACTTTCCATACTAGTTCAGTACCAGGCTTCTGAAAAAGTAATTTGTTGTTTTATGATACCCCAATGATATAAAATAATATTGTGGTATATGCAATGATCTTACACCTGTTTGCATTTGTGGTCTTTTTTTCAGTGGCAAAATTTGGGAAGAAACCTGGGAGCCTGCCAGCAACTTCCACTAGTTTAATTCCACTATTTAATGTGTCTGTTTGTGTGTCTTTAAGACACCTGTATTTTGAATGTTGTTCTTTTCTCATGTTTACAGTCAGGTTACTCAGTGTGCATGAGTAAAAATAAAGATTTGAAAGAAGATTTGAAAGATGTTTTCATTACATTTTGAATGTTTCTTTCACACAACCAGTCTCCTTTAATGTTTTAATTATGCCATATATATGTGTGTGTGTGTGTGTGTGTGTGTGTGTGCGTGTGTCTCAATGTATATACCATAAGCAATGACAAAATAAACATGGGGTGTGTAAAAACATTGGTATGTACAGAATCACTGACATGTATGCAGGAGAATATGCAGTCAGGTGAGTGAAAAAGCTAATAAATATGTTAATGTAGCATCAACTCAAATTACACCACCGTTGCAATTATTCTCCGTGAAGTACCACGTTAATTAAACCTGATTTCAACATTAGACTATTTCTCGAATTGTTGACTTTAGGCAGCCACTTCACTTTTGCGGAGCTGTCTTATCGTCCACAAATATTTTCTGACATAAAAAAGGCATTACAATCTGCGTTAATTATATGAAACGTTAGACACTCCCCGTTTCCCAAATGGGCGTGATCTCCTCGCTCCCGATCTCCAAACCTCATTTAAGTGTTGTGAACGTCATGTAGATGAATGAAAGCAGAGTGTTTGTACCAGAGACGAGTTCAAAAACTGACTTAAGTTTTAGTTCAGTTCTTAGTGATCATCAATCAATTCAGCACCATAGACAGTTCGACACTGTCAAATCTCGCGATAGTGTGTTTATGCTCTCTGCTTGATTTGTTTGAAAAACATAGTTTCAGAACCCGAATGTTAAAAAGATTTGTGTATTGTGAAAAGTGAGTCCAATATTCTATACTCATAATCTGAGCTCACGTTCACTTTTCCCATAGAGTCAGCACAATCAGTACCTGCTACAGGTCTCCTAAAGGGGAGTGGCAGTGGCCAGTGAGGTTAAATATTAATATTAACATATTCATATTTTCATATTTAATTATTTTGTTTGGCTAAACCAACGTGTCACAGATACAGGAAATGACTCCAATGACTCTCGTCCAATGGCTCATATATTTGAATGCTTTTTCCAATAATGATTTTAAGAAGAATTCTAGAGCACAGGCAGAGGAATAAAAATTAAACACATTTATTTAAGCATGATTGTGCTTGTAAAATCACGTGATTTAATGAATAAAATATGCATTCATCGATACAGAATATTAATTTATAATACGTTTGCGTTTCTTCTTTCTGGCTTTATTTTGAACGTGTAACCGGACGTTACTTATTTATTCCCCCCGTTTAGTCCAGCCGGTCGCTGGAAATGTGTTGTTGCTAACTTAACAGTGCCGGGTCTAATTGTGCAACTAACTAACTACTCTTGCTCATAAAATATGAAACGTTCCTCTTCTGGCTTTATTTTGAAAGTGTAACCGGAGGTTGCATATTTATTTTCCTAAATCAGTCCACCCGGACGTGGGTAACTGTGTTGTTGCTGTAAATGTGTTGTTGCTAACTTGACAGTGCCGGGTCTAATTGTGCAACTAACTAACTACTCTTGCTCATAAAATATGAAACGTTTCTCTTCTGGCTTTATTTTGAAAGTGTAACCGGAGGTTGCATATTTATTTTCCTAATTCAGTCCACCCGGACGTGGGTAACTGTGTTGCTGCTAACTTGACAGTGCCACGGTCTCATATCAATCAAACATCCCTGCGCGCGTCGAAAAGTGACGCTAGAAGGGTACCTACAGCGTCAGCAGTCAAACATGGTATAAGCTGCAGCTCCCGGAAAATGGCTTAAAC